>JAECWU010000259.1:0-66053 GCA_018150985.1 Chymomyza costata
TGGGTACTGCTGTCGAACAGGTTCATCGCCAAGTGGATGAGTCCAGACATAAGCCTATCAACGTAAGGGGATGTTTGTCAGCAGATTTATTTTCGAATCATCGTTTCCTTGGTATGACATCTTTTTGTAAAATTCCAAAGTTGGTAGGGAAGGAGTAAAATGGTTCTATTTTGCTAGGTCCAAGATAACTAGCATTGCCTTTGGGAATAAGGTACAAATAACGTGCCTAAGCTGTTCATGATGTTCATAAATTTTCATTAATACTTCAAAATTTTTTGTTTTTTTCAAGTGTAGCTTACAATAGTGCCTACAACCACAAAGTAATGCTCCAAAAACTATCAAGTCCCACAATCTACTCTTGTATAAATTTAATTTAAATGCTAGACGAAAAAAAAACCTCAGATGCAATGCCGTAGCCATAAATTATGACTAAAATATTTTATCAGACGCCAAAGAAGTTTGCGGCATTGTTTTCAATAAACAAATACAACTTAAACTTACAAGAGACATGTAATAATAAAAAAACAATCGAAACAGTCAAGAGACAACAGACAACAACTTGCTCTATTTGCATCTTAAAAAAATTCGACTCTCCGACGCAGAGAGCATACGAAAACAACAGTTAGACTCGCAGCAGCCGCAAAAAACAAATACAACTAAAACATTTGCTGCATACTCGTGAACCACGTGCGAATTCTGAATAGTTTTTGAATAGTTTTTATTCGTTTGAGTTGTTGTTGCCAAAGTTAAAAACTGGTAGACAAATGTTGTCAACGGCAAAACCAAATGTAAACAATGGCATTGAAACGGGGCTCTGTGTTCGTATTAAGGTATTCCATGCTTGTACATTATTTATGTTGCATGTATATAATAACAATGCAACTACAACGACTTGCCACATGGCGCACGCCGCCATTAAGTACGTGCAACATTTTGATACCCTATGTCTAGGGTGACCATATATACCAAATACAATCTCTTTGCTAAAAATCTAAAGTCACCTCTTTTGGTTTAAAGACTTATGCAGACTTGAATATACATTTTTGTTTTTCTATGGGGGTACCACTCTCTGATATTTTTAATATTTACCATTAAAGTCCTTTTTCATAGAAAAGGAATCTTGATGCAAACAATCAAATATGGTTTTCAGTTGAGACAAAAATTCTAAAGTATACTACAGTCACCATGTCCTGCATATAACCTAAAAAAGTATTTTTACCAAGATCTATAAAGACAAAAAAAAGAGTATGCCGGCTTTGTGACTAGAAAACTACCGAATCTTTCTTTACTATATATATACAACTTCACCGTAGCGAAGGCTTCTTCTAGTTCCAAAGCAGAGGCAAAGTGTGACGTATACGCATCGTTGTCAACTGCAGCGTCTGAAATCAAAATGAAAAGCCGCACAACTTTGGAGGCATCAAAATGTTATATATTTATGCAGTTATGTAAATGTTGTTGTATTTGATTGTAGGCTATGGTTCGTAATGTTGTTGTTGTTGCATGTTGACTGGTTTTGCGCCTCTATTGTTGAAACACATGCTAAATAATGCCAAAACGCAATAGACAAATACATATTCAAATATTTATGCAAAAAACCATAAACAGCTTCAAATACAAGTACAGGCGAACTCAAACACATACATACAAGCAAAAATGCAGTGACGTAGACAGAATTTGGGAAGGCTGCGAAAATATGACATGGAAAAAAATTTATTGCAAATAATTGTTTAGGTTTTAACTTAACGTATCTTTTTATAATTTACCTTTAAGACTAGCTTAAATGAAGTTTATTTTATTGTATAAACAAATATGCAATATAATGTTTGCGCCATCTAGCGGCAACAGCTTACCATCTAGCGGCCACACTTAACAAATAAATAAATGACGATAGAACGATTCGATAAATTAAATCGTTGTGGTTCATAAAAATTGAAAAGAAAATATGGAAAGAAAATCCATTTTTTTATTAATGGGCAATTTTTGTTGATCCCCCATTGCTACACCACTGCAACAATGTGTTGCTATGGCATGATTCATTTTGAGGTTACGAAATCGATTTGAAATTTCGCTTTTGCTGTCAAAACAACTAAATAAAATGTCATGCATTTTATTTGTACCTTTTGATGTTTTATTTATGTTAACAAATCCAGCTGGTATATAGATAGATAAATATGTCTTCATATAAAATAATGCATATTCTTGGAAGTGAATATTGTATTTTATGGCAAGAATATTTTCAGAGCTTAAACATGACGACTATGAGTAAAATATTTAAAGCATTTTACGGGCAACAAGTAAAATGTTTTCTTTTGTATTGATATTAAAAAAAAAAAAAAACAAAAGCTTGTCAACAATCAAAGCTAGATAGAATACAAATTAGTCGATATATAAATATGAAAGGCAACAGAAAATCTGGTATATTTATTGGAGCTATTTCATAAACTTGGAATGATTGGGAGCGTTTGGTTAACATCGTTCTCGCGAAAAATGGCGAAATGTCGCTTAATTTTTTGACGGGTAACAAATTTGAAACACTTTTAATAGTCTAGCACAACTTGTAAGAAACTCGCTTGAAGGCGATATTTGACACACCTATAGCATTGGGGTTTAAACTGGTTGAGAGACATTCTGGTACACCACTAATTACTTGAAATCTTTTTTCAGTAAACCATATCTTTTAAAAGATTTTAAAAGAGATTTAGGATGCCGAGCTAGAGGCAGGCCGAAAAAGCGTTGGATCGACTCGGTAGAAGCGGATCTGAATTCAATGAGGGTCCAGAACTACAAGCTAAAGGCGTTGGACAGGGACGCATGGAGAAAGATTGTGAAGGAAGCTTTGGCCCACACCGGGCTGTGATGCTAATAATAATAATATATCTTTTAAAAGAGTTTTCAATGTTATGGGTACGCTTCATAAGGAATTGATGAATGTTTAAAGACTATGTTTATTTTTATTTTCGAAACGAATTTTCGAACGAAGCCTTGGGGTAGAGCTTATTAATTGAGAAATCGTCATGTAACGAAGTGAGATTTCGTTAACAGAGCTTGTAGGTAGAGTGAATTGATAGAAAAATCGTCACGTAACGATAGGAGATTTCGTTATAGGAACTTGTAGGTAGAGTGAATTGATAAAAACAAATCGTCACGTAACGAAATACGGATTTCTTTAACGAAGCTTGTAGGTAGAGCGAATTAATTGAGAAATCGTCACGTAACGAATCGAGGTTTCGTTAACGGAGCATGTAGGTAGAGTAAATTTATAGAATAAACGTCACGTAACGATATGAGATTTCGTTAGGAGCTTGTAAGTAGAATGAATTGAAAAAAAGAAAAACAACAAATCGTCACGTAAAGAAATAAGATTTCTTTAACAGAGGTAGAGGCATTAATATAAAAATCGTCACGTAACGAAATAAGATTTCTGTAGCGGAGCTTGTAGATATTCATATGTGGTTTCGCTATAGGAACTATTAGGAAGAGTGAATTGATAAAAACAAATCGTCACGTAACGAAATACGATTTCTTTAAGTAGAGCTTGTAAGAGGCGAATTAACTAGAACCAAAGGTTTCGTTTACAGAGCATGTAGTAGAGTAATTTATGAAAGAATCGTCACGTAACGTAATTCTTAAAATAGAATGAATTTTAAAGGAGCTTGTAGTTATGAATGGATGAAAAAATTGTTACGTAACGTAATAAGATTTCTTTAACAGAGGTAGAGGCATTGCTAGAAGAATCGTCACGTAACGAAATAAGATTTCTTTAAAGCAGTTTGTAGATAGAGTGAATTTGAGATTTTGTTATATGAACTTTTAGGTAAAATAAATTGATGAAATAAATCGTCACGTAACGAAATAAGATTTCTTTAACAGTTTGTAGATATAGTGAATTTGAGATTTCGTTATAGGAGCTTGTAGGTAAGATTGAAATGATGAAAGAAATCGTCACGTAACGAAATAAGATTTCTTTAACGGAGTTTGTAGACATATTTGTTGGCATCGCGTTCTGTCTTTAAAAACTTTTTTAAATTTTAAAGTAGTTTTTTTAAAATTTTTAAATTATTTCTTTGCTCTTCCATGCTAGGGCTCTAAAAACCCGCTTCTGCAGCGAACCAAGTTCTGGATCTCCGCTTGCCAGTCGATTAATAAAGCTAATTTTAAAATTATAGGATGGTACCCCCTCGTTTGGCTTAGAAATGTATAAACAGAAGGAATATCCTACCTGAATACGGCATACCCCATTTAATTTTTTGTTTAAATGGGGCGCTTCTCTTATTATATTTATGCAGGTTGGTAGGTTAAGGATTGAATGGCTATGGTGTTGCTTGTGTTAAACACAAGGGATTAAAAGATTTAGGAGATTATACAGTTTTCGAAGGTCATAAATAAAACTGTCATAATGACCTCGAATTCAATTTTTTCGATTTTGTTGAGCTATTAAATGGCGGCGGTAAGTCCTAACTGAAGCTTGAACCTCCATTTTTAATCTGCGTTTTTCGAATAGTGCTAGGGAGTGTCGCTTCGAAAAGAACTTTAAAATAGCGTGTAAATGGAGCCTACATAGAGTTTCCACTAAAGATATGTTTTTCTTACACACATGAACTGCAGTCCATGCATCCAACCATTATGCATTAATTATGCAAGCAATTTCCCTTTAAATCAAATTCTTGAGTTTTCAAAGAAACAGTTTAAAAGCAGGTTAAATAAAATGGGACAACGAAAAAAAAACAAAAACATAAAGCTGTTGACGGAAAATAATTAAATAGGGGCGGAATTTAATGAAAAACTGCTTTAGTAAATTGACTTTGGATGGCTTGTTTTTGCATCATTTTTTTTGTATCACAACATCCCCGGTTTTTTCCACAATTATTATTGCACTCATATGCAAATATCCTTCATATTAGCATATTACCGCCTTCTAAGCATATTTGATTTCAATAGAATAACAATTTATAAAGGTAACTCTAATACTCTTCCCTAGTGTCGAACTACTTCTGCTTCCACGCTCTTTTCACCCCATCCTGATTCTACTCTCTTCCTTTTATGTTAATATGTATCCCATTCCATAGCTGCCTGCTTATATGCTGGCCATAACAACATTTTTATTGCTCATTTGGCAATATGGTACATACATGTGCTGGGAAAGCTGCTCCCCTAGGAATTCACCTATGTTTGGATTTTATCGAGCTCCTGTTGTTCCTTTATATTGTTTTGTTGTCGCTGAATCTAAATAATTTGACAATATTGCGCTGATTTTATTATGAACGCCAGATTGAAACCATATCCGCCCAGTGTATAAGCTGCCATTTAATTTGATTTTGTTTATTTTCTCATACGCTGCGTATACTTAATATGGTTGTTTACGTTTAAAAACGTAATTAGTTATATATTTGCTGGCATTCAGCTTTTATAAAATTTTTGGCACATGAATTTAAATATTTAGTGCAACAATTATAATAAATATTATTAAATCGAACTTTAATATTTAATGCAAAAATTGTATTAAATAATAATGAAATACTATTGCAAGGCCAGAATCATTTATTAGAAAAATAATTTATGCTCGTTTATAAATTAGCTAATGCCAAGTGCTTTTAAAACCGTCGGCAGATTAATGAAAATAAATCCAAATTTTTGGCGGCATTTGAAATTTTTTTTTAACTAAAGGTTCTTTTGATAAAGAATAAAGAATTATTAATAAAATTGAATGAAAATGTTTGCCGAATTTTAGGCTACTAAATTTGTAGGGTGATAATTGCCTACAAACTGAAATGAAAACTACAGTGAAAATATTTTATGTTTATTGTTACAAGGTACAATTAAGGGACTATAACTATTAAATTCATTTTTTAGAATTTTTAATGAGTTTTTTCATAATTTTAAGCACATAAAAAATAACATTTTTTTTTCAATTTTTTTAAATACATTTTTTTATTATTATTAAATAAATAATTTTTTATTATTTATGATCAGGGAATGCTGCAAACATACCACTTTTTAATTAAATAAAAAAAAAATCAAATTTTACAATTAAAAAAATTTTATATTTTAGTTTTTATACATTTTTTTAAGTCAAAATCTCTTTGCTACATAGTCCAACTATATATAAACCAAATCGATTTAGTCCAGCAATGTTTCAAAATATTATGCAAGCTTTTTGTAGTTATTTATTTTAATTTTTTTTTTTTTTTTTTTGCATAAAAATAAAACTGATTAGCTTTAGGGAAAATGTAAAATATTTAAAGGGAATAAAGCACAAATAAATAATAAAATAATAAAATTTTTTGTGCTAATTTTCGAAAATAAATATTATATATATAAATTATTATATATATAAATATAAAATATAAATAAATATAAACAAGTTCGAAATTTAGCGTGTGCTTAAAAAAAAAAAAGATGGCGTCCGTTAAAGTCGGGTGCGGCCGACTTTGGGATACCCTGTACCACCACTTTGCAATTAAATCCGATATATTGCTTAAGAACTCCAAAATATATTTTAATTGCCAAATTTGGTAACTATAACTTCATAAAGAAACGAAATACAGCGAATTTTGCCATATGGGAGCTATATGATATAGTCAACCGACTTTGATCCAATTTGGTACTATGCTTAGGAATTTTAAAAAAGTACCAATTACCAAATTTGGTAACGATAACTTCAAAAACAAACGAAACAAAACGAATTTTGTTCAAAATACGTTTTTTCGACCGATCGGCCCTATGGGAGCTATATAATATAGTCAACCGATTTTAATCAAATTTGGTTCAGTGTTTGGGAACTATAAAAAACTTTCGAGTGCCAAATTGGGACGATTTATCCATCTAAAACTTTTGGTTTTTTTCGAGGTCCTCTGAGACACAGCTATATAATAGAACCCCGATATCAAAAAATTAAAATCTGAAAGTTTGGTTGCTCTAGCTCTAGCACCATCTCTGAGATCTAAGCATTCATACAGACGTACAAACGGACGGACGGACAGACAGACATGGGTATATCGACTTGTCTAGTCATCCTGATCATACTTTAGGTAACTTTGGGGGGTCTCCGACGTTTCCTTCTGCATGTTACATACATTTTCGGCTTGCAAAAACTTAATATACCCTTTGTACCATACGGTACAGGGTATAAAAATAGATGAGTATTAAAATAACTTGATAGCTTTTATGGTTTTACCTATGAGTCGATCTGCAACATACATTTTTGATTAATATCTTTAGAAAATTTTTTAAATATTCTTTGATATTGTTAGATTATATTTAGGCACACTTAAAGCTTATATATTTATTGAATATAATTTGTAGTTATTCTTTTTTGTGACTCAACCCAATATGTAGCATGCACAGGCAAAACTAATTTTTTTTTTGTGTTCGTGTTTTTGCACATATCACATACACGAACACATGACGATAAAAGCGACAGGGTTCCTACGTTACACAAGGAATATTGTTCTTGTAGCAAAAATAGCTAAGTCGTGTTTTATTTTGTGTGTAATTGTATTTAATATAAAGAATAATAAAGAATAATAATGAAAATAAAATGTAAACAACGTATAGTAATAAAAATATCCAGAGCTGCGGCAACCATGTCAGCTATTTTATATCAAACAAAATAATTTCACGCCAATACAACATGAGAGTTTATCGGATAGACAAGGGAAGCACACGATTTTACCAAAAATAAAGAAGGAAATATGCAAAGTTAACGACAAAAAAAAAAATCGTTTTCCGGAGCACGTCAAAACGAATCCGAATAAAATGAATGCACACATTTTGGTTTCTTCGTTTTAAGGACCACAAAAATTTCGACTTTATTATTTGGAATACTCAACATAATTTTAATAATACAATGCCGCTTTTTAAATTTTCGTTATGCTTTGAGTACAGTATTAGAGACTGTCGGATACATAAAGCACATATATTTTGGTAAGCCGAGCAGTCGCTTCAATAGTCCCACCAAGGCGTTCACCATGCTGCGCAAAGTTTGCTTTAGACGGATAACACTGGATTCTGGTCGAGATGCAATGCGGTCACAGTTGCGACTATGGTCTTATGAAAGCATGCGCAGTTCACGCAGGTGACTGCAGAAAGTCCTGTCTTGGAAGAACTTGTGCAAAGTCTAGACCAATCGAAAACACGAAAGTCAACAAAGGAAGTGTTACCGGAACAGACGTCAATACCGCAAGCATGTGGTATAAACAACATTGTCTAGTTAAAGACAAAAGCGATTTTGCAACTCGCTTGGATATAGAACATCGCCACAGTAATAAGCATCGGGAATGTCACAAACTTGGCTTGATTGCCCACGATTCTCCTTCAAGTCCAAAAGGGTTTGTTGTAATCCGCAAGCAAGTCAAGCTCCAAAAATCGACTGACGCACGATAGCTGACAAGTTGAAGAATGAGGTCATTTGCCAGGCCGCAGCGCCTCTCGAGAAGCCAAGCGCTCTTATAGACAATTCTTCCCGTTTTGTATTACCTTCTTGCAAGAAGATCCAAAGTCCGACCAAATGCCATGACCCCCGTCCTTTGGCACCTTGCGCCAGAGACAAGACGCCGACTCTGAGCTATTCAGAGTGCATAAAAGCAGCGAAGGAAGGGGCTCCACCAAATGATTGTCTGTACTTGTATCCGGTTGCTCTGTGCAATAGTTGGGCAAAGATGCGACGAAGTTTCATCAGCAGCAAACACGCATCACCCAATTGTGGATGTTATTAACCAAAACTCTTTGCATAATTGAAAAGTTCGCCAAATTCTTAAACGAAGAAATAAAACTAATTTGGAATTTAAAAATTTTTCCGGAAATAAGTTGATTTTTATTATTTGCCAGTTATATCATTGGTATCTAGATTATTAATTTGGAATTCCAAAATTTATACAGAAATAAGTTGATTTTTTTTATTTGCCAGTTATATCGTTGGTATCTAGATTATTCATTGTAGGCCGGAATGTGTTCTTTATATTATTCTAAAATTTTACTTAAGACCCATTTTTATTAACAATGCGCCACTGAGTCCACAATGGATTCTGGTTTTCCAACAAAAATTTTCGAAATATAGAAAGTTTTAGATGGAAATTTTATTAAGTGCCAATTTCCACAATGCCTTTTTTTTTGTTAGCCAATGTAACTATTTAGTGAGCGAAAACATTTGCCTAGCAGTGTGAGCTTACGCTGAGCAGCGCAGTAAATCAAAAGTTAAAGCCGATCATGGCAAATAATTACAAATTTTCAGTACAATAGCCAGAAATTATTATATTTATTACAACAAATTTGCTTAAAAAGGAAAGATCCATAAACTCTAGGCGGCGATGAGACAATTATTTATGAGACCACATGCAAGTAGATATGTAAGTGCACCTTATTCTGTTTTTACACGGTAGATACGTTCCAGAAAAACCGTGTAAAAAAGACTTGAAGTAAATTCTTAAGCTGCTATGAAAATAAATTAGTAAGGTTAATTTCCTAATTTTTCCCCCCCGGGAAAAATCTCTACTGCCCTGGTGTTTGGAATTAATAGAGATTTGTTGTTGTTGCTTAGTTAACAATTTTCTAAAATCAAGCTCATGTTCGTGTTAAAAAAAATGCCCATTTCTTACACATTTTTCCTTAACAAAATTTTTAGGCACAACTAACTTTAAATCTGTCCAAAATTGCGCATACGCCACGTGCGCCTGAACAATGTTCAATTCGTTTAAAAGTTGCCACAAAATTGTTTAGGAAATTTTATTTTAATTTGTTGCAGCCAACTGAGAGCGGTATTGCGTAAATACAGTTAAATATACACACTCACACAGTTGCACCCAAATATACACAGATACATACATCCACACAAATAAAACTGCGTATATTGATACAGATAGCCACAATTTAGCAGAACGAATTGTATCTTCTTTGGTTTTGCATGTGCGCAAATTAAGGATTTTGTAGCTGGCCAAATGTCGAACCGGTTCGGTTTGGTTCAGGGGTACGACAGTTACTGGTGCTACTGGTAACTGTTTACTGGTATCTGCTGCGTGTGCAACTAGCCTGAAAACAATTTGTGGCTAATTACATGGCCGTGTCATCAATTGCAACTGCAACATGACATTCACACACAAAAATATATAGTATACCATTTCTTTTTGGTGCAGTGTGCAATTTAGGCCTAAAAATACAAAAAGTTATTTTATAATTAAAAATTCTTGACCAGAAGAGTACACAGAACGACCAAATCGAACCAACCGATAGTTAAATTTTGGCAACAGACTGGGCCACGTGCGGCATGGTCATGCAGTTGGTAACAAGCAGTTGTCATGTAGTTAAAGGGCTTGTGGCAATAAGTAAGTAAGTCTATGTGGAGATAGGCCATTTTAAACAAGAATTTCATTTCATTTTCATTTCAAAGTTGAAATTGTTTCCTTTTTAATTGTCAGCAAAGAGTTTTGCTTATGGTGTAAATGAAAATTTTAAGCAGGTTTAGATTCTTGAGCCAAGCTGTGTCTAGGAAAATTTCAATATAAAAAAGAATTTTTTTTTTTTTTTAATTTGAAAAACGATAAAAATTTAACCTAAAAGCCTAAAAAACTTAAATTAAAATGTTTTCAAAGTTTTGGGTAAATTTTTTTTTTTTAATATTTTATGTAATATGTAAGTATTATTTTTTTTTTTTGAAACATTTTTTAAAGTCAGAAATTTTTAGAAAATTTTTGTTTATTTAATGAAACGACATTTTCCGACTTTTTACATATTTGTCGTTTTAAAAATAATATATATTTGCCTTCAGTTAAATTTAAACAATTTGATCATTAATCGATTAAATGTTATTAATATTATATAAAATAAAAATTTTCCAAAATAAAATTTGTTTATAATTTTTTGCACAAAATTCAAATGATTAAGACCACTTCAGATTCCAGGCTTGACATTTTTGGGAATAATTATTATTATTTTTTTTTTTCTTCGATTTTATTTACAATCTGTTCGAAAACAATCAGTAAATTATATAAAATTATTTAAAATAAATTACAAGTTTTTACATAATCAAAGTTTTTTTTTAAATTTTTTGCACCGTATTTCAAGTGCTTAAGAAACCTTTAGATTGCAGGCTGAACATTTTGAAAATTTTTGAAAAAGGTTTGGGAAAACTTATTTTTACAAAACTGCATTAGAATAAATAAACAAATAAATGAATAAAAACAAAATTATTTTTTTGTAGCATCATTAAAAGTAGTATAGTAGAACATTTATTAATTCTCGGTTACTTACTTGCGAGTGTCTACTGTACTTCACGATTGCAGCTCTTACCAGCAATGAAAATATTTGCTCTGCTTTTGCAACGGCTCCTAAAAATTTCTAATAAATTGCATAAAAATGTTGCGCATACGCAGCGTGGCCCTATGCCACTATGAGTGTCTATGTTTGCGTCTATAGCAAACAATTTCTATGCATTTCAAGTGGCAAGTAGCTGTTTTGTGGCCTTAAGTTGCAAGTGCAGACTTGTCTATGCGGCAGCTAGTACAAGCGCAAGTAACAGGTGCAGCAGCTGCTGTGTTACTTTGTTGCTGCCACAACTCAATTTATTTCAACATCTACTTTTGAAACAATGAATTTCACTTTAGTTGCTAATGGATTTCTCATAGAGCACAGTATGTCAGTGGCTATATAAATGAGTATATATAAATATCTATAGCTATGCGCATTTGTCTGTCTTGCAACAAAAGGTTGCACTTGTTTCTTCTGTTTTATTTTTATTTTTGGGCCAGGTCAACTGCTAAGCAACTGAATCAGGTAAGAACTGTCGCTCGCTCGCTCCTCTCTCTCTCTCGGCTGCCTCCATCTTGACGCTTTTATGAGCATGTATTTGTGTTAGTATTTTTGTATCTGTGTAAGTATCTTTAGATGCGCCATTTTGTGCTCTAGCTGGCAGACTCCTTGCTAAAATGCATTTTGTTTGCTTGGCTGACATTTCGCCTTTTGCTCTGCTGCAAATTGTCAACACATGGCACACACAACACACGCATACAAACACACAAAGATACTCATACACACACACGCAAAGATAAATGAATGTTGATGCTTTGTGCTCATTGAGAAAAACAGAGAACCATGAATAATTTATGCTTGAGTAGGTTAACTCTGTATGGCGGGAGCCAGAGAACATCCTAGGGACTGCTGTTTCTAAAAAAAAAGGCAAAGGAGTGCGTCTTCTGTTAATCCCTGACATACTTACGCTCAATAAAACCATATGGTTATCAAAATTTATGTAGCTATGTCATTCTGCATGACCCTAGTGTACATTTTGAGGATATACTTGCATATTCCAAAAAATATCATGGCTGACGGCGAACCGTATATAATTAATTCATATATTCATTCATATGCAGTTGGTTGGATCCGAGAGCGCTGAGCCATCCGTGGCTTCTATAACTACATTACGATATCGACAGCTCGGAAATGATCGAAAACCAAAAACATCCATCGATTAAGGAAAGTTGCAAGAAGTTAAATTAAAATTTTCTTCCTAAAAACATACCAATTTTATCCATAAAAACTGGAGACTTGGAGTTAATAACTTACCACTGACAAATTCCTTTTCAGGAAAGGGTGTAGTCGTTTCTGGATTCAGTAGACCTCACGCAGTTCGTAATTTGTTTTCCGACTTTAGATTTATTGAGATATCGGTTTCTACAGTTTCGGCCTGAACAAACCAACATAAAAAATAAACAAGCCATCACGGTCTTCGTGTTACTATCAAACGGCTTAGGCACAACAATGGTTCCGGCTTCGATAGTTTCCTGCGGACTAGTACAAAGTTTTTTTAGGTAAGCGCTTGGGGACCCTTTGTGATATTTGTCTGCCTTCTATCGAATGCAAGATTCAATAGAGCGAATAGTATAGGATGGGCCATCTGTTGATTTGGTTGTTAAACACTCACAATTCGTAACAGACACGTCCAAAGTTCTAAGCTACTTAATTTTAGTCATGGATCATTTAACAACCGAAGAACGCGTAAAAGTGGTACAGGCGTACTATAAAAATGATCGTACTGTGAAAACAACGGAGTGAAGGCCAGTGGCGGATCCACGGGGGTGTTTTCGGGACCGGACCCCCCAACACTTGGTAAAATGGGTTGACAGTGTTTTGCGAGTTTTGAGAGAAGCTCCAGATGAGTTTTCGTCAAATAGAAAAACATCGAAAATTAAGATTTTGGCATACGGATCTGTAGAGTCTGCCGCTGCTGCCTTTTGTCGATATTATTTTTCATACATAAATAAGTAGTTTCGAACTTGCATTGGGTATATACATTTGCCCAATTTCGTTGGAGTCAAACCAACAGATGACCCACCCTATATGAAAGAGTCAGGCCATTTGCAAAGGCAACTTTACGACCATTAAGCAGATACTACTTAGCCAATTCTGAAGGAGACCCACGGATTCCATATTGAAGCCTATCATCACTGTGTCTAACATAAATCATTATTTGATATGGCGATGGTGCAAGGTTACCGAGACGTATAAAACTCTGAAAAGATCGTTGCCATATAGTTTATCGCAATGGGACGAATTGCTACAAAAGATTTTAATTAATGACGAATGTACAGGTTGCAGACATTAATAGCCTTAACAATAAGATTTTATCAAAATTGTAAGGGCAAACGGGCCAGCCTCCCAGACTGCTTATATAGGCCAAGGAATACATCTTCTTTACTAGTCTTGGGTCGTTTCGTTCTGAAAAAGACCAAATGAACGGGTCTTTGAAATGAACTAAAGAACTATGTCTTTGGTTTTCATTCTTTTAGTTCTTTTCGTTCTTTTTATTCATGGTGCTCGTTCTCGTTCACATGTCTTTTCGTTCAGTCTTTTCGTTCACCATTCTAGTTCACCAGTCTTTTCGTTCACCAGTCACTCCATCACAGTTTTCGTTCACCGGTCATTCCTCCATTAATTTAAAAAATAATATGGCAGCGTTGTAAGATAAAGTAAACATAATTTTAAATTATATATAATACATATGCGGTAGCGCAATGTCGTGCAAAAGAAAGAGATCAGAACTGTGGAATCATTTTATTTCTAGCAGTGACGGGAAAACGGGAAAATGCATTTATTGCAAGGTCGCCCTCAGCATCTCGGGCGGTTCCCAAGGCAATCTGGCGCGACATTTAAAACTAAAACACCCGACTGTGAACTTGGGACGCCAAGCACCGACGCCGTTGGACGAGCAGCCATCAACGTCATCTGCTGCAGCACTGGTATCAGTTGCTGGACAGCAAATAATTATTCATTTTATTCATCGCCTACCTCCAACTCGAAAAGTTGAGCAAATTGATCGCCAAGTGCTGAAAATGGTGGCCAAAGGAAACCATGCACTTAGTATTGTGGAAGAGCCCGGGTTTAAGGAGCTTATTGACATGAATTGAATGACTGAATAAATTTCAATTTGAAAAGCTCGTTTGATTACGTTTGAACAAAAGAACGATGAACGAAATGACCAGTGAACGAGAATGGTGAACGAAAAGACCTGTGAACGAGATGGGTGAACGAAAAGAACTATGAACGAAAAGACCTGTGAACGAAAAGAACTAAAAGAACGATTCGTTCGTTCACCAAAAAAAGAACTAAATAACTAAATAAGCGAAAAGAACTAAAATGAACAACTCTATTCTTTACCACCAACATCCTAACGAATAATGATGCTATAATGATTTTGAAATATCAATGCTACTTTAGAAGATCTTACGCGCTATATTTGGGTGAAACAAATTTTCGATTAAATGAAATATAAGCTTTTTGTTCAAAAAACATCCAGGATCTATAATGGTACGGCAGCCGGCCCACGCACCTTCTACTAAGCCAAGAATCCTCCCGTGTTGTACGCTATCAAAAAATATCTTACCTTTAAATTTAATTCAAACCACAGCTTATATATAGATTACAATATAAAAACGCATTGCAAGCCTCAGCTTTCCATCCTAGATGCAGTCATTCAAATTAATGCACTACATTCAAAATTTGCAGCAATACGGCTGTAACCAAACAACTGTCCAAGTAACTTGCTCTGTGGGTTAGCCATAGAATTAATTAATTTTTACCCAAACTAGATTTAGCAGCAGTTGTATCAACAGCTATCTAAAAGGCAACTCATTTATTCTTAAACAACTTCCACAGGAGCAACTCAATTTCCCTTTGTTGAATAGTGAAATTGTTAAGTAAATTTTCACAAAACTTGTAGCTACAAGTTACAAAAAACGCTCCTAACCAAAACCCCACCACCCACAATAAAAATACTTTAAGCCATTTTGCGACTGTACTTGATGCCTGCTAAGCTCGGCAAGACAAGAGCTGCCGGTTGCTCCTCTATGAAGTTGTTGTTGTTGCTCTGTGGACTTTTCTTTTAGCACTGACAATTTTCCTGCTGTGCACAGATATAGGGCTCATAAAAGCAGACTTCTTATACCCTGTATGTAAGGGATAAGGGGTATACTAGCAGCAAAGAAAATTTGGTATAGTAGGATCTCATGAAGAAAATATAATCGAATGTTCCCAACGGCGAATTGGCACGGTAGTAGAAAATTAGTTTGTTGTATAGAAAGTTCATTATACAGCAGTTCCTAACGCAGAAATTCTTTATAAGTTCTTTTTTGAAACATGTCGTAAAATTTGTTACAAAAAGTTCGACTGTACTTAAATGAGCAGCAAAATGAAAAAAAAAATGTTTGTTAGCTTACGGACTCCGCAAATAAAAAAATTATACTTATTTGATGAGATCTTAGAGACATACCTTTTGAGTACGCTACAATCCAAACCCACGCAATTGAAATTTAACTCCAAAAATAAAGTAATCTTCAAAATTCAGTTTATTGAGAATTTAAGAGTATTTATATAGTCATAGTGTTCGGCATCTAACCGCCTTGCTTGTTTTGCCTTTAGTTGCTGTGTATTACTGCGTTGGCAAACAATTGACATTAGAAGCTGTAAACTTGGTCCGCACAATTGGTTTTGTAACTATTTTTTGCCAGGAATATACCTAAAAATCCAGCCAAGAAGAAATCCAAAATGTCAAAATGGCAGCTGTTTAACAATTCTGTTGTCTAGGTAACCATTTATTCTCATTAAGCGTTATGAACCCAAACAAAATTGACTTTCGAGAAGCTCTAGATATATTTTCATTTTTCTGTGTTCCATTTCAAGCATCGAGTCAACTCCAAACTAAGCTGAGTTGCACATTAATTAAGCTTTGATGCACTTCTTGTTGCAGTGCTCATATTTGTTTCCACTTTATGTAATGCTATATGCAATTTAGAGGCTGCAAGGCACATTATAACAAGAAACCCAAGTAATGAAATCGTACACGAACTAGAAGGAAAAGCACCTGATGGTTGGTGACTAAGGAATGCCCTTACAGTTTGTTGGAAAATAAAATTTGCGGTTTTAAACATTACTGTGGGTTTGATACATGACGACTTCGTAGTGGCTCCGATCGTTTACGAGCCGAATTTGTTAGATTAGTGTAAGAGAAATCAAAATCTCTATAAGGAATTTTTAAGCTTTCAAGCTTTTTTGTACTTTTTGAATTATGGAATCGAAGTATTAGTATACCAAAAAACACAAGACCATTTTGATTCGGTACTGATATAAAAATCAATAGTTACGTTAACGACAAACAAAAATTAGCAAGTAAAATCGCAATCTACTTTTTTCATATTTGCATAAATGACACACCTTTTTTCAAAAAATTCCTTTTTTCTATCATAAATACAAAATTTTGATTAACTATATACAAAATGTAAAAAAAGGATATTGTACAAAATTTACTATAAAACAAATAAATTATTGCCGCTCTTAGTTTCGAGTTCTGAGCTAAATTTTCTATTCTACCATATTAGTGCATTATTTAGACAGTAATATTTTTCTTCATAAAAATATGATAGTTGTGACCATCTCTCTCCCTCTCTCTCTTAATACCTGTAGTCCCCTGTGGGAGTTAGGGCTGTGACCATAGATGTACCAAAAATATTTCAAAGACTATAACAAAAAGATGGCGTACGTTAAAGTCGGGCGCAGACGACTTTGGGATACCCTGTACCACCACATTGCAATTATGTCCGACATATTGCTAAGACCTCCAAAAGATATTTTATTCGGCAAATTTGGCTACGATATTTTCATAAACAAACAGAAATCAGTCGAATTTTGCACCAAACAATTTTTTTGACCAATCGGTCCTATGGGACTATATGATATAGTCAACCGATTTTGATCTAATTTAGTACACTGATTGGAAACTATAAAAAAATTCCGACGGCCAAATTTGTTTCCGATATCTTCAAAACCAAACGAAACACAACGAATTTTGTAAAAAAAAGCGTTTTTTTGACCGATCGTTCCTATCGGAGCTATATAATATAGTCAACCGATTTTGATCAAACTTGGTGCAGTGCTTGGGTACTCTAAAAAACTTCTTAATGCCAAATTTGCTAACTATATCTTTACATACAAACGAAACGCAACGAATTTTATACAAAAAACGTTTTTTTGATCGATTGGTCCTATGGGAGCTATATTATATAGTCAACCGATTTTGATCAAATTTGGAACAGTGCTTGGGAACTCTAAAAAACTTCTTAATGCCAAATTTGGTTACAATATCTTCACAAACAAACGAAACACAACGGATTTTGTACAAAAAACATTTTTTCGAGCGATCGATCCTATGGGAGCTATATGATATAGTCAACCGATTTTGATCAAATTTGGTACAGTGCTGGGGGTCTCTAAAAAACTTCCGATTGCTTAATAAACGAACGAATTATCCATCTAAAACTTTTGCTTTTTTTCGAGGTCCTCTGAAACACCCCTATGGGAGCTGTATAATGTAATCTCGATATCAAAAAAATAAAATAAACTTGTCTCCTATGTATTAATAAGGGATCTAATCTGAAAGTTTGGTTGCTCTAGCTCTTACCATCTCTGAGATCTAGGCGTTCATACGTACGGACGGACAGATAGACATGGGTATATCGACTTCTCTAGTCACTCTGATCATACTTTAGGTAACTTTGGAGGCTCTCCGACGTCTCCTTCTGTACGTTACATACATTTTCGGCTTGCACAAACACAATATACCCTTTGTACCATACGGTACAGGGTATAAAAATTAACTCCAATACGCTTAAGGTTTTTTAATACTCACCAAGTACTATCGCAAATAATAATAATACATATGTATGTATGTAGTTGATTCCCTCATTGATTTTGTTACCAAATATTTCAATTCATACTAACTTTACAATACTTTATTAAACCTGCTAATATAATTTGATTTATCAAGCGTCTCTTATGAAGAAAATTAACATCGATAAACCATTATGCTTTTATTTTCGATGCTTTGATTTGATTGTATCCCATTAGCGAACATTGAGCTTTTTTGTTTGTTTAAACATTTTTTTTTATTGTAATTTATCATCGTTGAAATAAATTCCCCTATTCAAAACAAACATAAATATGTGTCAATTTTCCAACAGGGTTTTATGCCTTTCCATTAAACAAAACAAAAATGTTGCAAGTTAGCACAAATAATCGACATAAAACAACGACAAAGCAAATGCCAGCTAAGTATATTCTGTATATTCACTCAATTTTTCACTCATTTAAACATTTCTGTGACGCTTTACTCAATGTTTTGAGTACATTTATTTGGTCACGTCGCCAACACGCGAAACTTCCAAATGTCTTACAAGTAATGTGAGTACGCGCTCAATCTCTCGTCTTTTACTCTCCAAATGATAACCAAATACACTAACCAATAACACATAGACAACGCAGAGAGCATTCATTTTGAGAGAGTAGACAAAGCAAAACGATTTTTTGCTGAGAACGAAAGACAAAGCAAAGCGGAATTGGTGTCATAGTGTGCAAGCACAGTAAACAAAAAGTTCAATGGACTGAATATTCTTCATAGCATATGCATGTGCATGGTTTGTTTGATTTGGTGTTTACTGTAGTTAAGTGGCTCGTGGCTCGTTAGTGACAATGCTGCTAAAAAATATTGCCGCTACAATTGTTTATATTAAGACTATTATTTTTATTGCACAGTTAAATTTTGGGATTTCTTAGTGTTTATATAAATATTTTATTAATAATTTTTAATGTACATGAACATTAAACATAAACTAAAACTATCTTATATAGTATATACAACAGCATGTGTGTGTATATTAAGAAGTGCAAGAAAGCTAAAGTTTTCTTTAAGATTTTGCTTTCAAGTTATAAGTTCATTTGTTAAATTAGGTATAAATACATATATTATTTTATTATTACATACAACATACATATGTATATGCTTTTATTTTTAGCTAATTTTGAAACATTCAGTTTTGAAATTTTTAGCTTTCATTCAGAGTTAAGTCTAAATTTGAGTTTAAAAACATAATCTCGTTAACCACATCATCATTGTAAAAACTGGATTTTCTTTTTTCTGAAATTAACAACCTTGCTTTGGAAACAGTTCTATCCGACGCAGAGCTGGTTGCTGGAATACAAAAGATTCTACAGCTAAGTTTAAAAAGCAGTGGATATTGATGTTTATTTTGGTGCCACCATTGCAAAACATTAAAATCACCCTGTAGAGGAATTTTTGCAGCCTGGTAAGAGCGAATTTCTGCATCGATTGTAGCATCAGCCGATAAATAATTATTTGTGGCCAGAAAGTCATCGAAAACATCATTGAACTCATTTTTAATCTGGTTTTCTACTTTGGGCTCTGTCCAATATGTTTGCATTAACTTTTTGCACTCGTTTAAAATATAACTTTTTTCATTTGTATTGCAATGTAATAACTTATTTGTAGGTGGAAACAAAAATAAAGCCATTTTATGGTAGTTGCCAATGTGTGGCTCTACAGTAGAGTCCAAAAGCATAGCTAAAATTGCATTTAATTGGCTTACAAGATCACTATCTTCGGAATTGCTTGTAAAAGCCTTTTTCATTTTAATTATATAAGGTATAACTAAATGCAAGGTGGGGTAGTTTTCTCCTGCTAAAACTTTTGAAGATTTTTCAATAAGTTCCAAGACATTAGCTATTTGCTGCACGATATGAACTTCAAAATGTTCCAACTCTTCTTCTCCACTTAGCTCATACAAAATTTCTGAAATGCTTTCCCAGTTTTCGACTACCGATGAGAATGTGTAATAAATAGTGTTCCAGCGTGTCGGACTCGATGTTTTTAGAGTTGTATCTAAATCAGCATTATTGCTCGATATGCTAAAATATTCCAGCAGCTTGTTGCATTGTCGATATAGCTTCATTAGTTTGGGAATATCTTTAAAAGCTTGTTCCACAATATCACTTAATAGTTGGTTAATGCATTGAATATGAAACTGGTTTTTAAATGCCATGAGCAGTTGGGAGCCGCGTTCAGTAACAATGACAATGCTTTCGTCATCCAATTTGCAACCAAATTGGCGTAATTGTTTGTCAACTTTTTTTTTTTAAGATATTTTTTTAGCCTGAAGGCCTACGTTGCTCTGGCTACAAACCTTTTATAATTTAGAATTAACTTCTACTTTATAATTATATAAATAAAAATAAATAAAAATAAAAATTTTAAGATATCGTTACTATGAAATTCTTTTAGTTCTATTGGCTTTGTTATAAAAGTTGTATTTAACTTTTAACGTCCATTGAGAAATTTCTTTTGTCCATCCGCATCTGTTAAGATTTTTGTCATACTATATTGTATAGCTACGCCTGTAAGCCGTTCTATTTCTTTGTCGTTTCCTTTTCTTTCAACAGGCTGGAATAACGCCTTAAGGTTCGCTCGCAAGGAAAGGGAAAGCCTTTTTTTATAAGGCTCCTGTACGCGTTGGGTCCAGCAGCATGTAGAGATATGCCATAATAAATGTCTTCAAGGCTCCAAAAGACTTTTTTGCCACCGTTTGTCATCTGCCGAACTTGTGAAGCTGTAAAAATTTTTCGCATGGATTTGTTCAGCTGCTCGTTGGCTTTCATTTTGTTAATCAGTCGCCTATTTTGATATTCCAGCTCAGCGATTCGCCGCTTCATGCGCAAATTTTCAAGAGCTATGCCAGCAGCAATTCTTTCATTTCTAAAAATTGCATAAGTATAATAAATAGAAACAAAAACATTCTGTTTTTGGTGTACTCACTCCTTCTGTGTACAGGAATCTACTTCTACTACACTTTCATCATCTTTCGCCACTAGCTCTAGGCCCTTCGGTATGGCATCCGGCAACAAACGCTTGCGTTTTTCTTCACGCGTAAAATAAAAATCTTTTTCTTCAAAGTGTTTATCACAAATTTTATTATTTTCTGTAAAAGTCACGCCGGCAGATTCGGACCACATCTGTCTTCTTACTTCACATTTTGGTACAACTCGTAAAAAGGTGTTTGAAACTTTGCATCGACAAATAGAACAGTATTGCCTTGACATTTTCACTTTGTATACCGATTAAATACAAAAAAAATACGCGCAACCTTTCTCTTTGAGCACTAGTTCAATACTGTGCAGAGTAAGAAACCCCGAGAGTGAGCTAAACGCTTTGTCCACACCATGGTAGAATAAACAAGGTATGCTATTCACTGCACTGAAACCTTATTTTTAGTCTGAGCGAGAAAGTGAGAGAGCGAAACCACCCCCATTGCTGTTGTTGTGCGTAGGCAAGCATATTAAAAAATTTTTTTTTGTGCTGCTGGTTGCAACTAGAGTGGCTTATTTTTTACCGCTGCACAAAATTACGGTAAATGCTGAAAAACTATGCGCGGAAACAACCTTCCTCGTGAGAAATATCAACGAAACTAAAATAAGGTTTGAGTTGCGAAAATTTTTCGGGAATAGCATACCTTGTTTATTCTACCATGGTCCACACCTTTATTATAACGTTCGCAAAATTTTTTGGTTTTGTTGTTTTCAAAAGCAAAGAGCACAAAACTAGCGTGTGTTCTTCTCGCCTTCCCTTTTTTTCACAAACACAATGTTATTTTTGCTTTGTCTTTCCCTCTTGGTTTTGCTTTTTGCTTACTCAAATATAATCTCTCTCTGACGTGTATATGCATGCGTCATCATAGTGTTAGTGCACTTGCATCGCTTTTCAAGGGTGGCAGACGTGAGAGGAAGCGCATGCTCACATGTTTTTCAACATATTTGGTATAATGGAATTGTAGGAAATACTTTATGCTACTTGTACACATTTTCCTTGGTATTTGTTGCGCTTGGTTTTTGCGTAAGTACAAAGTACATGTAAACAAATACATTTATTCACTATGCTTATGTACGTACATATGTAGTTACATATAAACGCATAGCACACAATATCACAAAACAGATTGAAAATTTGAAACATAATTTTTTGTAGTACACATTTCATATACTTTGTACACTTACACTTTCTTCAACCGCGGAAACCATAAAACTATGGAAATTCATTTTAGTTAGTAGAAATTTTTCACACAATATATTGTACTTCACCGATGAATAACACAAAGCGAATGAAGCAACAACAACGGCACCCAGACTCTTTGAACAGAATGAGTCGAAAACACGAAATTATAGCAAAAGAGAAACGTAAAAATGAGTGAGCTAAATATGGAACAACAACAAGTCACTTGGCTCATGCTCTCGCGTTCGAGTAACAAAAACAAAAAACGGAAGAGCATTAAGTAAAACTTGTTCTCTTTGCGCTGACATTTGCACTCACCGTTTGGTTGCTTTGACGGTATAACAAGCCAAACGTGAAGCATTTGTTTATACACATTTGTAGCGTTCAGCAAATATTTGGTGCCTAGTAGGAAATTTAGTGCTGCTTTTTATACATATATTTGTCGCGGGAAGATGTTGGTATGTCTAATTTGTCTAACCTGTTGTTTGTTTTCACTTACTGACACGAAATCACCATGACAAGTTACATGATACAGCAGCACGTCCAAATAAATAAAACTTAAAGTAATTTTAATTTTATGAAAAATACACTTGTAGAATTTGATTTCATATTTTGAATTTAGATTTATTAGTAAGTTAATGTAATTATGCTAAGAAAAAAATACTGTTCAATTCAAAGTAAATGCTGCAGTCTGTCCAGTTCCAAAACAAAGCAGCAATTTAATTGGAAATATAAATCGTATCCAATTTCAAAGTAAGTAAAGGGTTTTCCAACAAGAGGTGTTATTTTGAATCACCCGGTATTTCGGTAGCTGTCACTTTTGAAGCTTTTATTCTTAGACATTTGACAACGCATTGAAATTTTTAAAATGCACTACAAAAATGGTGAAAATCTTGCAGTCACAGTTCGCAAAACTAAAGCATTTTTGGGTCGTCGTGAAGCACCATGTCGGACCGCAATACAGAAATTGGTGGAAAAATTCGAGCTGTTGGGACAAGTTAGTGATGTGAAGAATAAAACCCGTGCACGTTGCTCAAGAACAACTGAGAATATTGCTGTTGTAGCCCAAAGTGTTGAAGAAAACTCAGGTTTGTCCATTCCTCGTCGTTCTTTGGAATTGGGCATTCCACAAACGTCATTACACCGTATTTTGCATAAAGTCTTGCGTCTTAAGGCTTATAAAGTTCAGTTAACACAAGAACTCAAGCCGGCCGATCATCAACAACGTCGTGTCTTTGCTGATTGGGTCCTTGAAATGCATGAAAATGATCCGGAATTCCATCGAAAAATCATCTTGACTGATGAGGCCCATTTCCACCTCGGTGGCTACGTGAACAAGCAAAATCGTCGCCTCTGGGTCTCGGAAAACCCAAGAGTTATTGTAGAGAAGCCTCTCCATCCTCAACGTGTGACTGTTTGGTGCGGTTTATGGTCCGGCGGGGTCATTGGACCTTACTTTTTCGAAAATGAGGTTGGATCAACAGTTACGTTGAATGGATTGCGCTATCGAGAGAGAATAATGATTTTTTATGGCCGGAGTTGGATGGTATTGATCTGGACAACGTTTACATTCAACAAGACAGCGCTACGTGCCACACAAGCAACGAAACCATTGCTCTTTTACGGGAAAACGTGTTATCTCTCGAAAAGGTGATCACAATTGGCCACCGAGATCTTGTGATTTAACACCTTGCGACTTCTTCCTTTGGGGCCAAGTGAAAGATAAGGTCTACGCCAACAGCCCAGCGTCGATTCAAGACCTCAAAGATAGAATTCGTGAGGCTATCGAGGACATAGGGCAGCCACTTTGCGATTTGGTTATGGAAAATTTCATGAAAAGGATATGGTCCTGTAAGCGTGGTCGTGGTGGCCATTTGGCTGATGTTGTTTTTCATTATTAACGGCATACCTTCCTCTTTATTATGAAATAAACATCCGAACATTTATTTCAAAAAATGGCATTTTTCTTTGAATACCAAAATAACACCTCTTATTGGAAAACCCTATACAAGTTCCAACTGCTTTGTATGAAAAAATAATTGTACAGCAACAAAATAGAGGGCGAATGCTTGGTAGCTTTTTCGACTGTTGCGTATAGGGCTCTAATAAATATATAGAAAAAGCGTAAAAAATAAACAAGTTTACCCAATTCTGTTTTAAAACGGTCTTTTTTTATACGGTTTTTAAATAACACAATCTAGAAAAAATTTTTACACAATTTACTTCGATTTATCACGATAAAGAAAAGGTATTTGATTGAAATTTTAAAGAGAAATACTTTTATTAATCTAATCTTTTAGAAATTTAGGTAGAAAATTACCCTTTCTAATTTATTTTCATAGTAGCTTAAGAATTTACTTAAAGTCTTTTTTTACACGAATTATTCTGGAATTTTTGTATTTTTTTAATATAATTTATTTTTAATCTATCACTTGGACTATAATTAAATGTTTCGGAAAATAGAATTTAGCCCAGATTATTGTTAAACTCAAATTTTTACATGCTGTTAACTCAATTTAAATATGGTCAATCTAGGACACGATTGCGATTTATTCTTCTTTTCGTATCGCTATCATCCAAGAGGCCTTTGCCAAAACATTCCAATGATTATGTAGACTTTTTACATAACTTGTGCGTAGTGTTCGTATTGCGTCCTCCGGCATAAGTTAGAGCGTAAAAGAGAGAAAGAGAGAGACGGTGCTTTAAAAAGAGATAGACCAAACAATTTTTGTATGATACTCTAACAGCGCTGAGTTTAAGTTCACACTGCCGGACAAAAGACGCTAAATAGTTACATTGGTTAACAAAAAAAACCGGACTGTGGAAATTGGCACTTAATAAAATTTTCATCTAAAATTTTCTGTAACATTTCGAAAATCTTTGTTGAAAATTAGAATCCATTGTGGACTCAGCGGCGCATTGTTAATAAAAATGGGTTTTAAGTAAAATTTTAGAATAATATAAAGAACACATTCCGGCCTACAATGAATAATCTAGATACCAACGATATAACTGGCAAATAAAAAAAATCAACTTATTTCTGTATAAATTTTGGAATTCCAAATTAATAATCTAGATACCAACGATATAACTGGCAAATAATAAAAATCAACTTATTTCCGGAAAAATTTTTAAATTCCAAATTAGTTTTATTTCTTCGTTTAAGAATTTGGCGAACTTTTCAATTATGCAAAGAGTTTTGGTTAATAACATCCACAATTGGGTGATGCGTGTTTGCTGCTGATGAAACTTCGTCGCATCTTTGCCCAACTATTGCACAGAGCAACCGGATACAAGTACAGACAATCATTTGGTGGAGCCCCTTCCTTCGCTGCTTTTATGCACTCCGAATAGCTCAGTGTCGGCGTCTTGACTCTGGTGCAAGGAACTAAAGGACGGGTGTCATGGCATTTGGTCGGACTTTGGATCTTCTTGCAAGAAGGTAATACAAAACGGGAAGAATTGTCTATAAGAGCGCTTGGCTTCTCGAGAGGCGCTGCGGCCTGGCAAATGACCTCATTCTTCAACTAGTCAGCCATCGTGCGTCAGTCGATTTTTGGAGCTTGACTTGCTTGCGGATTACAACAAACCTTTTTGGACTTGAAGGAGAATCGTGGGCAATCAAGCCAAGTTTGTTGGTATTCCCGATGCTTATTACTGTGGCGATGTTCTATATCCAAGCGAGTTGCAAAATCGCTTTGGTCTTTAACTAGACAATGTTGTATATACCACATGCTTGCGGTATTGACGTCTGTTCCGGTAACACTTCCTTTGTTGACTTTCGTGTTTTCGATTGGTCTAGACTTTGCACAAGTTCTTCCAAGACAGGACTTTCTGCAGTCACCTGCGTGAACTGCGTATGCTTTCATAAGACCATAGTCGCAACTGTGGCCGCATTAGTTCTCGACCAGAATCCAGTGTTATTCGACTAAAGCAAACTTTGTGCAGCGTGGTGAACGCCTTGGTGGGACTTTTGAAGCGACTGCTCGGCTTACCAAAATATATGTGCTTTATGTATCCGACAGTCTCTAATACTGTACTCAAAGCATTACAAAAATTTAAAAAGTATTATTGTATTGTATTTTTAAAATTGTATTATTATTTAAAAAATTGTTACGTATTCCAAATATTAAAGTCAAAATTTTGGTGGTCCTTAAAACGAAGAACCCAAAATGTGTTCATTCATTTTATTCGGATTCGTTTTGTCGTGCGCCGGAAAACGAATTAATTTTTTTGGATAACCTAGCATATTTCCCTTTTAATTTTTGGTAAATTCGTGTGTTTTTCTTATCTTTACGAAAAAACCTCATGTTGTATTGACGTAAAATTATTTGTGTTTGATACAAAACAGCTGATATCAAAGAATATTTAAAAAATGTTTTCAGTATTATATGCGTACTTTTTTAAACCTATGAAAAATAAATAGTGACCGGATTCGTTTTGCGAAGCACGGCAACATATTATACTAAAAGGCTAATATTTATTTTGTCGAAGTCTTAATATCTGAGCTATTGTACGCCAACTCTTGTGTTTATTGATCCAATCAAATTTATGAATGCTCATCTTACAATTATCTACTAAATTTACCAAATAGCTCAAATTTTACTCTTAAAAGCTCTTTGGTTAAGTTTGTTTCGATTACCGATTTAAAAATGTCAAAATTGGTTAAGCTATTACCTTCATTTCATTTTGAGGTTATTGCAAGTATAAAAAAAAAATTATTTTCACTTAATTTTGCTGCAAAGAGTACAAGAGACTAGTATAGGCTGTGTTTGTGGTTATAACTATCACTGTGGTTATCACTACTACTGACAATGACTTTTTGTCTGGCCGCATCTTGTTTGTCTGCTGTGGTTAAAAGTGTTAATTAGTTTTAGGCTTCCAAAACTGTCAGCTGCTTTGAGAATCATATGATTCTTACTACTGGAACATAAATTAAAATTCACAATCACTCTCATGTACACCTGCTGACTGACAACCATGAAAATTTGGCGGTTTCAGACGCGCGGGCGATTTGTATGCTAGTATGTACTATACAAACATACTAACTAGTTCGAAAGTAAGTGGTGGCAGACTGGTTTAAAAAAGTACAGCTACGGCATAGAAAAATGGCTTAACAGAAACACTTAACATTGAAGTTGGTGTACAAAAAGGGCGGAGGGCGCATTATTTCTGGACGAATCAACTATTGTCTTCTAAGCCGCGAAGGCATGACATTAACTTTAAAAGATAGCGCTTTTTAGTTGGAGTCCTGTGATAGTAAAAAAGATAAGATCAGTCGAAGTAAAAAACACAATTTATTTGATTAAAATGTATGATCTTTTCTTAATCATAGATCTCAACTGATTTTTGGAAAATAGACACCTATCTGCTTACACCGTGAAGTTGTAGATTTGGCAACATAATCTTTGATCTATCTAGATGGGTCTTCTGAAGATTAATTCGTTATTATAATAATTTAATTCATTTGAAGAAAAATTAAATTTTTTTTTTAGAAGTCAAATCATTTCGAAACTAGCCTGGGTTTCAGCAGCAATTATTCAAAAAACGACACTCAGAGATAGTTACTCAACTATACAAGCTCTCACGTATGTGAAGCCATGTCTTGTGGCTTTGAATTTTAATTAAAAATAATTACAAGTATGGTAGGTCTTTTTCTTCTTCATAGGGAAACAAGTGCAACAAGCAACATGTTAGTAGCACTTGACAATTTCTGTCAACAATTTTCCAGCTATTTGTAACTTTTTTGACTTTTCAGCTTGGCGCTTTGTGTAATTGACAATTAAAAAACTTTTCGTGTTTTGGCAAGAAACGACAAAACTGTTTTGGAAAATAAACTCACACGAACGAAAATTTTTCAAGGAAGTCTAGACAAATTCGCGAGTTTTTGTTGTTGAAGCAGCTGATTTGAGTCCCACGCTGAGTTGTCACATGTGGCGTAAAGGGTGATACAACAGTGGTATGGATATAGGGGGTATAAAGGAGATTTATGCTTCTCAGTGAGGTAGAGACAATGGCATGTAAGAAAACTTTCTTGTGCATTTTTAATGAGCTTAAAGGCAATTTGACAAAAAAAAAAAGTTTCCTCTTGTGGTTTGTAAAGAAAATAGATATTTATACAAATAAGCAGGGATCGCAACGCTTATAATTTTTTGAATAAAAATCATCAAATAATTATTATATTATTTTTGATTTTTTCATCAAAATTTCAAAATACCTCTTATTTTTTTAAATACAAAAATAAAAATTATGAAATAATATTTAAATCCCAAGTTTTTATTTAAGTACTTTACCCGTCACGCCTTGCTGTGCCGTTTACTAAATTTTAAGAAACTGTATTGTATGAACAACTTTGATTAACTTGCTCATCTATATTTCCCACGAAATATAGTTGAAGAAATTTGTGATCTGAATCTGGTAATGGGAAAAGGGAGCCAGCATGATGGTAAATTTGGCCTTGAACCTTGAACGTCGGCATGAAATTATTATGTATGATATTAATCGCCCCAATGATGTCATCTGGAAGCATGCATTGTATTTTCGAATATTGGCCAAAAAAGGCTTCGATTCTGGCGTAATACCGGATACTAATGTAAATAATGGTTCAGGTGGAGACTGCAATGCTGGCAATTTCACTTTTCCATTTGCACAGCACATTCCTTGCGTTTCTTTCTGGAATTTCAATGCATTGCAATGCCTACAAACTTTGTTCATTGGTCCGACAGCAACAAATGCATGTGAACCATAATCGAAAACATTATCGTATTCAAATGCAATCCGATTAAATAACGATTGATTTTGAAGACGACGTGATTGGACTCGTATCCGATTATTTGAAATTTCTTGATTATAATCTGATTGGTCGTTTCGAATTTCTCTCGTTTATCGGACCTTTCAATTGATAATGTTTATGGCATTATTTAGAATTTAACGCGTAATCTTTTGGATTTATTTTTTAAATTTAAAAAAATTTTGTTGATTTTTACGTGTATATAATTTATATTTTTAAAGTCTTTTAAAAAATAAGAGATGTTGACCTTTAAAAAAAAACTTAAATTATGAAAAATCACTGAATAAATTTGATCTTAATTTTCTTTTATTTGCTGCTTCAATTCAAAATGTTCGTCTTTAAAATTTGAATTGGATGGAAACTGAGTGAACACTGTGTTTCGTTGTTGCATTTGAAAACTATGCTCAGTACTCAGCGCCACCTATCGAAAGGTGTCCATACTTATGTTGTAAACCTTCTCGACAACATACCAAACATAGCCTGTAAATATGAACACAATCACACTGCAATAAAGTGGATTCTATAAGCCTCGTACAAACATACATTAATTTGTATTTATATAGATTGCAAAATAACTGGTATTTTTAAATTTTTATAATAAAAACCAAAAAAAAAAAGAATTACTTATATAATTTATATTTTTAAAGTCAAAAATAGGCCTTTTTTTTTTTTTTTAATTTTTTCCATCATGAGAATGATTTTCTTACAGAAGGATAAATATTTCGCTTTTGGCCGCGAACTGCAAAAGGTTGCTTCAACAATTTATTAAAAAATTCAAAAATCTAGAAGAAAAAGTTTTTTGAATCTTAAAAGGTTTAAATTGTCACACCAAGGTACAAAAGTTACCTTCGTGTGACAGTGACCATTCATCAAAATGGATCATGTTGAATAATTTACTTCTTCTTCTTAGCTTCACAGTCCGGGGTGGACCATAGCTTCATCAACAATCATCCTCCAGTTCGCTCTCTCTCTCGCTTCATCTTTCCAATTGCGAATGTTCATCGTCTTCAGGTCTGCTTCGACGTCATCAAGCCATCTCCTTCTCGGTCGGCCCCTTTTTCTTCCTCCTATTGGACGTAGAGTAAACACCTTCTTTTGGATTCTTTCGTTTGGCATTCGTGTAATGTGGCCAATCCATCTATTCCGCTGTGCTTTTATAAAACGTATCACATTCGCACCACCAATAATATTTTCAATTTCGTTGTTGTAACGAATACGATATGTGCCGTCTTCAAGTCGAACAGGACCGAAAATTTTTCTCATGATGCTTCTCTCAAATCTCAAGCTGTTTGAATATGCGGACTAGCTTTTTTTTGTCTTTTGCCATGATGAGAACGTCGTCAGCATACGCAGCTATTTGAAAATCTTTGTCAAATATTGTTCCGTTCAAGTTAATGTCCTTTATGACTGTGTGCAGCATCAGATTAAAGATCATAGCAGACAATGTGTCTCCCTGTTTTACACCGGAAAGGACCTGGAAAGGTTCCAATATTTCGGCTTGTAATAGTACCTTGCTAGTAGTATTCTCCAACGTGCAAATAACCAGATCAATTAATTTTAACGGAACGCCAAGCAGTATTTGATTTCTTTCCTATCTAAACTATCAAACGCTTGCTTAAAATCAATAAATAGACAGAAGATATCAATGTTATGCTCATAAAATTTCTCAAAAATTTGGTTTACCAGAAAGCCTTGATCAGTTGTTGATCGGTTGGATCTAAAGCCGCACTGGTACTCATCTATTATTTCATCAGCATAGGCTTTGATTCTCTCATACACAACTTTGTAACCGGCGTTCAGTAGCGATATTCCTCGATAATTTTTACATTCGGTCTTATTGCCTTTCTTATGTATGGGTACTATTACGCTTGTTAGCCATTCACTTGGTATTTTATTCCGTTCCCATATAGTTCTCACGAGAAGGTGTATCTGCTTGTGGAAGGCTTGCCCTGCATACTTTATTAGCTCTGCCGGAATTCCGTCTTCGCCACTGGTCTTGTTGTTTTTTAACTTATTTATTGCTAAGGTTATTTCCTCTAGACTAGGTTCTTCAACAAATATCTCAACCGTATCAATCTGTCTTATTTCATTTGTATTATCGCTGTCATGGTTTACGTTGAGTAGGTCGGTGAAATGTTGTTTCCATCTTTCTATCACTTGTTGTTTGTCACTAAGGATATTTCCATCTTTGTCCTTACAGACGTTGATTCTTGGATGAAATGCTTTTGTCTGCTTTTTTATGTTTTGGTACATAGACTTGACATTTTTATTGGCGAAGTCTTTTTCTATTTGTTCAATCTGCCGTTTCATATATAATTTTTTCTTTGTCCGTCTTCGTCATACCATTCTTTTGCTTCCGATCTCTTTTCTCCGATTGTGTCCTTTGAGGTGCTTACAATTAGATTTTTTAGCTTATTCCAATGTTCGTCAATATTGACTTCTCTGCTTTCATTCGGTTCAATAGCATTATTATTTAACTTTGTTTCTATAGCTTCTTTGTATTTCGCTTTTACAACTTAATTTTTGTGTATTTCTTGAATATTCCATTTTAATTTTCTGTGGCCTTTATTGACATTTACGTTCGATATACGATGACGTAATTTAGAAATCACTAGGTAGTGATCTGTGTCACAGCACGCACCCCTGTATGATCGTACGTCTATGATTGACGTGGCATGTCTTTTATCAACAAGTACATGATCGATCTGGTTCGCTCTTGTATTGCCAGGCATCTTCCATGTCTGTGGATGGATGCGTTTGTGTTTAAAGGCTGTGCTGCTTATAAACAGTCCATGTGAAGCTGCGAAATTGCATAATCGGCTACCATTGTCATTTGTATCCGTATGAAGTGAGAATTTTCCAGCAACACCCTGAATAATATTGTCCTCTTTTCCGACTTGAGCATTAAAGTCACCCATCACAATTAGTACATCGTATTTATGCACTCGGCTAAGTAGGCTTTCTAAATAATTGAATAATTTACTAATCATAAGATTATATAAGCAAGTAACTTGAGAAGCTTACACATACCAAAATCTCAAGATCTATAGATAAATATAATTTTTACAATTTTCAATCTTTCGATGTATATTATGCAAATAAACAAAAGAAATGCTATGGAACGTCTTGAAATTGGAATTACAGCTGACAAATGATAAACCTAAATATATTTTTAAAAAATTCAAATTCATTATAGTTTTTATTATAGGTACTAAATATAATTGTATAATTTATAAATAATAAATATTATTATTAATTATTTATGATTTTATTTATGCAAAAAAATGCAGTTCCCCATCCAAGAACGCTCCCTACGCCACTGATCCCAAGCAACTATTCACTGACAGTCATAGGACTTAACTTATTTGTACACAAATTCAATTAGTAACCAAAACGCAGGCTTAACACATTCCAACATATACAAGCACTTGGCCCACCTCCGCTCCACTTGCCAGCCTAAATTTGTGACCATGTCTGTAATTTTGTTTTAGCCTGGTTGTCAAGGCAATCCGGTTCAAAGACATTTTCAGCTTGCCAAAATTATATTTCATTATAGTCAAAACACATGTTAAGGCAAAATAACCGGCTATAAGCATAAAGGCGGTAACTTCTCATAACATAAATGGTATCCATAAATTCTATGCACTTGGCCGGCTTTTCTTGTCTACATTGTTTGCCAGAAGTAAAATAATATTAATTTTGGGTAGTGTTCTCGGTACGGTTGGTATTTGCTCATTATATTCATAGTAAATGTTCTAAATAAAAGATATTCCATAAAGCATATGACTATAATAGTTGTGTGCTCCATTTGCTCCAGTGCTGTACAACACGTTGATTAATTACGAGCATAATTAAGCCAAACTAAATACGTTTTTATAAGGACTCAAAAGTGTTGGTCTATGAACTTTCATTTATTTAGGCATTTATTTTTCAGATTAGTGTGGCCGTATGTGACTATTCAACTATTTCCGCTGTGTAACAAAATTAGTGTGATCGTATTTTATAATAATTAATATTTAATTTATTTACGCTAAGCGGACCATTAAGTAAAAAACTGTTAGGTTAGGTTAGGTTGTGACCATTTCGAGTATTCTATAAAAAAGAGCCAGGTCCGCTATGGGCAAGTTTGCCAGACTGCCCAGGTCTTTAAAGAAGGGTTTGCCCAGGTACTCCAGCGTTTCCTAAGAAGTGCAGGGCAGTCACACAGCAGGTGTTGGATGCTTTCTATCTCCTCCTCATCTCCGCAGCTCCGACAGAAATCGTTGTGGGGGATATGTATCCTCTCAGCCAGAAGGCCTATGGCACAGTGCCAAGTTGCAGCCCCTGTCACCCTCTTAGTCCTGCTCTTGTGGAATCGCAGGAGTTCGGAAGATCGCTTTGGGTTGTATCTTGGCCAGAGTGCTCGGGAGATGTGACAGCCGGACACAGTGTCCCATTGTCGTTCCGCCTCGGATCTGACTATCCTTGTGATCTCTGAAACCACATCCTGAAGAGGTCTTGCTATATACGTAACAGATGAGGCAATAGGTAGCGCCGATCCTTTTCTGGCATACTCGTCCGCTCCCTCGAGTGATGCTGGATGCGGTTCAGCGTTGCCACGGTGTTACAAATAAGTTTACTCTTTAAAGAGTGCGATGACAGAGCCTTGATAGCTGCTTGGCTGTCGACAAAAATAGACACGTTCTTCGGACTGTCATCCAAAGTTTGTATCAGTTTTGCCGCTTGCCAGACCGCGTATATCTCGGCCTGAAACACACTGCCCCAATTTGAAAGACCCGCTCCTGTGCCTTCATCCGTCTTCGAACCATCAGTGAAGATCGTAAGCTCGTTCTCCCTAAAGGGAGTTTGAAGCGTCCAATCTTCACTCTCCGGGAAGACAGCGACGAAGTTATCGTTCCATTTCTGAACCGCAGAGCAGCAATCACTTTCCTCGGCCCCAGTGGAATATACCTATCGTGCCTAGGACACTACTATGGCCATAAGTTGATGGCACCAGAAGATTCAGTGTCCGGAGCCTTGCTGCGCTTCTGGCTGCCGTAAACTTCAGGAAGGTGCCCACTGGTTCTAGGTTCAGAATGACGTCCAGAGCTGTTACAATGTCGCTTATTAGATTATTCGCTAGATGGTGCCAGTAAGCATATTTGCGTTTATACGTTATAATAATAGTAAAGACTTTCAGTTTGCAATAATCATTTTTGTATGTTCGTCTAAGCAAGAAGCCTTAAACAGAAATAACTTATCAATAACACAAAGACTACAATCTGTTTTAGTTTGCTGCTCGGAAATATTATACTCCAAAATTGGCTTTGATGTCACAGCGCGTTAAGGTATATTGGCATATCCTACTGTGTAGCATAATTTCAATTGCTGTATGACAATAATGCAATCAATCAATCAATCAATTAGTGTCTGCTTGAGTTAGTATTCAATCTATAATATTATGTATCGTCTTGGCATCAAAACCATCATTAGCACTAAATTTAATTATATCGCAGGACAACAAGGACAACAAAATACCGCAAACTGCTGATTCATCATTATTAAGTTAATTCTAACGAATGGCACCCACTGTGGCCCCCTCTAAAGTGATTGACAGAGACGTGACAATTGCGACCATATTTACAACGCTTAGGTTTTTGAGTTAAAGTAGAACTTTTAAAATTATATCTAGTCTGTGCGTTAAAATTCATTTAAATAAAATTTGTAAAAATATGTTTCAACTTTAGATCGGAAATATTTACTCGGCTTGCAATGGCTTCGAAACTGCCCGTCATAGAGATATATAATGATGACTACACGTGTGTTTACCTGGGAACTCTGGCCACATTTTTATGTGCGGTTTTTTTCTTATTACTTTTAAATTATCAGCGCGAACGTAATCACCATTAAACAAGCTATTTGATGCAATGTGTAAATTAAAATTAATAAATTTATAGCTAAAATTGCTTAAAATAAATGAAACTATAAAAGAGTTAAGAACTAGGCAGATAATTTGTAATTTGTTTATGTGATTTATTATGCAGCATATTCACCGACTTGTAATACATAACTGAAATACGTGTGCGAGTGTGTGTTAAATTTATGGTCTGAATTTTTTACTAATTAACTGACAAAGTAAATATATGAAAGCATTAATCGATCATAGACAGACAATAAAGCATATAATAAAATACGCTTACATTTACGTCTATATCTATGATTTAATGCGTCATCTGTTCAGTACGCTGAGCTAGTCCAAGACTGACGAATCGTTAGTATCTTTTTCTACAGGACTTTGGGCTATGTGTATTAAGAGGCGATTCTACAGTGCTGTGCATGGATAGGGGGGCCAGCTAATACTGTTCGGCCGTGCTCCGAAAAACGAATCCAAAAATTTTTGTTTGGTGCTCCCAATTTCACAAAACCGAATTTTTCATGTGGTCTTAAACCGAATGTTGTGTTGCAAGAGAAATTAAAAAGAAATTGGCAAAATAGGTTTAAAAAAGTAAGCATTTAATACTGAAATAATTTTTTAAATATTCTTTTATATTCTTATATTATATTTATGCCAACTTTAAGTTCGATATTTATGGACAGTTATTTTTAATTATTTGCATACGAACGTTTTGCATACATGCAAAAAGTTGACCAATAGGTCATTCTCCCGCAAGAATTTATCGGGAATTATACGAATTTATCGAAAATAAAAAGGGAAGTATCATTTTTAATAAAAATATTTTGAAAAGCATTTTTTTTTTGTAATTAAATGAGCCACAAAAATTGCTTCTTACCAAACCATATGCATAATCTTTGGGTCTAGGATTGGTTTAGAAACAATATCGTCGCTGTTTCAGAGTTCAGTCGTTCCACGAGCCGAGCAAATCAAGAGATTAATGTCTTTGGTGTTTTTAAAATAGACAACTGTTTTCTGTACAATGTCGGCTCTAGAAGCCTCTTACAAGGCACACAAATGGCCAAGAAGACGTTTGGTCCAAAACTAGTGACAGTATCCAACATTTTAGAATCTTTGCCCAATCACAATGCCAGTTCACCCTCAAATCAATGTCCTTTGCAGACAAACCTCGACAACATCCTCCCAGCACAAAAGAGGGTTTCCAGATGGCCAACGGAAGGAGTGATACTAGCAACTAACATTGGGACATCTGACCCGTGCTTTTACGGACCTGGCAGTATGCTCAAAAATACTCAAAAAAGTTTTCGGCTGATAGCAGTGTATCAATCACCTATACTATAATTGATTGATTTTTATAAATGTTCCTATCAGAGAAACAGATAGAAGAAGAAATAATAAAATAATGAAGTCCAAATAAGCATCTAAAGGTGCCACTGAGAAAGAAACAACTACCTAGCGAATGACTGTAGAATTGTAGTGCACTGTTGGAAATTGACCACTTTCATCACAAAAGGAAAGTCACTCAGGCACTGAAGGGATGCATGCTCGTGTTTGGGTCTGTTCATGTTTGTTAATGCATTGGGAGTCTATGTATAATCGCAAGTTAAAATGGTATTGACTGACGACACTCATACACCTCTTGCGACGCCTTCTGCTTTACTCTGGGCTCGGTTACTTTGTGTCTTCTGTGTGTGACATGTATGCAAATATTTATGTTGTGCTTATTTATATGATATATGTCAGTATATAAGTATATGTATGTGTATGTGTGTTTACTGCATAATATTATGCAAATTTGTTGTGATTGTGTGCGTGTGTGTGTTAAAACAAACACAGTTGTAAAGACACTCGTCAAATGTAATACACACTATATATAAGTGTACTTTATACAATATACTATGTACTCATATTCACTCAGGCATTGAAGCCGCACAAAAGTTAAATAAATATATAAACATGCCGCGTGTTGCATATTGCCATCTTGTTGTTGCATTTGTATTTGTTGTTGTTGCATGTTGTTGATATTGTTATTGATATATACATATATAGAGATGTAAATCAAAATGTTTGTAAGTTAAGTAAACATTGAAAATCAGCTGCATTTGCTTGCTTTGGCTGTCAATTTTGAGGCATAAACCCGAAAGCACTTCATGAATATGAACATGGAAATATATAACACAAGTACATACTCACATATATATTTACGATAGCTAAAGCATGAGTTTGAACGTGTGTGTTTATCGATAAATTGCGCGTGAATGATGCTTGAATCAAATAAAGTTAAAAAATTATATGCTCTTATGAGTTTGGTATAAAAAATGTATATGAGCAGATGTTTCTACATTTTAATGGTATTTTATGAATACATAAGTGTGTTGGCATATATAAGCACCTATAGGTATTTATAAATATGTATGTACATATGTATCATTTTGTATTGACGGTTGTAAACTATGACAGATATAAAGTAAAAACTTTAAAAGAACTTCATTAAACAATTTTGAAGTAGAAACATTGTAGGGATAATAAAACAAATTTTTATATAAGTACCTACTTATGGACTCGAGAGACTTTGTGCTGCTTGAATATTGACTGAACTTCTAATAGGGTGCTTTTTTTCAGGTATTCGAATTTTCCACAACTTATATAGACATAACAATTGGAGCCATTCATTTCGGAAAAAGTTGAAATTTGCATAAATTACCATAAAATGAAAAGATTTGGACTTGAATCGATTTCCTTGTGATATATGACTTTTTATCAAAAAGCGGATGATTTGGCGAACACGTCAACATTTTTTCTACAATTGACAAGGAAAGCAACATTAATATTCAAGATTCAGGCCACAAACTCGAAACTCAAACTTGTTCATGAGATTTGTTGATCGTTCTAGCGAATGCAAGATGAATCTGATACTAGTGCTGGAGAAAATATCGATGATCGAAATTTAAAATCTCAATATATCGATGTTGGCCAACAAAGATGTTTCTCCAGCACATCTGCACTCATAAAATGGGTGTTTAGTAGTGCTGGAGAAACATCTCTGTTGGCCAACATCGATATATAGAGATTTTAAACTTCGATCATCGATGTTTTCTCAAGCACTATGTGATACTGAATATGTTTAAACTCAAATGATACATAGTTTGAGACCATGAATATTTTCTCACCTTAAAACTTTTCTTTGGCGATTGTCGCGTGTATCGCATTGGCTATAAATTTTCTCATCATCGAAAGCCTTCTAGTGACCCATTATGATTTTCACAAAACTTCTTCTTGTTTTTTTTCGACGTTTTCATGTTTATTCTGCTATTCGGAGCGGAGACAAATCCAACAAATCAAAGATCATAAAAATCGGTCCAGCCGTTCTTGGGTTATAAATGGTATATATACCTTCATCTTTTATTGAAATATGTAGACTAGTTGCCTCCGCCCTCAGCGTGCTTTCCGGTCTTAGTGGCGCGGCTATACATCTTCTTAGTTGTTAATATAAAAACTTTGATCCGTTTTTCCTCATCCTTTCTATCATTCTTTCTTAATGCTCATCTTTATCAACTTTGTGTGTCGGATGTAAAATATTAACCTCATTACTGTACTGCTTGTTGTAAAATGTGACTAAGCAGGGACTTCCGGAACTGTATACGTTTCCGACCTTAAAAAAGCCTGACTGCCCGTTAGTGAATTCAAAAAAGATGGTGATACGGATCAGAGATGATGGCCTGTAAATGAACTCAGTGAAGATAATGAAAGCGCACTAGAGATGGAATTTTACCGCGAACTTTATATCACACCTCTCGTAGACATTATCACAACAAAAACTTTTCCCAGTAGGCGCTCCAAAAACATTTCATTAAAAAATTTTGAACACTTTAAACCTAAAACTAAATTATTAAAAATTAAATATCTTCCATCCTAAGTAACTTAAGACTTACCCGTTCGCATATCTCAAAATGGATGACTTTGAAGACTTTGGCACACCACCGCCAGAGCGTGTTAGACCGATTCGCACTTACAATCTGACACCTGAGCAGGAAAAGGATCTCAAGCAGGCATTTACACTTTTCGATGAGGACGAAAAGGAGATTATAAACATTGAGCTATTGTCAGAATTAATGCGCACTGTATTACATCATCCTACAGAGCAGGAACTTGCGGACTATGCCGATGAGTATGATCCCGATGGCACTGGTGAACTAACTTTAAATGAGTTTTTTGCCATCATGTCGGATCGTTATAAGGACATGACGCCTGAGGATGAGGTCATATTGGCATTTCGAGTTTTCGATCCGCAGGGTAATGGATTTATTGCTGAAAGTGAATTTCGTCATATTATGGGGAATTTAGGTGACAAGTTGACAGAGGAAGAGCTTGATGATATTATATTAGATGCGGATTCGAATACAGAAAGCAATATAGACTATGTGGCTTTTGTAAGGATGATGCAAGAGCGCTAGTCAGGACATAAAGGCACTCAAAGCAGACATTTTTTGATATTAAATTGTATCCAACTCAAAATTTGCTAGTAAGCTACTGAGGGTGAAAATATCAAATTTTGGACGCTTATCCATGAACGTATTACTTAATATTTATGTGCTCATTGGACCTAAATTCCACTAAGGAAGTGCTTAAGGTTGAAAGGTTTAGACTTGGATCGATTTGCTCCATTAGATCAGCTTGTGATCTTTGACATTTTTCAAAAATAACGAGATTAAAATTTGAGATGTTATTTTGGACTCAATTCCACTGAAGACTTATTTAAAATTGAAAAGAGTCTAATCACGCTCAATCTGGTTCTTAAGCATTACAATTTGGAAAAGCGATCATTTATAAATTAAAAGGTTGTAAATAAAGGAATTTTATTGAAAAAAACGTACCTTAAAATTGATTTTTCATTTTTTTGAGTTTATGTCGAAATCCCATCATGTCAGAGATTCTGCGGACTTGGAAGCAGCTATATTAAAAAAATTGCATTAATGTGGCCTGATCATTCTTTTTTTTGCAATAGAGCTATGTAACTATTTGTAGATTTTTAAAAGAAACACTAGAAAAGCTTTATTGACGGCAGAGTGACCTAATAAACAAATAAGTTCAATACGGAGCAAATAGTTGTCTTTTTTTTTTTTTTGTAGAGCTCGACATGAAACCAATAACACTAGTTTACACGAAAAATGAAGCTTTCGATCTAATCATCTTTCATGTCGATACAAAATTTTGTTGACGAGATATTAACGAATAACTGAAATAAGTGCTCAAAAACATATTTTTCGAAAATATCTCAAAAACGGTGCTTAAGAAAAAAAAAGGTTGCCATTTTCGTGTTTCTCAACCCTAAATTACCCTCAAAAACACTTTTTTAAGAAGGTGCACTCGATAACCCTTAAATTTGTAAACTAGTGTTATTCACCCAAGAGACTACTTTTTCATCAAAGTTTCTACGCGTTCGCCATAGCTTACTTGCTATTTAAGAAAAAACGCTACTCAGATTTTCGACTAAATTGTAATAGATACTTAACTTCCTTACAATCATTTGACTTGAATTTCGTTAAATTGCAGACGTCTGGCAGCTTCAACAAAGATTAATGTCCTAATCGTCATCCCATTAGCATATTCTCCAAATGCAAATTTTGTCAGTAACTGAATTCAAATATCCTTAAGATTGTCCATGTTGCAATGCAACTGCTGATTGTGGCCAAATCTCTGGGACAGCTCAATGTCAAGTGGTTAGACTCAAAGACCTGGCTGCACTTGCGTACTGAGTTTAAGGATATCTGCAGCTGCAGTTTGTAACTCAATGCTGTTGTTATTGCGACTGTGGCGCTTTCCATTGCCGCTAATGAAACAAAAACAGACAAGTTAATGTACAGTTGATGTACATTTTAATGACGTAGCTGAGTCTCTCACTCTCTCTGTTTCTCACTCTCTTTTTGCGTGTCCTGCAGATTTGCATAAAATGCATTGCTGAAAGGCGAATTGCAAACGCTAATTGAGTGACTAAGCACTGTGGCTAAAGTTTTCATCGTTGACGGACTCTTCCTTGTTCTGCTTTTAATGCCATTGTCAAGCTGCTCTCTTTGCTTCCCTTAAAACTAGTTAATATTTCCGCTACACCTGAGCCAGTGGTGTTGTACAAAGAGGGGATTTTGGGGATCAGTAGGCTAATGGAATGCGATTATTGGAACATTGGCTCTCAAAATAAATAATTTTCTCTTCGTCAAAGGAAATATATTTCGATATAAGTTGAAAACCCACGTTCGTCGCTCAGACGTATCGTTATATTTTCAGCGTAAAAAAAATAACTTTACCTTTCCAGTGTTGAAAAAGTCAGCAATTTTCTTAATTATCTAAGTACCGAATAAAAGACTATTTTCAAGACGAGTCTATAACTGCTGCTAAACTGCCTATATGAAATTTGATACAAAGTTATTTTCCCATATAAAGAAGCATAGAGAGTAAATTTTTAAATGCCTCTTTGAAGTATGCCTCTAAGTCATATCCCTTTACAAAAGACTGCCTATGCTTGTGCAACGACTTTAGCTACTTACCTGTCCGCCAGCTGCTCTACTTGCTCCTTGTCTCTATAATTGCTTGGGTGATTCCAGTTCATGAATATGCCTTGTGCCTTTTATATAAATAATTCAAGCGTTTGCCATTTAAAGCTTGGCCAAACTCATTGCGCCATTGTGTGTTGATGGACCCTTAAGCCTTTGCCTATTAACAAGCTATTTGTGTGGGGCATTAAATATATATATATATATATAGAGTACATAGTATTGCCTATACATAAACAGGACTTACATACAAGCCTTGAGTCGTTTTATAGAGCAGTGCAAATTAACAGAGCGCATTGAATGAGCCGAGGCCAAGTTATGCGACAAAGCAAAATCTAAACTTGCAGAACGGCCCAAATGTCGCCACGGCAACAACAACAAAAGCAACATAAAGAAGAGCGATTGAAGTCGTGGCAGAACGAATTTAAGATGCCCTTTTTACTACATTTTGTTCTTAGAATGTTTTTACCATGGAGCCGATTTTGAAATCGTTAAAAATTTACGGAATTTATAGGAGCAAATATCGCTCTAACGAAAAAAAATGACAATTGGAAAATTCTTAGAAATATGTGGAGGAATATGATTTTTTCGAGAAAAGGAGTACAGTGTATTATTACACGGTCGACCACCGCCTCTACAGTATCACATTTTTTTTTTATTTGATTTCATGCAGATTTTAATCAGAAATTGAGCAGTTTGTGTTTGGGTTGAGATAGCGCAATTCTATTACGAGAGTGGAATTCACAAGGAGCAAAATAATTTTTAATTTTAAGAATTCTTAAAGTGAATGGTTCTTACTCGTACAGTTCCCAAATGATTTTTTTTTAAACATTATAAAACAAGGATTTTAAGAAGAACACTGATAACAAGAATAGTCCAAATTTAAGATTTTCAGTTGTAAGAATCATGCCGTAAAAAACATTAAACTGCGAGCAAAATCTTTTTTTTTTCGGATTTTTAACAATCTTAAAGCTTAGACATCTGTGAATGAAGAGACTAACTTGGGTATTGTGAGCGTTGCCACCTGCACGGGCCTCGCCCGCCAATGCCTGGCCATGAAGTGGTCGTCGGGCCGCCGGGCCATTGAAAATTTTGCCGTGCCGCCATATGAATTAAGTAAATTCGAATTTCCCGCGTACAGAGCGGATTATCAAAAAATGGCTGAGGTTAAGGCAATATTTTATCAATGAAGGAAAAGATGAAGTTGACAGAACGATTTGGAGCTTTGTGAAAGATCAAGAGAATGAACTGAACGACGATCTCAACGAAAATTTTCACCACATGACCAAAAGTATAAAAAATCTTGGAAAAGGAACATTTTTGAGTACACACATTCACAGTGTAATGACTAAATTGAGAGATGGAATGCAAACCAGAATGGATGACAAATACTTTGGATCTAAAGTCAACAAAAGTCTACCTCATTTGACACAGCATCAACGATCTAAATTTGAGAGAGAGGCATTATTAGTTTACCATCGATCTTACATATTTGGGAAAATGGTACGATTTTAAAAAATCTCCATTTCAACACTTTTCAGTGTTGAACCTTGAAACGAAATAGTAGACCGAAAACTATTTCTTCGAGTGGCTGAAGGCTCTTTACGACGAAACATTTCTTTGGCGAAGATCATCCCCAAAATCAAACAAATTGACCTCACTGTCGATATAAAATGGGTAAAAATTTTCGAAAGTTCTGACGGATTTGTCCAATTGTTGGAAAAGTTTTATCGATCCCCATCAGCAATGCCTACGTGGAAAAAGTTTTTACAGTGATGAAGAATGGTTGGACCGATTTGTGGAATTGAATGAGAGTCGTGCTGGTGAAGGCAGAGCTTCTGACGAAATTAAATTTCCATATGAGTTGCGAAGAATTTGCTCTTTTTTTGAATCGAGCGGAAAAAGAGCCACTTCTTCGAAAAGCGATGACAAATGAAAAATACATGTGGAAAAAAAATAACTTTGGAAAAATACATCAAGTATGAAAAACTTGGACATTTTCAAATTTACCGCTTTCCACGCTTTCCAAATGTGGTATCCCATATGGGACTTTTTTTTTTTATACGAAGTTTTGTCATTCCGTGCGTAATTTTTTATTCTGCGTATGGGCTTTTAGCCGTTTACCTTGTAGCTGTACACAAGGTCTTTAAAACATACACTTATTCAATATACCCCTTATCCTTTATTTACAGTGTATAAGAACGACAACTTACGGAAGTTGCCTTTTGAAATGCAAACTTAGTCGTTGTCGTTATTGTTGTTGTTGTTATTGCTCTTGTTGTTGTTGTACTTGTTATGGTAGTGCAACCAAATGCAGCATTTAAATCATTTCTACATGCACTTTGTTTATAAGAATTATTCGAGCATAATTTTTCAAGATTTCTAAATGGTGGCAGCTGCTGTTATGCCATAACTGTTGTTGTTGTTATTGTACTTGTATTGACTTCCAGCAATAATAATAATATACACACACATACATTCACAAAACGCACTCAGCTTAATTTAGTTTGTTCATAAAAGTGTTGCCTACTTTTTGGGGCAAGCGGCCATTGCTGCTCGACTCGTTACCAAATTAGCAGCGTCTTTGCCTTGTCTTTGCTACCCACCCTCTCCCTCTTCCTCTTTGTTAGCCATAAAACAAAAAAAACACAATTTACACTTAATCTAAATGTTTGTTTTGCCTTTGTTTTTCTCTGTTGCAGGATATTTATTTTTTTGCTGTTATTAGACAACATTTCTGGAAGTTTTTCCAAGACACAATTGACTGCAAGTGAACTTCTATAAAGTTGGGTATAAGCAAGAGCGTAATAGAGAGAGAGAGAGAGAGAGAGAGAGAAGGGAAAGACAGAGAGAGAGTGCTTTAAAAAGAGATAGCACAAACAACAGTTGTATGATATAACAACTCTAAAAGCGACTTTATTATAATTTTCAACTTTTGATTTACTGCGCTACAGAGCGTAAGTTCACACTGCCGGACAAAAGTTTTTGCACACTAAATAGTTACATTGGTTAACAAGTAAACGGTATTGTGCAAATTGGCAGTTAATAGAGTTTCATATTCAATTTTCCATCTAAAACTTTCTTTAATAATTCCAAATTTTTGTTGGAAAACCAGAGCCCATTGGCGCCTGTGAACTGGTGTGTTAAATAAAATTAATTGAAATTATGCTAGTGCTATTATTTAGAATAATATAAAGATAAAAATTCCAAGCTGCAACGAATAATCTAGATACAACTGGCAAAAAAAAAAAAAAATCAACTTATTTCTGGATTAATTTTAAACTTCAAAATTTTATTTCTACGTTTTTGTTTGGTTTGGTGAACTTATCGATTATGCTACGAATTTTGGCTTATAATTTCCATAATTGGGGGATGCGTGTTTGCTGCTAATAAAACTTCGTCGCATCTTTGCCCAATTATTGCCAAGAGCAACCGGATACAAGTACAGACAATCATTTGGTGCAGCCCCTTCACTTGCTGCTTTCATGCACTCAAATAGCTCAGAGTCGGCGTCTTGACTCTGGCGCAAGGAACTATAGGACGGCTGTCATGGCATTAAGTAGATCTAGACTCTAGATCAGACCATACTCTAGCAACAAGATAATACAAGAGCGCTCGTCTTCTCTCCAGGCAATACGGTCTGGCAAATGGCCTCAGTCTTCGACTTGTTAGCCATTGGGCGTCGCTCGATTTTCGTAGCTTGACTTACTTTATTTGCGGATTACAAAAAATCTTCTTGGACTTGTAGGCGCATCATGATCGTCAACGCAACTTTGTTGGCATTTCCAATTCTTATCAGTGTTGCGATGTTCTATATCCAATCGAGTTGGAAAATCGCATTTGTCTTTTATAACCAGACAATGTTGGGTATAACACATTCTTGCGGTGTTGACGTCTGTTCCCTTAACATTTGCTTTTTTGGATTCCGTCTTTTCGATTAGTTTAGGCTTGGCACAAGTTCCTCCTAGACCGGGCTATCCGCAGCGTGTCACCTGCGTTTTCTGCGCATTCTTGCTATTAAAAGACCATTGTCGCAACTATGTCCGCATCAAATCCAGACCACAATCCAGTGTATTCCGACTAAAACCAGCATAGTGCATTATGGTAAACGCCTTAGAAGTTCTATTAGAGCGGCTGCACGTTGTACCAAAATATGTGTGCGTCATGTATCCGACAGTCTCCAATAATGGACGCAAGGCATAACGAAAATTTTAAAAAGCCGCAATGTATTGTTAAAAAAATTGTATAATTTGTAAAATTTTGTTGTTTACTCCAAATATTCAATTGTTAAACTAAACTAAAGTCTAAATTTCCGTGCTACTTCAAACGAAAAAACCAAAACGAATAAATTTAGTTTCCTACTTAGGAAAAGTAATCTAAGTTTTTACTTTCGATAAATTTGTATGTTTCCGGGAATTGTGCCAATTTTGTGTTGGCGGGAATTTATTTTTGTTTTATACAAAACAGCTGACATGGTTGCCGCAGCTCTGCAGCTTTTAAATACTATATGTTGTTTACATTTTATTTTCTTTAAATAATTGCAAGTACTTTGTTATTCTGCTTTTTAAATAAAATTACGCAAAAATATTACTCCAGCAACAATATTTATTAAACTTAAACATGACTTAGCTATTTTTGTTACAAGGTAAATTTGCTTTGTGTAACATGGGAACCCTGTCGCAGCTTTCAGTCATCGATAAAGCAATGTATTTGTGTGTTTGCACGTATGCACTGTGGGCCCAGATTTTCATATTTTGGCCAAAACCCTGTCATTTCCATAATAATCTTTGTAGAGTGATGAAATTTTACACTCGTGTTCCTAAATGATTGAACTATTTTTCTGGAAAGTTTAAGCCTCCTCCGATTTTTTTGAAATAAAGATAATCAAGACCAAAATTTGAAAAAATTTAAAAAAACCAAACAAATTTTTTAGCTTACTTAAAAAAAAAAACGTTTTATTGGAATTGGAACATATTTCACATGAGCTCCTCATACATTGAACAAATAGTCTATACCCAAAATATTAAATGGTTTTGAGTTATAGCCCCAAATAGTTGCAGCTTTCCAAGCGAATTACAAAAGGACGACATCACCAATCCATCTGGTTTTTAATTGTTATATTTTTTTTTCCCATGCTTTTTTAATTTTAGAAAAAAAAATTTCATAAATCTATATTTAAATTTTACGTTTTTTCGTCAAAATTGATAATTTTTACATATTTTTGACTTGCATCTTTTTAAGTATGCTATACAATTTTCCAATTGTACATTTTAGTACAACCTTTGAAAAAATCGTTATTGTAGCATACTTTTAGGAAGCTAAGAAATTGAAAAAATATTAAAATTTCCTGGGGCTCAATTTTTAAAAATCAACTTTTAGATAAAATTTTAAATTTCCGCAAATCGGGAGGAATTACATTTTGTTGTAAAACATGTGAAGAAATTTATAAAAATTTTTTCGATCAAATATCGAGTGGTAGTCGGAGGTATCCTTAAAGCAAAGCAGCCAAATGATACAAAAACCAAAAAAATCTTTTTTACTTCTCGAATATATTTGAAACCGAAAAGCTTTTAAGCTCAGTTTTATTTTTTTTTCTGAAGTTATACTTATAAATAATTAAGTGAGTAAAGATTTCGTAGCTACATGTATCATGGTAAATGCAGGTTCTTTTCCTGAAAATGTTCGTGAAAGCTCATAAAATACAAAATGTCAACTTTAATTGCAAATAGCTTAAAAGCCACTAATTATAATTTAAAATTGTTTTCTGCACAGGATACGTTAATATGTGTAAAATAATATTAAATTGTTATTTTGTCCCAATTTTGATTTTCATCACGAGGGCTTTTGGCCAAAATCTGGCCACGCGTGCCCATTGTGGTATGTAAAAAATTCGTTTTGGGTAGTGCATGCTATTTTCAGAAAAAGGAATAAAAAATAATTGTTAATAAATATTGAACTTAAAGTTGGCATAAATACTCTAAACTTTATGATCAGATGGGAGGGGGTGTCTATTCGAAACCGTTGGGCATTAACGAATCCTTCCGTTTACCAGATCATTGTAGTGTTTTTCAAGCAGAAGTCATAGCTATAATGGAAAGTATTAAATTCATTAAGAAACTCGTATTATCCGACAGAGAGATTTGTATATGTTCTGACAGTCAGGCTGCTTTAAAAGCATTACAATCGGTAAAGCTCACATCCAAAACAGTGATGGAATGTAACGAGCTTTTACAAGATGTTGCAGAGTTCTTTACTATTAATCTGCTCTGGGTACCTGGACACCGAGATATCGTGGGCAATTGCAGGGCAGATGAGTTAGCCAGGCGAGGCACTACGCTACCAATTCAGCCAAGCAAGGCGATGGTACCAATGCCGCTAGCAACGTGCAAACTATTAATCGATAGGTATAACACTAATGATGCGAATCATAGATGGGTTCAAACTGGAACCTGTTTGACTAGCAGGAAAACTTGGCCACAATGGAGCCTAAATAGAACAAAGCAGCTTTTACTCAGTTAGACAGGACGTAAGAGCAACGATAGGGGTTCTTACTGGACACTGTCTTATTGGTAGACACGCTAACAGATTGGGGGTGTCTCGTTTTGACTACTGCAGAAGTTGTCAGGAAGTAGAAGAGGAGGAAACAGTGGAGCATCTCCTGTGTGGATGCATGGCACTATGCAGGAAAAGACTGAACACACTGGGTTCCGAACTTTTTGGGAATGTTACCGAATTCGCAGGAATAAGAATAAATAAGATTTATTCGTTAATAAATCGACAGGTTGGTTCAGAGAGGATCCAGGAGAGTAGAGAGACTATCCCTAGTGGCATCACAACGGGCCTTTTACAGGCCTAGGTGTGTCGTAAGACAACCACTTGTACCTACCTACCTACCTGGCATAAATAATATGATGTAAGAGTATTTAAAAAATTATTTTGGCATAAAATTTGTAAATTTGTATTTTTAAGCCTACTTTGCCGATTCATTTTAATTCCTCTTTAAAAATAATATTAATATAATATTCGGTTTGAAGCCATATAAAAATTTTGTTTTGCTAAATAAACAAACATTCGCTTTTACAACGAATCAGAATAAAATGTTCGGATTCGTTTTCCGAAGTACAATTGTATAACATTTATCAATGAAAGAAATTAAAATTTTAAACTAGTTTTCATCAAGAAGCTTCTATTGTTTTTTAATTAAATCTATTTCGATTTTTACATTTTATACAAATAGCTGAGAATCGTTTTTAAAGAATTCATGAAAATATAGAAGCATTCCTTTGAAGCGTTTTACAAGAAGTTTATGCTCTAGTTACTTTTTGTCTAGTTGCATTACAAATCCATGACCAAAAAATTGCTCCTTACACTTTCTCCTAAATTCTCTACCGATTTGTCAAGTGTGCGATAATTTTTAACCAACAGTGTATACATATGTATGTTTGTCTTTTTGTGTTGATTATGCTTTGCCTTACTGCCAAGTCACTCCGACAAAAGCCAAGAGAAAATGATGCTAATTTTTACATACACATCAACACACCAAGTCATCAGGATACCAAGACACTCACACAACAACACCACAAAGCCTTAAAGAAGCAAACATTTTGTTGAAGATAGCAAGCAAAAGCCAAGTTTAAGAACATAAATGAGAAACTCAATTGCAAAAGTTTTTAACAAAAAGATTTATAAAATAACAACAATAAAAGTCGCAATAAAATTAAGCATTGCAATAATCCAACAACATTGTAAGAAATAATAAAAATATAGAGGAAAATTTATGAAAATGCCAGCAGCAAGCATAACTTAGGAAGTGTAAAAAGCGGATATGGAAACCTCGTTAGAAAATCTGCCTTAATTTGCATATAATGTGGCTCTTAATTTGAAGCTTACAGAAATTAGCAGCAGAAACTTTTAGTAGTACCAAACTCAGGTTGGATGAAAAAAAAAAAAATTTTGTATAACTTGAGTATTAAATGCACGGATAACTGAGGTATTGACGTTTTGTGAAATATTGGGAAGGTACGTAAATTTTGAGCTCAAACAAAAGTCTCTGCGCGGCTAGCCACATAAAGCTTTAAAACTTGCAACATGCGTGATATTTGAGAAACTATATGGCACTTGTATTATCGGAGATATTCTCTCTCTTTAACAACAACTTGATGGATTCTATAAGAATAGCATTTAATACAAGGCTGCGATAACCATTCTAGTAAGGCTGCATTGCGTATACGTGATATTAAAATAAATATGTTTGTATGTTCAATACAGTAGATATCAATGAAGGTTTTTGATTATCGCGAGTAATTTGGAAGATATTTTTAGTTAAATAAGTTTTTTACCCCAGGGTTAAATATCCATATAACATGCTTCATCAGCTTATGGATAATGTACAAATTTCGCTAAAAAGTTCTAGCTGGCTAAAGTAACAAAAACTGCCCCCAAACGAAACGAAAAATGGTAATGCCTGTTTTAATTTTTTTCACTACATACATTCGTATTCAATAAACAGTTATTAAACATAACAACAAACAAGGAATTTTTTGGGGGGAAAAAAAAGGAAAAAAAAAAAAAACAAAAAAAAATAAAAATAAAATAAAAAAAAAACCCCCCAAAAAAATTATTAAAGCATTACCAAATGTATCTTTAGGGTAGTTCAAAATTTTCAGGCAGCACAGGCTTTAAGTCTTTATATTAACCAAAATGCAACAAGGACACGCGCCATAATTGCAAATCGATGTGAAGGTGCTCATTACGCTCATTTCGAGTTTCATACAATGGACGTTCTGATTATGACATTCCTTACGATGATTACGCCAATTGTATGCTCTGTGTGTGTATCTATGTGTGTATGTATCTATATGTGTGTGTTGCATTTTAATAAATTACGTGACAAACTGCATGCAACTGACGCCTGCAAAAGGCAACCCCCGAACCCCACTTTGCTTCTAACAACAACAACAACCACAATAAGCACCCTGCCCTAAGCTGGCCAAATATTTTCTCACAAGGCAGTAACAGGCAGCAGGTGGCAAATGTTTGTTTGTATTTGGGTATCTGTGTATCTGCAACTGTGTAGGCTCATTAGTTGGCATTAAAGCAACATTATGAGTGCAATTTTCGGTAGCAACAGTTGCCACTTGCAGGTACTGCCCTTCACATTTCCTGCAGGCCCATTCTCCCTTTGCCAGTTCCTCTCGTTTTCCAAATGCATTTGTATCTCAACATTTCAAGTGTAATTTGCAAAATTTAATGACAAAGTTTTGCGCACAGCCAACAATATTAAATCGGATTTGAAAAGCTTGCCCAAGTCCATGTCTACCCTGCACTCTCACCGCTCTTGGAACCTTGCTAGATCTATCTTTGTGTCGCCTAGACCAAAGGCAGCTACAAATGTAATTACATTTTCTGTTTTGTGTGTTAACAAACCGTATAATTGGCTTGGCGCTTTGTCTCGCGCCTGCATTTGTTGTTAACAGCTGTATCCACCGGATTTTGGGCATTGGCTTTGACTCTGTGTATGCAGCTGATAAGCGTTGGTAATAATAGTAATATACAGTGCACATAGAGCTGGATAGTAAAGTAATATTTTAATTAAAATTTTTGCTAAAATTGTATTTTGCTATCAATAATCAAAGGCACAAAAATTTATCTTTTTGCAAGTGTATAATCGTTTATAGAATGTTTATTCCAGCTTTTCCCCTAGAAAGATTCACTTTCATTTCCTCTCATTTTGCTAAGTCGGTCTCGCCAGCTTTTTGTTGGTAGTTGTTTTAGAGTGGCGAGTTGACTTGATTCTGAGATATGCACAAAGTAGTCGCAAAGACGTATCGTTAGCTTTTGTGTGATTTTTTCGTTTTTTTTTGAAAGTAAAGAAAAATAAAGCAACCAAAGGGGAGCAAGCGAAATTGCAAGTCATACAGATGGTATGATGAACTTTTGGAATAACCTTCACGACAAAAATAAAAAGTTAACTTTTCAGAGTCAAAGAAAGCATATGGTTTTTTTGTCTAATAAAGAGTCTATAAAGAATATTTAGTATATGACATCTCTCAGGACTTTTTTTAATTATGGAAATTCAATTTATATGCTTATTATATTGCATTTTTATTTTTTCACTTGTATAACATATTCTCGTGAATTTCAAAGCTTTTGACAGTTGTTGTCATGACTATAATCAACCTCGAATTCCATCTCAAATTCGAATTCTTGAGTTTCCTGAAGATCTGTAATATGAAAATACTTTGTCGCTGATGTCTGTGGATCTTCGTCTAGTTTTATTTCTTGAGATATCTACAGATTTTTTTTTCTAATAAAATATTTTGAGGTTGATGCAGCACGTTCCTCATCACAAAAGTTTCTTGTATCTGTTTGTGTTAATGCGATTTCTTGAGATTACTAAAGATAGATATTCAATATTTCGATTACTGCTGCTACACTGCTTGAAAGCTGGCTAATCCAAGGCGAAGAATTCTAGATACTTCTAGAATCCTGGTGGCAAAGAAATGCTTTGAACCTATACCTATTAGTTGGCAAGAATTTTGATTTTTCAGAGACGAGTCCATGCGAAGACGGCTTGGATTCAATTTCTTTCCCGACTGTTTCAGCTATCTAGCCAATTTGGGGGATTACAAACTTGAATGTGGTTGCACCTAAAGCAGTAAGTTGATGAACACCTGCACACTGCCAATTTTTGATGGAGACCCAAAAACCAAATGAAAATGTCATAGCATGATGCAAGCCACAGAGACGTACTGCGTCTAGAGCTCAGTCGAATAAAGCGAAAGTGGAGTTGAGTGTAATTTTAATGAAATTTTCTGTTGGTTTTTAGTTGCCTGGCAACCATGCAATAAAAGACATAGCCAACTTGGTGACGCATCCTTGATGAGTTATCATCGTACTCATCATCACCAACATCGTCATCATCATCATCAGTGACTGTCTTTGGCAGGCGCACTGCGCTGCTGCTCAGCTGTTTGCTGAAGCGTCGCAGGAGCAGAAGCAGCAGCAGCATCAGTAACCCACATTCCTATCTAGAATCCAGTATCGCAAGTAGGGCGAACCAAATTAAAGTTTGGATAAGCTGGGACTGAGTAAAGACAGCTGCACGGGCAATGCGGCATGAAATTTTGAGCCATGTTAAACAATTTTGTGGTCAGTTGGCATAACAAAAGCCCAACGAGCCAAATATTTAGTTAACTTGGCTAATATAGGAAACACGGGCAAGCAAAGACTTAAAAACCAAAAACCAAAATGCCTGGAATAAAAAGGCAAGTGCTCTACAAAAATTCAAATATATTCAACTATAGTAATTTTGAACTCATTATTAACAACAACAACAGTGTTAATTGCCAAAAAGGCAGCCACTAAATCCCTTGGAAACTCAAATTTAAATTGATTTGTGCCTGTTAGCTTTTGTCTGTGTGCATGTCGCTGTATTGTACAACTCAACTTTGTTCATTGTTGTTGTTGTGGTGAGCTGACCTAAATGTATATGTAATGTGCACTTGACATATGTTGGAAACATGAACAGGCATATAGTGCCTATGCGAGGGCAGTTTATGAAGTTACATTGAAAAGATGCGCTTATAAATTTTGTATGATAATTTTGCAATCGGAATTCCAGTTGAGATATCGAATTTCCCATAACCATTTAACTCGAATTTAGTAAGTTCTTAAGGCGTCAACTGTGATTTAAATTTAAGGTATTTGAATCTTCTTGTTATTAAATGTTTGTGACCTATTGTGACTAATTACACTTTGCCCATAAATCCAAATCTGGTAACTCTATAAGTTTTGCGGCTTTATCATTGCCTTTTTAAAAGAAGTTATTATTCGCTTTAAGCAATTCTTCTAAAGAAAATCTTTGGTTAATGCATACCATGCTTCAACGTCCATGGACGATTCGAATGTTGTTGACAAGAAGCTAATGCTGTGGGATTTTGGTAGGATCAAAGTGGGGGACTAACTACAAGAACTTTATGATAACGATTCCGCAGAGCGTTACCAACAATAAATTATGAATTGATCAAATGATATGAGAATCTCATTTTTCATCATGAGAACGCTCAGCTATATGTTGCAAGGTTCTTCAAGGGCACAGATTGGCAGCAATGGGATGTCCTAGCTATTAAGCAGAAATTTTTTCTTTCGACTACCAAGTGCTTTGATCAGTGAGTCAAAGTCAAACGAACAATGGTTCAATTGCTATGGTGAAGCTAAGACTTCAAAAAACGAGGGTTGCCACACGCGCGAAATCCGTATGCTCCAAGTATATAGCAACAACTTTTTAAGCTCATAATTGGTTTTTATGGGAAAGCATAAATTTTAAAATTTAAAAAAAAATGAGATAGTTCGAAGAAATTCTTGCATCCGTTTGTTGGTTTATTTCATATTTTTTTGTTTCCTAACTCACAACATGCAATTTTAGGAAAGGAAAACTGCGTATTAATTGATTTTACACACACTTCAATGAGTATTCAAGTTCACACACACACACCCACACACATACTCACAACCTTATGTTGTCCCCTACACACACACATGGGCCGGCCAAATGAAACAGATTTGCGGTGATGTTTGGCATTTTTATAAGCTTCCAGCCCGCTCAAGTGTGACCAACACAGCAAAAAAAAAGCAACAGGAAAAGGCGGAGAGAGAGCGAGTCAGAGAGAGTCAAAAAAAAAAAAAAAATGAAAACGGAAATGAAATGAAATGAAAATGGCTGCTTTGCATGCCAGGCGGCGGAGTGTGCCAATTTTTCAGTCAAAAGGCAATAGACTGCCCAGAGAAAATACAAGCGCAAGGAGTCGTGTAATAAATGCCTTGGCTTTGTGGTACATTGGAAGATTGCTGCCTAACTTGGGCTGCCCTTTGCGTATACGAAGCTCTAACCAGGGCTGGTAAGCTAAGAATTAGTTTATTGGAACCTCTGAACAAAGGTTTTGGTTTAAATCAAGGATTAAAAGAGCAGTTTGTTCGGGGACTACGAAATATGTGTTTATTAATGGAATCTCCCATGCAAAAGATCAATTTTTGACGGTTTGTCAATGATTTTGAAAAGGAATAATTTATTAAAAATATATTTCCAATACGTCTAACTACTGTCTGAACAACTATATATTGGATACTAAAGGGTCATAAATTTTGAGGGTTTCTTAAATAAATCACATGTGAGTACTGTCAAGTTGCCATGTGTTTTTTATTCAGTTTTCATTGCCATTTCATCATGGAAAGACTTACACCCGAACAACGTTAACAAATCGTACAATTATATTACGAAAACTCGCGTTCTGTTAAGAATCTTTTTCGCGCGCTAATGCCATTTTTTGGTCGCCAAATTCCACCTACTGAGACCACTATTCGCCATACCATCAATACATTTCCTTTTGGGACTACATGATGTCTAAAGTGTTAGTGGATAAGCCAGCTACGCTTGAAGCATTAGATGCCAACATTACCGGTGTTATTTGCGAGATACCGCCGATTATGTTCTAAACCTCATCGAAAATTGCGTCAGACATTTGAAAGCGATTATCTTTAAAAAGCAAATTGTAAGAATGGTTCTTCCTATTAACAATCTAGATTTTCCGATTTATTTGAAATTTTTGTTTTTTTACATTTCAAAAAGAAACCTCAAGATTGATGACCCTTTATTATGTAAAATCGATCAAGTTTAACTGCTTATATGAGACACCTGGAAAATCAACTAAAAATAAAGCTACCTATCCTTTCTACATAGATTTTTGAAACTTTATGAATCTTATGAAATAATTGGATACAAATCTTCAAGTTAAGTAAGGGCATACGATGTGACGAGTGACCCTGAAAATTTGAAGTCACCCACACTAGCTCCGAAAATAAATATTTAAAAATTTATTACAAACTATAATTTATAAAATGACTGTTTACGAAAATATTTCCCTCGCGTCTTTTCAATACTCACGCATTTTGTAATATTTTGACCGCTTTTATAGCGTATAATATATTCGCTGCATCCCGAATTCACCCAACCAACGTTTTTTTATACATTTGTTGTGTCTGAGTTTTTACACTTTGTTGCATGTTAAAAACACTAAAAATTAAATACAACAATTTTGCGCTTAACCCACACTGAGTACTTTAAATGCAACATTGCGCATACGTAGCGTTGCTCGCGTTTGTTCTCGGCGTTTAGCCGACATTAGCTGGCTGCTGTTGGCTGCTGCCTGCTTAAAAGCTTTGCATTAACTATTAAAGGCAAGTTATATAATGCCACTTTCCACCATCTGTAGCCTGGAGCAGCAGCTTCAGGAGATGGAGACGTAGTTGGCAATAACAACCAAAGCAAACAAAAGTTGCATGCAACAAATGCAGCACGAATAAAAACGTTAAATGGGGGGCGTTAAAAATTGGTGTCAGCAGCAACAAAAACAATATCCTGTGGCTAAAAAAAAGTAGTATAGTAGTGACGTAACAAAATCTAAATAAAAATCATGTAAAATTATTGCTTTGGGTGGAAACAGAGTCCACGTAGTCCTGTGTTAGTTGTTCTCAAATAAAAGCAAGAATATATAAAAGCATATGCGCATTTATTGATTAATATTAAAATATAAAATTTTGCATTTGTCTCATGTCCAGGGTGTAGCTGGAGCCATCATTGGTCATGCCATAAGGCCACATCAGGCCGTTATATTAATGATGAGTTAAATTTTTGTGTCTGGCTAGACGCTCATTATATCGGCTAACGTGTTTGTTTATTTGAAGGTCCACGGTATCCAAATTGAGGTCGTGGTGCAAGGTCGAATTCCTTACGTACCAATCGCAACCAGTAATAAGGCGCAATGCCATATTTTGGAACGTTTGTGTACGTAAACGCTTTGAGCGAGCCGCCATACCCCAGTTCTCGATAGCGTACCTCCAAGTAGGTGACACTATTGTGTTATAAAGAGCTCTTTTACACCGTAGAGGAAGAGGACTTTTTTTATTTAACAGCCAAAACATTTTGGCCATTTTAAAGCGACAACTTTTGATCGTTTGGTTAATGTGTGATCGAAATGTTAGCCGCTTGTCAAGTATCACCCCAAGATATTTCGCTTCACTTTGTATGATGAGGGGCCGGCTATATAGCCATACTGCGGGTGGAGTCTTCCTCTTTAAATTAAATAAAACCGACTGACATTTGGCCGGATTTAAGGTAACATTCCACCTGCGAGCCCAGCTCTCAAGCAGGTGGATGTACTCTTGTATCCCGTCAGCTGTTTCATACTCACAGGATGATGTGTAATATAGATATCTAATTCGATTTTTAATACTTTTTAAAAAAAAAACTATTTTAGCAACCCGGCAGTGTCGCGTCTCTTTGGCATTATCGTTATACTTTAAAGACTTTTGCTAGTCAAGTTTTTTTAGTAAAGTAAAAACGGATTTCGTTATATTTTAAGCTTTAAATCATAAAATACGTGAGAAAAAACTATTTTTTGTTTGGTCGATTGAACTTTAGTAAGTACATACTTCCATTGTTTCAATGAGTATCAAAATCAAGAGGCGAAGACTCGATACCTTAAGTACTTAGTTCGGCAAATGCTGTTAGGTGCTGTTATTGTTTTTATCTTGTCTGCCTATTCGTATTCGCAAATGTGTCCTGTTATGCAATTATGCCTTTATTTGCAACGCGAAAGTTGCGTTGTTTGTAATGGTTAGATGGGGGGTGCATGAGGGCCAATGGTTATATTTAGCCGTTGATCTTGGTAAAGAAAACGTTGAGATGATTGTGGTCTACCTACTTTAAAAAACTAAAATGGTATAAAACATATGAATTTAAAATTTTTGTTAAAATAAACAAATATACTTTTTTACTTTGCAAACAATTTACATTCTGTATGTATGTACATATGTAAATAGTGGGCATTATTGTAGAAAAATTAGATAAAATGAATTTAGCCGCATTTTTATAAAACTTATCATAATTTTTGTATTGATGATGCAGCGACATATGTAAGTACCTAGCAGAAGCAAATAAGCGATGAATAAACGAGCAAGGTTGCCAAATTTCTGCTATGTAGTAACTTTGTATATGTGCTCTCATAGTATGTCTATATGTGCAAGAAATTTATTGACGATTAATTTGGTTCGCACACACACAGACAGCAAAATGCTGAAATTCGCACGCAATTTTGCAAGTGAGTGATTGTCAGAAGTATCGAGTCTTTGTGAAAGTCTTGGTGAAATTACCGATTAATTTGTAGTAATTTGCTGGTAAACAACGGCTTAAGTATCGAAAACGTGGTCTACTGGCAATGAGTACGCTTTTTTTAAACTTTTTGGCCAATATGGTCAATTTTTAATGCACCACATGTTAATTCCGAGGATGTATAATAGAACTTCCAAAAATTATACTCAGAAAAATAAATAAAAAGCCATATACTCTCATTGCAATAAGTTATCGATTCCAATGCAACAACAATACTTTCTATATATAACCTTGTCGGTACTCCGCATTTTAAAAATTTATTCCTGATAGAAAAGCAAACAGAGCTAAGAAGGCAATCCGGAACAAGTCACGTTAGCCAAGAAGCCAACAAGTTAAGCGGCCAACTGCTATAAAGTGCAATCAGGTGCAAGGAAAATGGATTTTACTTTGAAAGCAACAACAAATAGAAGTAAACTGTAAAACCTGCTTTCTAGTTTAGAGCATAAACAAAAACAAGCCGCAAGAGCATGGAACGGAGTATATAGATAATAAGATACATGCAGACATAGTATATAAGCATGTATATATGTATAAGGCATGGCATATTGTGTGCCATTTGTTACCAATCACTTTGTTTTGGCTTATATTTTTGAAAGGAGTACATAGATAATGCGAAAATACTAAGTTGATATTGATGCATCTTGGAAAGATAAGTAACCAAAAAAGATTTTAATTTTTGTTTGTCCATAAAAAGCCGTTACGGGGACGGCGACTGCCGTAGGAAGGTAGAGCGCACTATACCTGGTTAATCCAAAACAAGTTTCTATCCCTAAGTTGGAAACCCAAAATAGCTCTGCTACAAAAAGAGTCTATTTCAAAAACGAACCAGTTCCAATAGCACTTACTGGGCAGCCCTGATTTCAACACTGACGGGATACAATTTCAATATAACATCAGATTCGAATTGCGACTCAGTCACCTGTATGTGCATTACTTTCTCTGCATTCCTTCAGGTACACGCATTTACCTTCAGTTACGTTTATTTACATTCGTATATATTTGTATATACACAAACGTAGTATATGCTTTAATTTAGCATACCTTAAGGCACATCGAATGAGCAAACCCTTGAAGCCTTTATGCCACCGTCTTTATCTTTGCAACATTTTATGTCGCTTTACGCTCGTCTCTTTGTAATAAATTTAAAACATTTTATGCTCATGCACATTTTATGAACATGCCTGCCGAGATGCCTCTGACAGGACATCCAACAGAAGGGTTCCCAGCATGTACACTTACGACTGGTGGCACCCGGGGAGCATCAAGTGAAAGCGCAAGATACTTTATTTGGCCATTGAGACTGACGCTGCCAATGCAAAGTGCAGCACAATTGGGACTTGTACAAATGCTGATAGAGTACTTACTTAGTTTCCCGCACTCTCTTTTTCTCCTTATGCTCTCTTCTCAAATGACGCTGCTCTCTGTTGTGCCCCCAGCTTGTTGCAGCTGCGTTCTGCGCCTTAAAGTATGCAGCAAAGTTTTTCTTTCGGTTTGCTGTCTCTTGCCATAGATTAAAAAATGCCAGCGCAATTTATGCAAAATTATGCCACGGTTACACTGAAAGAAAAAAATGCATGAAGTACCTCAGCTGTATAAGCTATTTTTGGAGAAAAATATAGTTGCATGAAATAAGTGAAGCTAAGTGATCCAATATAGATTCAACTAACAAATTGTTATTTTTTTTTCAAACTACTGATGGCAGCCCCTGTGGAAACCTCCGGTGGCAACAATGGTTCACGGATGGGTCTAAAACTGAGCAGGGTGTAGTTGTTGGAGTCGTTGGACCTAACACCAGAATCTTTACTGCAATGGGCATCTGGCCCAGCGTCTTTTAAGCAGAGATTCATGCCATAGAGGTCTGCGCCCACAGTATCCTTCACAAGGGAACTAGGGGCAAACATCAGTATTTATTCAGATAGCCAAGTTGCTATTAGGCCATTATCACCATGGAGCATTTCCTCCAGGATGGTTAAAGACTGCCATAATTACCTCCAAACCCTGTCCTCCCGGAACAAAGTCGTGCTACGTTGAGTATCTGGACACTCAGGAGTGGATGGTAACACGATCGCTAACAATCTAGCACGACAGGGTGCCTCTACCCCTCTACTACATCCCCTGCGCCTCTCTGTGGTATTGGTTGGTCCACAATTAAGACCCTGGTAAACAAATGGGCTGCAGGAGAACATAGGAGATACTGTTTCTGCTTACCGGGGCTGCGTCAAGCAAAAGAGCTTGTCAAACCTCTGGATATGATCAAGGCGAAAGGTCTTGGCAGAGCGGACTTAAAACTCCTGGTTGTATATCTATCTGGCCACCACAGATAGTTTTTATTTTTTAAATTTCTTACTTAATTTTGAAATCAAAGAAAAAAACTATATAATATTTTATCCGATTGATTTTACTGACTAAAATTTGATACAGCAGAAACTATGGGTAAAATTTTTCATTAAAAAATAAATAGTCAAAAAAATGCAATTCATTTTCAGCTGCCCCACTTTCTATGTAATAATCGATAAATGTAGTAAAAGGTCACACTATAAAAATCCAATTTCGCTCAGTGTACAGCAGCCATTGCAAATCTTTTCTGAATACGCAAAGCTGTCACTAAAGTTGACATTACGCATACGCCACGTGTACGCTAAGCGAAAACTTTTCACTGATTCATTTTCAATGCCAATGCAACAACATAGCCAACAACAACAACAACAAAGGCATTTATATTTTATCATACTTTGTATAAATGTTGCATGTTGCATGTTCAAAAGTCTTTTAGGCAAATGCAGTCCCAGCTGTGCCATAAATCAATATTGGGCCATGATGATGACTTTTAATAGCTTAACTGCAACAAATTGTTCATTACAGAAAAGAACTTAGAATTTGCAAGGAGCAGGAAAGGTTGTTATGAAAATTGGCTTTTTGCCTTGAAGCTAAACTAATTTTGTGTGCGCTGCTCCGCCATTTTGCGTAAAAGTCAATCGAAATAGTTAGGGTGGTTCGGTAGTGGGGTTGTTTTCATTGTAAGTAGGGGGAGGTAGGGTCTACATCAATGAAGTCGTTATCATTTGACTGTCCATTTACTGCTTATCAAAGCTGATTGCTTTGCCTGCAGCCTTTCATCTGGTACTATGTAGTACGATATGTCTATGGCAGTACTTGAAGTTGCAACACTACCCCCACACTACCCAACACTACGGCCATTGTTTATTTTCTTCTAGTCTGTTCTAGTTATAGTCAGTAAGTTGTTTTTGTTCGTACTGTTATGGCATCTACTGTTAAACTTTATAAATCTTTTGCTCGGTTAAACTTTTGCAATTGAGTTGTGGATACAAATTAACTTAAGTTACTTTTGCAAACTTTTGCTAAATAAAAAACAAACATACAATAAACAGTACAAACAACAAAAGCAACAATGAAATAATGCAAAAGCAGCAAAAAAGAGCAGGTTGTACTAGAATATTTACCTACAGAATTTTCTAAGTTTTTACTACAGATTTTTGGTGCAAAGTGAGTGTGATGCTATTTGGTATTGTACACAATATCTCGACTTTAAAATGCGTTTAACAACACGAAGGCACGTCTTAGCCAGGTGCATAAAGCTAATACTATTAGGTGTGGTATTCTAGAATTCTGAAGATTCTAAGACCTAGCGGAAGACACTTGCATTCGTGGAACTTATCTCGTATCTATAAACGTTTCGATGCGGACGGTTGGGAAAAGTCATCTCGTTATCAGTACCCAAAAATACAAAAAGCCTCTCACAATGCATAATTTAAATCTATCAAGAAAAAATATCAAATGAAGCATCTTCATAAACATCGATCTTTTTCCAGATCTTTCTCGATGTTGCATACAGCTTCAAGCTGATTTGTTTACAGTGCTACACCCCTTTCTTTAAATGTATAGTAGAAAGTTCCTCACAATTGCATACAAATTTTAAATGCTTTAGCTACTATGTATCAAGTTCAGTAATCCTTTATATTAAACATTTCAAAATTTTACTATCTATATAGCCTCATGTGACCTTAATAAACACTAAAATGTTGACCTTTTTTCTTTAAAAGCCTGCTATTGAATTTTTTGTTATTTTTGTGACCTTAAATTTTCATTATCTGGAGACACGGTAATAATATTCATTCTTTCTTTGGAAATTTATTATATAATGTCAACGCGAGTTTTAATGCATATTTGTCCCTATTATAACGTATTTAGTACTATGGCGACCATTAGAATAAATTTTTATTTTTTGTTTTTCGCGGGTGCAGAATATATTTTAGTTTCAAAACTATTAAAAAAATTAAAAAAAAAACTTTCCCACAGCTGAAAAATGTATCAAAATCTAGATCAAGATCGATTTAAAAAAAGTTTCACCAACTGCCGTCCATATATTTATAAGCTAGACCCACCAAACTTGGTAGATGATCTCATGTGAGTCTAATAAACAAAAATACTTACTTTTTCTACTAACAATCTTATAAAGTGTATCCTCCTGTCGGGACTGACAAACTGGTTCAAACTGCTTTATTTTTGGATTTATAATGTTTTTTGAATACATAATAGGTAACGAAAAATTTATTATAATACATATTTTTTTTAGGTCCTCTACCAATGTAATATGTATTCTAAGTTTGTGAAAACACATAAAACGGTCAGTAATAGAAGGTCATCAATCGTGAGTTTTTTTTTTTTAATGTAAAAAACCACAAAAATTTCAGATTTATCGGAAAAACTTTATTATCAATAGAAAGAACAATTCTTGCCATTCCCTTTTTGAAGATAATCCCTCTCAAATGTTGGCCGCAACTGCGCCGTAGCGCGTCCATGCGGAGGTTCCAATTTTCGATAACGAACAACACGGGTAATGTTTCAATCGTAGCTGGCTTATCCACAAACACTTTAGACTTCACGCAGCCCCAAAGGAAAAAGTCTAAAGGTGCGATATCACACTATCTTGGTGGCCAATTCACCGGTCCGGAGCGTGAAATTAATTGTTCACCGAATTGGTTCCATAAAATGGCCTAAGTGCGCGAAAAACTTTCTTTACAGAACTCGAATTTTCGTAATATAATTGTACGATTTGTAAACGTTGTTCGGCTTTAAGTCTTTCCATGATGCAATGGCAATGAAAACTGAATAAAAAATACATATTAACTGGACAGTACGCTCGCGTGATTTATCAAAAAAACCCCATTGAAAAAAAACCTCAAGATTGATGACCCTTACGTAGGTTTCTCCAACCCATTAATATATTATAATTCTTGACCAGCATGGTTGTCTGAATCGATATAGAACAGTTTGTCTCGTCTTCTGTTCCAGGGAATACTGACTCAGGTAACATAATGATGCCGCCGTTATTACCAATTTTTTGTGAGAGCAAGAAAAAGCCAGAGAGAGCCACTCTCGTAGCGCATTATCCAACAATTAAAAGGTCACTCAATACCAGAGCTGGGCAAAAAGAGAGCGGTCTGCCGTAAATGCACGAACAAAAAGTGCCCGTTTTGGGTATGGGCTGCCCAGCTCTGCTCAATACGTAGTTGCGTTATTAGAGTCTCTCTGAAAAAGAGAGCGTCGATTCAATTTTTGTGTGTAGCTATATGGAATAGTGGACTAATTTTGATCAAACTTCCCACGAATATGTAGATTAATATAAAACGCAAAAGAATATATGTAGGACATTTTTTTCTTAAAATATTGCGATCAAATTCAAGTCATTTGTATTATGTTTTAGACTTAACATTTATGTGAAGTTTGATCAAAATTGGTCAACTATTTCATATAGACACCGTACAAAAATTGAACCAGTTTTTAGCGTAGCCAAACGCACGCACTTCTTTGCGTCACCATGTTAAGTCCATTGCACCATGCTGGTAGCTAGTGCAAGGAAAGGCACACAGCTACATGTACCTTGCCAATAATAATAAAAATTATAGTATAATATAATAAAATAATAAATATTATGCGTTGAGACAATCTATCCCAAGCATATTCGTAGTATGCTACCTGAATAAGTATATCCTTTTCTGGTCTCTCGAATCTTAAGGAGATAGAGAGTACAAATTAGATATGTACTGCATAAGTATTTTATCTGCAGGCATAACAAATGTATTAATAAATTTTTTGTGTTACACTCCCCCTAATAATTTTAAGAACTCAAGCTTCTATATTGAGAATCTTAAAACCTTCTATTTACTATATCTTTCCTGTATGGGTATTTGAAATTCGATAGATATCTGTGATTTTTTATTACTCATCCAAGAGACCAAATTTTTCTAAAATCGATTGGGAAATTTGGTATTTATAGTTACAATGAACCTTTGGCTAGTGTTCTAATAAAAGAAGAATAAGTTATAACTGTCAAAATAGGCACCTAGACTCATTTAGAAACACTGCAAGAAATAAGAAAGATAGAGTGTATATTATAGGCTTGATATCTTGACTGTGACCATCCCACAACTTTAAATTTCCAACTCAAAGCAATCCACTTGGTGCTGCATGCTTAGCACCCATCCAAATGCAACACATATCATAAACAACATGTTGAACCGCAAAGTGACAGAATGATAAACATATTGCATGAAATAAACAAATTGTATCTCAATTGGTTTCGGGCCAAGGGGCGGCCATAATTGAAAGTGCATACAAATCTTATCTTGTACGTAACGTAAATATGTCTGGACGTATGCTGAAATTAATTAATTGTCGCAAACTAATAAAAGTTCCTGCACAAATCCAAACAAAAGTTACGAGAAACTCTTCTAATAAATTTCAATAAACAAGCCACAAAGTGAAAAAATGAGCAGCAAAATGAAGCACACGTGCCACAGTCAATTGATTTTAATTTAACGGCAACTGACCCCGAAATAAAGCACCCAACTAAGCCGTAACTTGGCGCTTTCCAACACTTTTTCTTTGTTTCTCATCGTTTGCTTAAATAAGTGTTTTGAAATTCGCGTTTAATGGTGACCGCAACAAATTGCAGCAGTTCTGCCGCGAAATTGAGACATTTGTGACTAATTTGCGACACATTTTGCGCAAAAGTTTATGGAAAAAAGAAAGAAACCCAAAGAAACAAAGAACCGCAAGTCACTTTTGATGAAACTGCCCAAAATAAAAAAAAAGGAAATGACAAAAAATCAGCATACAAAACTTTTCCAAAAAAAAAACGAAAATAAACGAAAAATATGAAAATGTAAGGAAAACTGGCACAAAAGTAGCCTAGCGTTGAAAATTAAGTGGAAATGAATTGCGCACTTGAATTTCAATAGGAAGGGGGCAGAAGAATTCGCCACGTTAATGTTTACTCAAGTGAAAATCGAGTGAAATGCGGGTGATTCATTCAACCCAAGCACTGCCCATTTCCGGCAACAATGAACCAGAACTTTTTGCTAAGAAAGCAAAAAGAATGAAAACAAAAAAAAAATCAACTGAAGAAATTAAACTGCCAAAAGACAACAGAGCAACCAAAGCAAGACAAAGAAAATTGGAAACGACTTTTCACAAAAAAATGAAATAAAAAATGAGCAACTATGTAAGGAATGGCAACTGTGGCTTGTTTTCTGTGAAGCTGCACTGTCCAAGATATGTTAATCGGCATAGTTACAATTTGAAAGCAAAGTACCAGTTGAGTTGTGGAAAAGTGGGCAATGGCTATTTTGGAAGGATTTTATTTAAATCTAGTTTGTGATTAATGCTGATTTAGACTTAAAAGCTGCTATTCAAATTTTTGAAAAATATTTGATACAAGTGGGCCGTTGAGAGCTACCCACAAACAACAATATAACCCACAACTGCTTTAAAATTTAATAAAGCTCATATAACTGCTATGCGTTGTGAAAAATATTTTTTAATTATTATATTATTGTTGAGGGTTAATTAGTGAAAAACTCTTGCATGGGTTTGGGAGTTGTTAGCGTCAAAAATTAAGAATTAGAGTGTTCACGCTGAAAAGTTGAGCACTCTTGCAACACCTAAATATACAGGGTTAAGTTTCAACTCTAAACTCAACTCTACCTAGCCAAAGACCTTATTCTACTTTTAAGCTGTTGAGTTGTTGAGAAAATGTTGCAAAATACGCTGTTTACAGCATTTTCAACACTGCAACGTTTGGGATTTGTTAGCCACTTTGTGATGTAAGTAGCAGCGTGTTATCTATGAAGAGCTGCAAAATAAAAGTAAACAAAGTGAATTTTAATCAAATTTAATAAAATTAATGTAATGAGCAA
>JAECWU010000260.1:0-44158 GCA_018150985.1 Chymomyza costata
TGATCACTTTTTTTCAACTTTAAATGCCCATAGCTTCCAAACCAAAGGCCTAAAAGCGAAAACAAGCGCAGATTCGTGTTGGTCGCGTCAAAATCTTTATTCGGTGCAAATATAAAGCCAATCGAAGAAATTTTATTTTCTAAACTTTAACTGCCCATAACTCCTAAACTAGCAGAGTTAGAGCGAAAATAAGCTTAATCGGTGATCACTTTTTTCAACTTTAAATGCCCATAGCTTCCAAACCAAAAGGCCTACAGCGAAAACAAGCGCAGATTCGTGTTGGTCGCGTCGAAATCTTTATTCGGTGCAAATATAAAGCCAATCGAAGAAATTTTATTTTCTAAACTTTAACTGCCCATAACTCCTAAACTAGCAGAGTTAGAGCGAAAATAAGCTTAATCGGTGATCACTTTTTTCAACTTTAAATGCCCATAGCTTCCAAACCAAAAGGCCTACAGCGAAAATAAGCCCAGATCCGTGTCAGTAGCGTCGAAATCTTTATTCGGTGCAAATATAAAGCCAATCGAAGAAATTTTATTTTCTAAACTTTAACTGCCCATAACTCCTAAACGAGCAGAGTTAGAGCGAAAATAAGCTTAATCGGTGATCACTTTTTTCAACTTTAAATGCCCATAGCTTCCAAACCAAACGGCCTACAGCGAAAACAAGCGCAGATTCGTGTTGGTCGCGTCGAAATCTTTATTCGGTGCAAATATAAAGCCAATCGAAGAAATTTTATTTTCTAAAACTTTAACTGCCCATAACTCCTAAACTAGCAGAGTTAGAGCGAAAATAAGCTTAATCGGTGATCACTTTTTTCAACTTTAAATGCCCATAGCTTCCAAACCAAAAGGCCTACAGCGAAAATAAGCCCAGATTCGTGTCAGTAGCGTCGAAATCTTTATTCGGTGCAAATATAAAGCCAATCGAAGAAATTTTATTTTCTAAAACTTTAACTGCCCATAACTCCTAAACTAGCAGAGTTAGAGCGAAAATAAGCTTAATCGGTGATCACTTTTTTCAACTTTAAATGCCCATAGCTTCCAAACCAAACGGCCTACAGCGAAAACAAGCGCAGATTCGTGTTGGTCGCGTCGAAATCTTTATTCGGTGCAAATATAAAGCCAATCGAAGAAATTTTATTTTCTAAAACTTTAACTGCCCATAACTCCTAAACTAGCAGAGTTAGAGCGAAAATAAGCTTAATCGGTGATCACTTTTTTCAACTTTAAATGCCCATAGCTTCCAAACCAAAAAGGCCTACAGCGAAAACAAGCGCAGATTCGTGTTGGTCGCGTCGAAATCTTTATTCGGTGCAAATATAAAGCCAATCGAAGAAATTTTATTTTCTAAACTTTAACTGCCCATAACTCCTAAACTAGCAGAGTTAGAGCGAAAATAAGCTTAATCGGTGATCACTTTTTTCAACTTTAAATGCCCATAGCTTCCAAACCAAAAGGCCTACAGCGAATAAAAGCGCAGATTCGTGTTGGTCGCGTCGAAATCTTTATTCGGTGCAAATATAAAGCCAATCGAAGAAATTTTATTTTCTAAACTTTAACTGCCCATAACTCCTAAACTAGCAGAGTTAGAGCGAAAATAAGCTTAATCGGTGATCACTTTTTTTCAACTTTAAATGCCCATAGCTTCCAAACCAAACGGCCTACAGCGAAAACAAGCGCAGATTCGTGTTGGTCGCGTCAAAATCTTTATTCGGTGCAAATATAAAGCCAATCGAAGAAATTTTATTTTCTAAACTTTAACTGCCCATAACTCCTAAACTAGCAGAGTTAGAGCGAAAATAAGCTTAATCGGTGATCACTTTTTTTCAACTTTAAATGCCCATAGCTTCCAAACCAAAAGGCCTACAGCGAAAACAAGCGCAGATTCGTGTTGGTCGCGTCGAAATCTTTATTCGGTGCAAATATAAAGCCAATCGAAGAAATTTTATTTTCTTAAACTTTAACTGCCCATAACTCCTAAACTAGCAGAGTTAGAGCGAAAATAAGCTTAATCGGTGATCACTTTTTTTCAACTTTAAATGCCCATAGCTTCCAAACCAAAAGGCCTACAGCGAAAATAAGCGCAGATTCGTGTTGGTCGCGTCGAAATCTTTATTCGGTGCAAATATAAAGCCAATCGAAGAAATTTTATTTTCTAAACTTTAACTGCCCATAACTCCTAAACTAGCAGAGTTAGAGCGAAAATAAGCTTAATCGGTGATCACTTTTTTTCAACTTTAAATGCCCATAGCTTCCAAACCAAAAGGCCTACAGCGAAAACAAGCGCAGATTCGTGTTGGTCGCGTCGAAATCTTTATTCGGTGCAAATATAAAGCCAATCGAAGAAATTTTATTTTCTAAACTTTAACTGCCCATAACTCCTAAACTAGCAGAGTTAGAGCGAAAATAAGCTTAATCGGTGATCACTTTTTTTCAACTTTAAACGCCCATAGCTTCCAAACCAAAAGGCCTACAGCGAAAATAAGCCCAGATCCGTGTCAGTAGCGTCGAAATCTTTATTCGGTGCAAATATAAAGCCAATCGAAGAAATTTTATTTTCTAAACTTTAACTGCCCATAACTCCTAAACGAGCAGAGTTAGAGCGAAAATAAGCTTAATCGGTGATCACTTTTTTTCAACTTTAAATGCCCATAGCTTCCAAACCAAACGGCCTACAGCGAAAACAAGCGCAGATTCGTGTTGGTCGCGTCGAAATCTTTATTCGGTGCAAATATAAAGCCAATCGAAGAAATTTTATTTTCTAAAACTTTAACTGCCCATAACTCCTAAACTAGCAGAGTTAGAGCGAAAATAAGCTTAATCGGTGATCACTTTTTTTCAACTTTAAACGCCCATAGCTTCCAAACCAAAAGGCCTACAGCGAAAATAAGCCCAGATTCGTGTCAGTAGCGTCGAAATCTTTATTCGGTGCAAATATAAAGCCAATCGAAGAAATTTTATTTTCTAAACTTTAACTGCCCATAACTCCTAAACTAGCAGAGTAAGAGCGAAAATAAGCTTAATCGGTGATCACTTTTTTTCAACTTTAAATGCCCATAGCTTCCAAACCAAACGGCCTACAGCGAAAACAAGCGCAGATTCGTGTTGGTCGCGTCGAAATCTTTATCCGGTGCAAATATAAAGCAAATCGAAGAAATTTTATTTTCTAAAACTTTAACTGCCCATAACTCCTAAACTAGCAGAGTTAGAGCGAAAATAAGCTTAATCGGTGATCACTTTTTTTCAACTTTAAATGCCCATAGCTTCCAAACCAAACGGCCTACAGCGAAAACAAGCGCAGATTCGTGTTGGTCGCGTCGAAATCTTTATTCGGTGCAAATATAAAGCCAATCGAAGAAATTTTATTTTCTAAAACTTTAACTGCCCATAACTCCTAAACTAGCAGAGTTAGAGCGAAAATAAGCTTAATCGGTGATCACTTTTTTCAACTTTAAATGCCCATAGCTTCCAAACCAAAAGGCCTACAGCGAAAACAAGCGCAGATTCGTGTTGGTCGCGTCGAAATCTTTATTCGGTGCAAATATAAAGCCAATCGAAGAAATTTTATTTTCTAAACTTTAACTGCCCATAACTCCTAAACTAGCAGAGTTAGAGCGAAAATAAGCTTAATCGGTGATCACTTTTTTTCAACTTTAAATGCCCATAGCTTCCAAAACCAAAAGGCCTACAGCGAATAAAAGCGCAGATTCGTGTTGGTCGCGTCGAAATCTTTATTCGGTGCAAATATAAAGCCAATCGAAGAAATTTTATTTTCTAAACTTTAACTGCCCATAACTCCTAAACTAAAGAAAGATAATCGGTGATCACTTTTTTCAACTTTAAATGCCCATAGCTTCCAAACCAAACGGCCTACAGCGAAAACAAGCGCAGATTCGTGTTGGTCGCGTCAAAATCTTTATTCGGTGCAAATATAAAGCCAATCGAAGAAATTTTATTTTCTAAACTTTAACTGCCCATAACTCCTAAACTAGCAGAGTTAGAGCGAAAATAAGCTTAATCGGTGATCACTTTTTTTCAACTTTAAATGCCCATAGCTTCCAAACCAAAAGGCCTACAGCGAAAACAAGCGCAGATTCGTGTTGGTCGCGTCGAAATCTTTATTCGGTGCAAATATAAAGCCAATCGAAGAAATTTTATTTTCTTAAACTTTAACTGCCCATAACTCCTAAACTAGCAGAGTTAGAGCGAAAATAAGCTTAATCGGTGATCACTTTTTTTCAACTTTAAATGCCCATAGCTTCCAAACCAAAAGGCCTACAGCGAAAATAAGCGCAGATTCGTGTTGGTCGCGTCGAAATCTTTATTCGGTGCAAATATAAAGCCAATCGAAGAAATTTTATTTTCTAAACTTTAACTGCCCATAACTCCTAAACTAGCAGAGTTAGAGCGAAAATAAGCTTAATCGGTGATCACTTTTTTTCAACTTTAAATGCCCATAGCTTCCAAACCAAAAGGCCTACAGCGAAAATAAGCGCAGATTCGTGTTGGTCGCGTCGAAATCTTTATTCGGTGCAAATATAAAGCCAATCGAAGAAATTTTATTTTCTAAAACTTTAACTGCCCATAACTCCTAAACTAGCAGAGTTAGAGCGAAAATAAGCTTAATCGGTGATCACTTTTTTCAACTTTAAATGCCCATAGCTTCCAAACCAAAAGGCCTACAGCGAAAACAAGCGCAGATTCGTGTTGGTCGCGTCGAAATCTTTATTCGGTGCAAATATAAAGCCAATCGAAGAAATTTTATTTTCTAAAACTTTAACTGCCCATAACTCCTAAACTAGCAGAGTTAGAGCGAAAATAAGCTTAATCGGTGATCACTTTTTTTCAACTTTAAACGCCCATAGCTTCCAAACCAAAAGGCCTACAGCGAAAATAAGCCCAGATTCGTGTCAGTAGCGTCGAAATCTTTATTCGGTGCAAATATAAAGCCAATCGAAGAAATTTTATTTTCTAAAACTTTAACTGCCCATAACTCCTAAACTAGCAGAGTTAGAGCGAAAATAAGCTTAATCGGTGATCACTTTTTTTCAACTTTAAATGCCCATAGCTTCCAAACCAAAAGGCCTACAGCGAAAATAAGCGCAGATTCGTGTTGGTCGCGTCGAAATCTTTATTCGGTGCAAATATAAAGCCAATCGAAGAAATTTTATTTTCTAAACTTTAACTGCCCATAACTCCTAAACTAGCAGAGTTAGAGCGAAAATAAGCTTAATCGGTGATCACTTTTTTTCAACTTTAAATGCCCATAGCTTCCAAACCAAAAGGCCTACAGCGAAAACAAGCGCAGATTCGTGTCGGTCGCGTCGAAATCTTTATTCGGTGCAAATATAAAGCCAATCGAAGAAATTTTATTTTCTAAACTTTAACTGCCCATAACTACTAAACTAGCAGAGTTAGAGCGAAAATAAGCTTAATCGGTGATCACTTTTTTTCAACTTTAAATGCCCATAGCTTCCAAACCAAAAGGCCTACAGCGAAAACAAGCGCAGATTCGTGTTGGTCGCGTCGAAATCTTTATTCGGTGCAAATATAAAGCCAATCGAAGAAATTTTATTTTCTAAATTTTTAACTGCCCATAACTCCTAAACTAGCAGATTTAGAGCGAAAATAAGCTTAATCGGTGATCACTTTTTTTCAACTTTAAATGCCCATAGCTTCCAAACCAAAAGGCCTACAGCGAAAAAAAGCGCAGATTCGTGTTGGTCGCGTCGAAATCTTTATTCGGTGCAAATATAAAGCCAATCGAAGAAATTTTATTTTCTAAACTTTAACTGCCCATAACTCCTAAACTAGCAGAGTTAGAGCGAAAATAAGCTTAATCGGTGATCACTTTTTTTCAACTTTAAATGCCCATAGCTTCCAAACCAAAAGGCCTACAGCGAAAACAAGCGCAGATTCGTGTCAGTCGTGTCGAAATCTTTATTCGGTGCAAATATAAAGCCAATCGAAGAAATTTTATTTTCTAAACTTTAACTGCCCATAACTACTAAACTAGCAGAGTTAGAGCGAAAATAAGCTTAATCGGTGATCACTTTTTTTCAACTTTAAATGCCCATAGCTTCCAAACCAAAAGGCCTACAGCGAAAACAAGCGCAGATTCGTGTTGGTCGCGTCGAAATCTTTATTCGGTGCAAATATAAAGCCAATCGAAGAAATTTTATTTTCTAAATTTTTAACTGCCCATAACTCCTAAACTAGCAGATTTAGAGCGAAAATAAGCTTAATCGGTGATCACTTTTTTTCAACTTTAAATGCCCATAGCTTCCAAACCAAAAGGCCTACAGCGAAAAAAAGCGCAGATTCGTGTTGGTCGCGTCGAAATCTTTATTCGGTGCAAATATAAAGCCAATCGAAGAAATTTTATTTTCTAAACTTTAACTGCCCATAACTACTAAACTAGCAGAGTTAGAGCGAAAATAAGCTTAATCGGTGATCACTTTTTTTCAACTTTAAATGCCCATAGCTTCCAAACCAAAAGGCCTACAGCGAAAACAAGCGCAGATTCGTGTTGGTCGCGTCGAAATCTTTATTCGGTGCAAATATAAAGCCAATCGAAGAAATTTTATTTTCTAAAACTTTAACTGCCCATAACTCCTAAACTAGCAGAGTTAGAGCGAAAATAAGCTTAATCGGTGATCACTTTTTTTCAACTTTAAATGCCCATAGCTTCCAAACCAAAAGGCCTACAGCGAAAACAAGCGCAGATTCGTGTCGGTCGTGTCGAAATCTTTATTCGGTGCAAATATAAAGCCAATCGAAGAAATTTTATTTTCTAAACTTTAACTGCCCATAACTCCTAAACTAGCAGAGTTAGAGCGAAAATAAGCTTAATCGGTGATCACTTTTTTTCAACTTTAAATGCCCATAGCTTCCAAACCAAAAGGCCTACAGCGAAAAAAAGCGCAGATTCGTGTTGGTCGCGTCGAAATCTTTATTCGGTGCAAATATAAAGCCAATCGAAGAAATTTTATTTTCTAAACTTTAACTGCCCATAACTCCTAAACTAGCAGAGTTAGAGGGAAAATAAGCTTAATCGGTGATCACTTTTTTTCAACTTTAAATGCCCATAGCTTCCAAACCAAACGGCCTACAGCGAAAACAAGCGCAGATTCGTGTTGGTCGCGTCAAAATCTTTATTCGGTGCAAATATAAAGCCAATCGAAGAAATTTTATTTTCTAAACTTTAACTGCCCATAACTCCTAAACTAGCAGAGTTAGAGCGAAAATAAGCTTAATCGGTGATCACTTTTTTTCAACTTTAAATGCCCATAGCTTCCAAACCAAAAGGCCTACAGCGAAAACAAGCGCAGATTCGTGTCGGTCGCGTCGAAATCTTTATTCGGTGCAAATATAAAGCCAATCGAAGAAATTTTATTTTCTAAACTTTAACTGCCCATAACTCCTAAACTAGCAGAGTTAGAGCGAAAATAAGCTTAATCGGTGATCACTTTTTTTCAACTTTAAATGCCCATAGCTTCCAAACCAAAAGGCCTACAGCGAAAACAAGCGCAGATTCGTGTTGGTCGCGTCGAAATCTTTATTCGGTGCAAATATAAAGCCAATCGAAGAAATTTTATTTTCTAAAACTTTAACTGCCCATAACTCCTAAACTAGCAGAGTTAGAGCGAAAATAAGCTTAATCGGTGATCACTTTTTTCAACTTTAAATGCCCATAGCTTCCAAACCAAAAGGCCTACAGCGAAAACAAGCGCAGATTCGTGTTGGTCGCGTCGAAATCTTTATTCGGTGCAAATATAAAGCCAATCGAAGAAATTTTATTTTCTTAAACTATAACTGCCCATAACTCCTAAACTAGCAGAGTTAGAGCGAAAATAAGCTTAATCGGTGATCACTTTTTTTCAACTTTAAATGCCCATAGCTTCCAAACCAAAAGGCCTACAGCGAAAACAAGCGCAGATTCGTGTTGGTCGCGTCGAAATCTTTATTCGGTGCAAATATAAAGCCAATCGAAGAAATTTTATTTTCTTAAACTTTAACTGCCCATAACTCCTAAACTAGCAGAGTTAGAGCGAAAATAAGCTTAATCGGTGATCACTTTTTTTCAACTTTAAATGCCCATAGCTTCCAAACCAAAAGGCCTACAGCGAAAATAAGCCCAGATTCGTGTTGGTCGCGTCGAAATCTTTATTCGGTGCAAATATAAAGCCAATCGAAGAAATTTTATTTTCTAAACTTTAACTGCCCATAACTCCTAAACTAGCAGAGTTAGAGCGAAAATAAGCTTAATCGGTGATCACTTTTTTTCAACTTTAAATGCCCATAGCTTCCAAACCAAAAGGCCTACAGCGAAAATAAGCCCAGATTCGTGTTGGTCGCGTCGAAATCTTTATTCGGTGCAAATATAAAGCCAATCGAAGAAATTTTATTTTCTAAAACTTTAACTGCCCATAACTCCTAAACTAGCAGAGTTAGAGCGAAAATAAGCTTAATCGGTGATCACTTTTTTCAACTTTAAATGCCCATAGCTTCCAAACCAAAAGGCCTACAGCGAAAACAAGCGCAGATTCGTGTTGGTCGCGTCGAAATCTTTATTCGGTGCAAATATAAAGCCAATCGAAGAAATTTTATTTTCTTAAACTTTAACTGCCCATAACTCCTAAACTAGCAGAGTTAGAGCGAAAATAAGCTTAATCGGTGATCACTTTTTTTCAACTTTAAATGCCCATAGCTTCCAAACCAAAAGGCCTACAGCGAAAATAAGCGCAGATTCGTGTTGGTCGCGTCGAAATCTTTATTCGGTGCAAATATAAAGCCAATCGAAGAAATTTTATTTTCTAAACTTTAACTGCCCATAACTCCTAAACTAGCAGAGTTAGAGCGAAAATAAGCTTAATCGGTGATCACTTTTTTTCAACTTTAAATGCCCATAGCTTCCAAACCAAAAGGCCTACAGCGAAAATAAGCCCAGATTCGTGTTGGTCGCGTCGAAATCTTTATTCGGTGCAAATATAAAGCCAATCGAAGAAATTTTATTTTCTAAAACTTTAACTGCCCATAACTCCCAAACTAGCAGAGTTAGAGCGAAAATAAGCTTAATCGGTGATCACTTTTTTTCAACTTTAAATGCCCATAGCTTCCAAACCAAAAGGCCTACAGCGAAAATAAGCGCAGATTCGTGTCAGTCGCGTCGAAATCTTTATTCGGTGCAAATATAAAGCCAATCGAAGAAATTTTATTTTCTAAACTATAACTGCCCATAACTCCTAAACTAGCAGAGTTAGAGCGAAAATAAGCTTAATCGGTGATCACTTTTTTTCAACTTTAAATGCCCATAGCTTCCAAACCAAAAGGCCTACAGCGAAAATAAGCCCAGATTCGTGTTGGTCGCGTCGAAATCTTTATTCGGTGCAAATATAAAGCCAATCGAAGAAATTTTATTTTCTAAAACTTTAACTGCCCATAACTCCTAAACTAGCAGAGTTAGAGCGAAAATAAGCTTAATCGGTGATCACTTTTTTTCAACTTTAAATGCCCATAGCTTCCAAACCAAAAGGCCTACAGCGAAAATAAGCCCAGATTCGTGTCAGTCGCGTCGAAATCTTTATTCGGTGCAAATATAAAGCCAATCGAAGAAATTTTATTTTCTAAAACTTTAACTGCCCATAACTCCTAAACTAGCAGAGTTAGAGCGAAAATAAGCTTAATCGGTGATCACTTTTTTTCAACTTTAATTGCCCATAGCTTCCAAACCAAAAGGCCTACAGCGAAAATAAGCCCAGATTCGTGTCAGTAGCGTCGAAATCTTTATTCGGTGCAAATATAAAGCCAATCGAAGAAATTTTATTTTCTAAAACTATAACTGCCCATAACTCCTAAACTAGCAGAGTTAGAGCGAAAATAAGCTTAATCGGTGATCACTTTTTTTCAACTTTAAATGCCCATAGCTTCCAAACCAAAAGGCCTACAGCGAAAACAAGCGCAGATTCGTGTTGGTCGCGTCGAAATCTTTATTCGGTGCAAATATAAAGCCAATCGAAGAAATTTTATTTTCTAAAACTTTAACTGCCCATAACTCCTAAACTAGCAGAGTTAGAGCGAAAATAAGCTTAATCGGTGATCACTTTTTTTCAACTTTAAATGCCCATAGCTTCCAAACCAAAAGGCCTACAGCGAAAACAAGCGCAGATTCGTGTTGGTCGCGTCGAAATCTTTATTCGGTGCAAATATTAAGCCAATCGAAGAAATTTTATTTTCTAAAACTTTAACTGCCCATAACTCCTAAACTAGCAGAGTTAGAGCGAAAATAAGCTTAATCGGTGATCACTTTTTTTCAACTTTAAATGCCCATAGCTTCCAAACCAAAAGGCCTACAGCGAAAATAAGCCCAGATTCGTGTTGGTCGCGTCGAAATCTTTATTCGGTGCAAATATAAAGCCAATCGAAGAAATTTTATTTTCTAAAACTTTAACTGCCCATAACTCCTAAACTAGCAGAGTTAGAGCGAAAATAAGCTTAATCGGTGATCACTTTTTTCAACTTTAAATGCCCATAGCTTCCAAACCAAAAGGCCTACAGCGAAAACAAGCGCAGATTCGTGTTGGTCGCGTCGAAATCTTTATTCGGTGCAAATATAAAGCCAATCGAAGAAATTTTATTTTCTAAAACTTTAACTGCCCATAACTCCTAAACTAGCAGAGTTAGAGCGAAAATAAGCTTAATCGGTGATCACTTTTTTCAACTTTAAATGCCCATAGCTTCCAAACCAAAAGGCCTACAGCGAAAACAAGCGCAGATTCGTGTTGGTCGCGTCGAAATCTTTATTCGGTGCAAATATAAAGCCAATCGAAGAAATTTTATTTTCTAAAACTTTAACTGCCCATAACTCCTAAACTAGCAGAGTTAGAGCGAAAATAAGCTTAATCGGTGATCACTTTTTTTCAACTTTAAATGCCCATAGCTTCCAAACCAAAAGGCCTACAGCGAAAATAAGCCCAGATTCGTGTCAGTCGCGTCGAAATCTTTATTCGGTGCAAATATAAAGCCAATCGAAGAAATTTTATTTTCTAAAACTTTAACTGCCCATAACTCCTAAACTAGCAGAGTTAGAGCGAAAATAAGCTTAATCGGTGATCACTTTTTTCAACTTTAAATGCCCATAGCTTCCAAACCAAAAGGCCTACAGCGAAAATAAGCGCAGATTCGTGTTGGTCGCGTCGAAATCTTTATTCGGTGCAAATATAAAGCCAATCGAAGAAATTTTATTTTCTAAAACTTTAACTGCCCATAACTCCTAAACTAGCAGAGTTAGAGCGAAAATAAGCTTAATCGGTGATCACTTTTTTCAACTTTAAATGCCCATAGCTTCCAAACCAAAAGGCCTACAGCGAAAACAAGCGCAGATTCGTGTTGGTCGCGTCGAAATCTTTATTCGGTGCAAATATAAAGCCAATCGAAGAAATTTTATTTTCTAAACTTTAACTGCCCATAACTCCTAAACTAGCAGAGTTAGAGCGAAAATAAGCTTAATCGGTGATCACTTTTTTTCAACTTTAAACGCCCATAGCTTCCAAACCAAAAGGCCTACAGCGAAAATAAGCCCAGATTCGTGTCAGTAGCGTCGAAATCTTTATTCGGTGCAAATATAAAGCCAATCGAAGAAATTTTATTTTCTAAACTTTAACTGCCCATAACTCCTAAACGAGCAGAGTTAGAGCGAAAATAAGCTTTTAATCGGTGATCACTTTTTTCAACTTTAAAAACCCCAAACCATTCCAAACCAAACGGCCTACAGCGAAAACAAGCGCAGATTCGTGTTGGTCGCGTCGAAATCTTTATTCGGTGCAAATATAAAGCCAATCGAAGAAATTTTATTTTCTAAAACTTTAACTGCCCATAACTCCTAAACTAGCAGAGTTAGAGCGAAAATAAGCTTAATCGGTGATCACTTTTTTTCAACTTTAAACGCCCATAGCTTCCAAACCAAAAGGCCTACAGCGAAAATAAGCCCAGATTCGTGTCAGTAGCGTCGAAATCTTTATTCGGTGCAAATATAAAGCCAATCGAAGAAATTTTATTTTCTAAACTTTAACTGCCCATAACTCCTAAACTAGCAGAGTAAGAGCGAAAATAAGCTTAATCGGTGATCACTTTTTTTCAACTTTAAATGCCCATAGCTTCCAAACCAAACGGCCTACAGCGAAAACAAGCGCAGATTCGTGTTGGTCGCGTCGAAATCTTTATCCGGTGCAAATATAAAGCAAATCGAAGAAATTTTATTTTCTAAAACTTTAACTGCCCATAACTCCTAAACTAGCAGAGTTAGAGCGAAAATAAGCTTAATCGGTGATCACTTTTTTCAACTTTAAATGCCCATAGCTTCCAAACCAAACGGCCTACAGCGAAAACAAGCGCAGATTCGTGTTGGTCGCGTCGAAATCTTTATTCGGTGCAAATATAAAGCCAATCGAAGAAATTTTATTTTCTAAAACTTTAACTGCCCATAACTCCTAAACTAGCAGAGTTAGAGCGAAAATAAGCTTAATCGGTGATCACTTTTTTCAACTTTAAATGCCCATAGCTTCCAAACCAAAAGGCCTACAGCGAAAACAAGCGCAGATTCGTGTTGGTCGCGTCGAAATCTTTATTCGGTGCAAATATAAAGCCAATCGAAGAAATTTTATTTTCTAAACTTTAACTGCCCATAACTCCTAAACTAGCAGAGTTAGAGCGAAAATAAGCTTAATCGGTGATCACTTTTTTCAACTTTAAATGCCCATAGCTTCCAAACCAAAAGGCCTACAGCGAATAAAAGCGCAGATTCGTGTTGGTCGCGTCGAAATCTTTATTCGGTGCAAATATAAAGCCAATCGAAGAAATTTTATTTTCTAAACTTTAACTGCCCATAACTCCTAAACTAGCAGAGTTAGAGGGAAAATAAGCTTAATCGGTGATCACTTTTTTTCAACTTTAAATGCCCATAGCTTCCAAACCAAACGGCCTACAGCGAAAACAAGCGCAGATTCGTGTTGGTCGCGTCAAAATCTTTATTCGGTGCAAATATAAAGCCAATCGAAGAAATTTTATTTTCTAAACTTTAACTGCCCATAACTCCTAAACTAGCAGAGTTAGAGCGAAAATAAGCTTAATCGGTGATCACTTTTTTCAACTTTAAATGCCCATAGCTTCCAAACCAAAAGGCCTACAGCGAAAACAAGCGCAGATTCGTGTTGGTCGCGTCGAAATCTTTATTCGGTGCAAATATAAAGCCAATCGAAGAAATTTTATTTTCTTAAACTTTAACTGCCCATAACTCCTAAACTAGCAGAGTTAGAGCGAAAATAAGCTTAATCGGTGATCACTTTTTTTCAACTTTAAATGCCCATAGCTTCCAAACCAAAAGGCCTACAGCGAAAATAAGCGCAGATTCGTGTTGGTCGCGTCGAAATCTTTATTCGGTGCAAATATAAAGCCAATCGAAGAAATTTTATTTTCTAAACTTTAACTGCCCATAACTCCTAAACTAGCAGAGTTAGAGCGAAAATAAGCTTAATCGGTGATCACTTTTTTCAACTTTAAATGCCCATAGCTTCCAAACCAAAAGGCCTACAGCGAAAATAAGCCCAGATTCGTGTTGGTCGCGTCGAAATCTTTATTCGGTGCAAATATAAAGCCAATCGAAGAAATTTTATTTTCTAAAACTTTAACTGCCCATAACTCCTAAACTAGCAGAGTTAGAGCGAAAATAAGCTTAATCGGTGATCACTTTTTTTCAACTTTAAATGCCCATAGCTTCCAAACCAAAAGGCCTACAGCGAAAACAAGCGCAGATTCGTGTTGGTCGCGTCGAAATCTTTATTCGGTGCAAATATAAAGCCAATCGAAGAAATTTTATTTTCTAAAACTTTAACTGCCCATAACTCCTAAACTAGCAGAGTTAGAGCGAAAATAAGCTTAATCGGTGATCACTTTTTTTCAACTTTAAACGCCCATAGCTTCCAAACCAAAAGGCCTACAGCGAAAATAAGCCCAGATTCGTGTCAGTAGCGTCGAAATCTTTATTCGGTGCAAATATAAAGCCAATCGAAGAAATTTTATTTTCTAAAACTATAACTGCCCATAACTCCTAAACTAGCAGAGTTAGAGCGAAAATAAGCTTAATCGGTGATCACTTTTTTTCAACTTTAAATGCCCATAGCTTCCAAACCAAAAGGCCTACAGCGAAAATAAGCCCAGATTCGTGTTGGTCGCGTCGAAATCTTTATTCGGTGCAAATATAAAGCCAATCGAAGAAATTTTATTTTCTAAAACTTTAACTGCCCATAACTCCTAAACTAGCAGAGTTACAGCGAAAATAAGCTTAATCGATGATCACTTTTTTTCAACTTTAAATGCCCATAGCTTCCAAGCCAAAAGGCCTACAGCGAAAATAAGCCCAGATTCGTGTCAGTCGTGTCGAAATCTTTATTCGGTGCAAATATAAAGCCAATCGAAGAAATTTTATTTTCTAAATTTTTAACTGCCCATAACTCCTAAACTAGCAGATTTAGAGCGAAAATAAGCTTAATCGGTGATCACTTTTTTTCAACTTTAAACGCCCATAGCTTCCAAACCAAAAGGCCTACAGCGAAAATAAGCCCAGATTCGTGTCAGTAGCGTCGAAATCTTTATTCGGTGCAAATATAAAGCCAATCGAAGAAATTTTATTTTCTAAACTTTAACTGCCCATAACTCCTAAACTAGCAGAGTTAGAGCGAAAATAAGCTTAATCGGTGATCACTTTTTTTCAACTTTAAATGCCCATAGCTTCCAAACCAAAAGGCCTACAGCGAAAACAAGCGCAGATTCGTGTTGGTCGCGTCGAAATCTTTATTCGGTGCAAATATAAAGCCAATCGAAGAAATTTTATTTTCTAAACTTTAACTGCCCATAACTACTAAACTAGCAGAGTTAGAGCGAAAATAAGCTTAATCGGTGATCACTTTTTTTCAACTTTAAATGCCCATAGCTTCCAAACCAAAAGGCCTACAGCGAAAACAAGCGCAGATTCGTGTTGGTCGCGTCGAAATCTTTATTCGGTGCAAATATAAAGCCAATCGAAGAAATTTTATTTTCTAAAACTTTAACTGCCCATAACTCCTAAACTAGCAGAGTTAGAGCGAAAATAAGCTTAATCGGTGATCACTTTTTTTCAACTTTAAATGCCCATAGCTTCCAAACCAAAAGGCCTACAGCGAAAATAAGCGCAGATTCGTGTTGGTCGCGTCGAAATCTTTATTCGGTGCAAATATAAAGCCAATCGAAGAAATTTTATTTTCTAAACTTTAACTGCCCATAACTCCTAAACTAGCAGAGTTAGAGCGAAAATAAGCTTAATCGGTGATCACTTTTTTTCAACTTTAAATGCCCATAGCTTCCAAACCAAAAGGCCTACAGCGAAAATAAGCGCAGATTCGTGTCGGTCGCGTCGAAATCTTTATTCGGTGCAAATATAAAGCCAATCGAAGAAATTTTATTTTCTAAAACTTTAACTGCCCATAACTCCTAAACTAGCAGAGTTAGAGCGAAAATAAGCTTAATCGGTGATCACTTTTTTTCAACTTTAAATGCCCATAGCTTCCAAACCAAAAGGCCTACAGCGAAAATAAGCGCAGATTCGTGTTGGTCGCGTCGAAATCTTTATTCGGTGCAAATATAAAGCCAATCGAAGAAATTTTATTTTCTAAACTTTAACTGCCCATAACTCCTAAACTAGCAGAGTTAGAGCGAAAATAAGCTTAATCGGTGATCACTTTTTTTCAACTTTAAATGCCCATAGCTTCCAAACCAAAAGGCCTACAGCGAAAACAAGCGCAGATTCGTGTCAGTCGCGTCGAAATCTTTATTCGGTGCAAATATAAAGCCAATCGAAGAAATTTTATTTTCTAAACTTTAACTGCCCATAACTCCTAAACTAGCAGAGTTAGAGCGAAAATAAGCTTAATCGGTGATCACTTTTTTTCAACTTTAAATGCCCATAGCTTCCAAACCAAAAGGCCTACAGCGAAAAAAAGCGCAGATTCGTGTTGGTCGCGTCGAAATCTTTATTCGGTGCAAATATAAAGCCAATCGAAGAAATTTTATTTTCTAAACTTTAACTGCCCATAACTCCTAAACTAGCAGAGTTAGAGCGAAAATAAGCTTAATCGGTGATCACTTTTTTTCAACTTTAAATGCCCATAGCTTCCAAACCAAAAGGCCTACAGCGAAAACAAGCGCAGATTCGTGTTGGTCGCGTCAAAATCTTTATTCGGTGCAAATATAAAGCCAATCGAAGAAATTTTATTTTCTAAACTTTAACTGCCCATAACTCCTAAACTAGCAGAGTTAGAGCGAAAATAAGCTTAATCGGTGATCACTTTTTTTCAACTTTAAATGCCCATAGCTTCCAAACCAAAAGGCCTACAGCGAAAACAAGCGCAGATTCGTGTTGGTCGCGTCGAAATCTTTATTCGGTGCAAATATAAAGCCAATCGAAGAAATTTTATTTTCTAAAACTTTAACTGCCCATAACTCCTAAACTAGCAGAGTTAGAGCGAAAATAAGCTTAATCGGTGATCACTTTTTTCAACTTTAAATGCCCATAGCTTCCAAACCAAAAGGCCTACAGCGAAAACAAGCGCAGATTCGTGTTGGTCGCGTCGAAATCTTTATTCGGTGCAAATATAAAGCCAATCGAAGAAATTTTATTTTCTTAAACTATAACTGCCCATAACTCCTAAACTAGCAGAGTTAGAGCGAAAATAAGCTTAATCGGTGATCACTTTTTTTCAACTTTAAATGACCATAGCTTCCAAACCAAAAGGCCTACAGCGAAAATAAGCGCAGATTCGTGTTGGTCGCGTCGAAATCTTTATTCGGTGCAAATATAAAGCCAATCGAAGAAATTTTATTTTCTAAACTTTAACTGCCCATAACTCCTAAACTAGCAGAGTTAGAGCGAAAATAAGCTTAATCGGTGATCACTTTTTTTCAACTTTAAATGCCCATAGCTTCCAAACCAAAAGGCCTACAGCGAAAATAAGCCCAGATTCGTGTTGGTCGCGTCGAAATCTTTATTCGGTGCAAATATAAAGCCAATCGAAGAAATTTTATTTTCTAAACTTTAACTGCCCATAACTCCTAAACTAGCAGAGTTAGAGCGAAAATAAGCTTAATCGGTGATCACTTTTTTTCAACTTTAAATGCCCATAGCTTCCAAACCAAAAGGCCTACAGCGAAAACAAGCGCAGATTCGTGTTGGTCGCGTCGAAATCTTTATTCGGTGCAAATATAAAGCCAATCGAAGAAATTTTATTTTCTTAAACTTTAACTGCCCATAACTCCTAAACTAGCAGAGTTAGAGCGAAAATAAGCTTAATCGGTGATCACTTTTTTTCAACTTTAAATGCCCATAGCTTCCAAACCAAAAAGCCTACAGCGAAAATAAGCGCAGATTCGTGTTGGTCGCGTCGAAATCTTTATTCGGTGCAAATATAAAGCCAATCGAAGAAATTTTATTTTCTAAACTTTAACTGCCCATAACTCCTAAACTAGCAGAGTTAGAGCGAAAATAAGCTTAATCGGTGATCACTTTTTTTCAACTTTAAATGCCCATAGCTTCCAAACCAAAAGGCCTACAGCGAAAATAAGCCCAGATTCGTGTTGGTCGCGTCGAAATCTTTATTCGGTGCAAATATAAAGCCAATCGAAGAAATTTTATTTTCTAAAACTTTAACTGCCCATAACTCCTAAACTAGCAGAGTTAGAGCGAAAATAAGCTTAATCGGTGATCACTTTTTTTCAACTTTAAATGCCCATAGCTTCCAAACCAAAAGGCCTACAGCGAAAATAAGCCCAGATTCGTGTCAGTAGCGTCGAAATCTTTATTCGGTGCAAATATAAAGCCAATCGAAGAAATTTTATTTTCTAAACTATAACTGCCCATAACTCCTAAACTAGCAGAGTAAGAGCGAAAATAAGCTTAATCGGTGATCACTTTTTTTCAACTTTAAATGCCCATAGCTTCCAAACCAAAAGGCCTACAGCGAAAATAAGCCCAGATTCGTGTTGGTCGCGTCGAAATCTTTATTCGGTGCAAATATAAAGCCAATCGAAGAAATTTTATTTTCTAAAACTTTAACTGCCCATAACTCCTAAACTAGCAGAGTTACAGCGAAAATAAGCTTAATCGATGATCACTTTTTTTCAACTTTAAATGCCCATAGCTTCCAAGCCAAAAGGCCTACAGCGAAAATAAGCCCAGATTCGTGTCAGTCGTGTCGAAATCTTTATTCGGTGCAAATATAAAGCCAATCGAAGAAATTTTATTTTCTAAAACTTTAACTGCCCATAACTCCTAAACTAGCAGAGTTAGAGCGAAAATAAGCTTAATCGGTGATCACTTTTTTTCAACTTTAAACGCCCATAGCTTCCAAACCAAAAGGCCTACAGCGAAAATAAGCTCAGATTCGTGTCAGTAGCGTCGAAATCTTTATTCGGTGCAAATATAAAGCCAATCGAAGAAATTTTATTTTCTTAAACTATAACTGCCCATAACTCCTAAACTAGCAGAGTTAGAGCGAAAATAAGCTTAATCGGTGATCACTTTTTTTCAACTTTAAATGCCCATAGCTTCCAAACCAAAAGGCCTACAGCGAAAACAAGCGCAGATTCGTGTTGGTCGCGTCGAAATCTTTATTCGGTGCAAATATAAAGCCAATCGAAGAAATTTTATTTTCTAAAACTTTAACTGCCCATAACTCCTAAACTAGCAGAGTTAGAGCGAAAATAAGCTTAATCGGTGATCACTTTTTGTCAACTTTAAATGCCCATAGCTTCCAAACCAAAAGGCCTACAGCGAAAACAAGCGCAGATTCGTGTTGGTCGCGTCGAAATCTTTATTCGGTGCAAATATAAAGCCAATCGAAGAAATTTTATTTTCTAAAACTTTAACTGCCCATAACTCCTAAACTAGCAGAGTTACAGCGAAAATAAGCTTAATCGATGATCACTTTTTTTCAACTTTAAATGCCCATAGCTTCCAAGCCAAAAGGCCTACAGCGAAAATAAGCCCAGATTCGTGTCAGTCGTGTCGAAATCTTTATTCGGTGCAAATATAAAGCCAATCGAAGAAATTTTATTTTCTAAAACTTTAACTGCCCATAACTCCTAAACTAGCAGAGTTAGAGCGAAAATAAGCTTAATCGGTGATCACTTTTTTTCAACTTTAAACGCCCATAGCTTCCAAACCAAAAGGCCTACAGCGAAAATAAGCTCAGATTCGTGTCAGTAGCGTCGAAATCTTTATTCGGTGCAAATATAAAGCCAATCGAAGAAATTTTATTTTCTAAAACTATAACTGCCCATAACTCCTAAACTAGCAGAGTTAGAGCGAAAATAAGCTTAATCGGTGATCACTTTTTTTCAACTTTAAATGCCCATAGCTTCCAAACCAAAAGGCCTACAGCGAAAACAAGCGCAGATTCGTGTTGGTCGCGTCGAAATCTTTATTCGGTGCAAATATAAAGCCAATCGAAGAAATTTTATTTTCTAAAACTTTAACTGCCCATAACTCCTAAACTAGCAGAGTTAGAGCGAAAATAAGCTTAATCGGTGATCACTTTTTTTCAACTTTAAATGCCCATAGCTTCCAAACAAAAAGGCCTACAGCGAAAACAAGCGCAGATTCGTGTTGGTCGCGTCGAAATCTTTATTCGGTGCAAATATAAAGCCAATCGAAGAAATTTTATTTTCTTAAACTTTAACTGCCCATAACTCCTAAACTAGCAGAGTTAGAGCGAAAATAAGCTTAATCGGTGATCACTTTTTTTCAACTTTAAATGCCCATAGCTTCCAAACCAAAAAGCCTACAGCGAAAATAAGCGCAGATTCGTGTTGGTCGCGTCGAAATCTTTATTCGGTGCAAATATAAAGCCAATCGAAGAAATTTTATTTTCTAAACTTTAACTGCCCATAACTCCTAAACTAGCAGAGTTAGAGCGAAAATAAGCTTAATCGGTGATCACTTTTTTTCAACTTTAAATGCCCATAGCTTCCAAACCAAAAGGCCTACAGCGAAAATAAGCCCAGATTCGTGTTGGTCGCGTCGAAATCTTTATTCGGTGCAAATATAAAGCCAATCGAAGAAATTTTATTTTCTAAAACTTTAACTGCCCATAACTCCTAAACTAGCAGAGTTAGAGCGAAAATAAGCTTAATCGGTGATCACTTTTTTCAACTTTAAATGCCCATAGCTTCCAAACCAAAAGGCCTACAGCGAAAATAAGCCCAGATTCGTGTCAGTAGCGTCGAAATCTTTATTCGGTGCAAATATAAAGCCAATCGAAGAAATTTTATTTTCTAAACTATAACTGCCCATAACTCCTAAACCAGCAGAGTAAGAGCGAAAATAAGCTTAATCGGTGATCACTTTTTTTCAACTTTAAATGCCCATAGCTTCCAAACCAAAAGGCCTACAGCGAAAATAAGCCCAGATTCGTGTTGGTCGCGTCGAAATCTTTATTCGATGCAAATATAAAGCCAATCGAAGAAATTTTATTTTCTAAAACTTTAACTGCCCATAACTCCTAAACTAGCAGAGTTACAGCGAAAATAAGCTTAATCGATGATCACTTTTTTTCAACTTTAAATGCCCATAGCTTCCAAGCCAAAAGGCCTACAGCGAAAATAAGCCCAGATTCGTGTCAGTCGTGTCGAAATCTTTATTCGGTGCAAATATAAAGCCAATCGAAGAAATTTTATTTTCTAAAACTTTAACTGCCCATAACTCCTAAACTAGCAGAGTTAGAGCGAAAATAAGCTTAATCGGTGATCACTTTTTTTCAACTTTAAACGCCCATAGCTTCCAAACCAAAGGCCTACAGCGAAAATAAGCCCAGATTCGTGTCAGTAGCGTCGAAATCTTTATTCGGTGCAAATATAAAGCCAATCGAAGAAATTTTATTTTCTAAAACTATAACTGCCCATAACTCCTAAACTAGCAGAGTTAGAGCGAAAATAAGCTTAATCGGTGATCACTTTTTTTCAACTTTAAATGCCCATAGCTTCCAAACCAAAAGGCCTACAGCGAAACCAAGCGCAGATTCGTGTTGGTCGCGTCGAAATCTTTATTCGGTGCAAATATAAAGCCAATCGAAGAAATTTTATTTTCTAAAACTTTAACTGCCCATAACTCCTAAACTAGCAGAGTTAGAGCGAAAATAAGCTTAATCGGTGATCACTTTTTTCAACTTTAAATGCCCATAGCTTCCAAACCAAAAGGCCTACAGCGAAAACAAGCGCAGATTCGTGTTGGTCGCGTCGAAATCTTTATTCGGTGCAAATATTAAGCCAATCGAAGAAATTTTATTTTCTAAAACTTTAACTGCCCATAACTCCTAAACTAGCAGAGTTAGAGCGAAAATAAGCTTAATCGATGATCACTTTTTTTCAACTTTAAATGCCCATAGCTTCCAAGCCAAAAGAAATTTTATTTTCTAAAACTTTAACTGCCCATAACTCCTAAACTAGCAGAGTTAGAGCGAAAATAAGCTTAATCGGTGATCACTTTTTTTCAACTTTAAATGCCCATAGCTTCCAAACCAAAAGGCCTACATCGAAAACAAGCGCAGATTCGTGTTGGTCGCGTCGAAATCTTTATTCGGTGCAAATATAAAGCCAATCAAAGAAATTTTATTTTCTAAAACTTTAACTGCCCATAACTCCTAAACTAGCAGAGTTAGAGCGAAAATAAGCTTAATCGGTGATCACTTTTTTTCAACTTTAAATGCCCATACTTTCCAAACCAAAAGGCCTACAGCGAAAACAAGCGCAGATTCGTGTTGGTCGCGTCGAAATCTTTATTCGGTGCAAATATAAAGCCAATCGAAGAAATTTTATTTTCTAAAACTTTAACTGCCCATAACTCCTAAACTAGCAGAGTTAGAGCGAAAATAAGCTTAATCGATGATTACTTTTTTTCAACTTTAAATGCCCATAGTTTCCAAACCAAAAGGCCTACAGCGAAAATAAGCCCAGATTCGTGTCAGTCGTGTCGAAATCTTTATTCGGTGCAAATATAAAGCCAATCGAAGAAATTTTATTTTCTAAAGCTTTAACTGCCCATAACTCCTAAACTAGCAGAGTTAGAGCGAAAATAAGCTTAATCGGTGATCACTTTTTTTCAACTTTAAATGCCCATAGCTTCCAAGCCAAAAGGCCTACAGCGAAAATAAGCCCAGATTCGTGTCAGTCGTGTCGAAATCTTTATTCGGTGCAAATATAAAGCCAATCGAAGAAATTTTATTTTCTAAAACTTTAACTGCCCATAACTCCTAAACTAGCAGAGTTAGAGCGAAAATAAGCTTAATCGGTGATCACTTTTTTTCAACTTTAAATGCCCATAGCTTCCAAGCCAAAAGGCCTACAGCGAAAACAAGCGCAGATTCGTGTTGGTCGCGTCGAAATCTTTATTCGGTGCAAATATAAAGCCAATCGAAGAAATTTTATTTTCTAAACTTTAACTGCCCATAACTCCTAAACTAGCAGAGTTAGAGCGAAAATAAGCTTAATCGGTGATCACTTTTTTTCAACTTTAAACGCCCATAGCTTCCAAACCAAAAGGCCTACAGCGAAAATAAGCCCAGATTCGTGTCAGTAGCGTCGAAATCTTTATTCGGTGCAAATATAAAGCCAATCGAAGAAATTTTATTTTCTAAACTTTAACTGCCCATAACTCCTAAACGAGCAGAGTTAGAGCGAAAATAAGCTTAATCGGTGATCACTTTTTTTCAACTTTAAACGCCCATAGCTTCCAAACCAAAAGGCCTACAGCGAAAATAAGCCCAGATTCGTGTCAGTAGCGTCGAAATCTTTATTCGGTGCAAATATAAAGCCAATCGAAGAAATTTTATTTTCTAAACTTTAACTGCCCATAACTCCTAAACTAGCAGAGTAAGAGCGAAAATAAGCTTAATCGGTGATCACTTTTTTTCAACTTTAAATGCCCATAGCTTCCAAACCAAACGGCCTACAGCGAAAACAAGCGCAGATTCGTGTTGGTCGCGTCGAAATCTTTATCCGGTGCAAATATAAAGCAAATCGAAGAAATTTTATTTTCTAAAACTTTAACTGCCCATAACTCCTAAACTAGCAGAGTTAGAGCGAAAATAAGCTTAATCGGTGATCACTTTTTTCAACTTTAAATGCCCATAGCTTCCAAACCAAACGGCCTACAGCGAAAACAAGCGCAGATTCGTGTTGGTCGCGTCGAAATCTTTATTCGGTGCAAATATAAAGCCAATCGAAGAAATTTTATTTTCTAAAACTTTAACTGCCCATAACTCCTAAACTAGCAGAGTTAGAGCGAAAATAAGCTTAATCGGTGATCACTTTTTTCAACTTTAAATGCCCATAGCTTCCAAACCAAAAGGCCTACAGCGAAAACAAGCGCAGATTCGTGTTGGTCGCGTCGAAATCTTTATTCGGTGCAAATATAAAGCCAATCGAAGAAATTTTATTTTCTAAACTTTAACTGCCCATAACTCCTAAACTAGCAGAGTTAGAGCGAAAATAAGCTTAATCGGTGATCACTTTTTTCAACTTTAAATGCCCATAGCTTCCAAACCAAAAGGCCTACAGCGAATAAAAGCGCAGATTCGTGTTGGTCGCGTCGAAATCTTTATTCGGTGCAAATATAAAGCCAATCGAAGAAATTTTATTTTCTAAACTTTAACTGCCCATAACTCCTAAACTAGCTGAGTTAGAGGGAAAATAAGCTTAATCGGTGATCACTTTTTTCAACTTTAAATGCCCATAGCTTCCAAACCAAACGGCCTACAGCGAAAACAAGCGCAGATTCGTGTTGGTCGCGTCAAAATCTTTATTCGGTGCAAATATAAAGCCAATCGAAGAAATTTTATTTTCTAAACTTTAACTGCCCATAACTCCTAAACTAGCAGAGTTAGAGCGAAAATAAGCTTAATCGGTGATCACTTTTTTCAACTTTAAATGCCCATAGCTTCCAAACCAAAAGGCCTACAGCGAAAACAAGCGCAGATTCGTGTTGGTCGCGTCGAAATCTTTATTCGGTGCAAATATAAAGCCAATCGAAGAAATTTTATTTTCTTAAACTTTAACTGCCCATAACTCCTAAACTAGCAGAGTTAGAGCGAAAATAAGCTTAATCGGTGATCACTTTTTTTCAACTTTAAATGCCCATAGCTTCCAAACCAAAAGGCCTACAGCGAAAATAAGCGCAGATTCGTGTTGGTCGCGTCGAAATCTTTATTCGGTGCAAATATAAAGCCAATCGAAGAAATTTTATTTTCTAAACTTTAACTGCCCATAACTCCTAAACTAGCAGAGTTAGAGCGAAAATAAGCTTAATCGGTGATCACTTTTTTTCAACTTTAAATGCCCATAGCTTCCAAACCAAAAGGCCTACAGCGAAAATAAGCCCAGATTCGTGTTGGTCGCGTCGAAATCTTTATTCGGTGCAAATATAAAGCCAATCGAAGAAATTTTATTTTCTAAAACTTTAACTGCCCATAACTCCTAAACTAGCAGAGTTAGAGCGAAAATAAGCTTAATCGGTGATCACTTTTTTCAACTTTAAATGCCCATAGCTTCCAAAACCAAAAGGCCTACAGCGAAAAAAAGCGCAGATTCGTGTTGGTCGCGTCGAAATCTTTATTCGGTGCAAATATAAAGCCAATCGAAGAAATTTTATTTTCTAAACTTTAACTGCCCATAACTACTAAACTAGCAGAGTTAGAGCGAAAATAAGCTTAATCGGTGATCACTTTTTTTCAACTTTAAATGCCCATAGCTTCCAAACCAAAAGGCCTACAGCGAAAACAAGCGCAGATTCGTGTTGGTCGCGTCGAAATCTTTATTCGGTGCAAATATAAAGCCAATCGAAGAAATTTTATTTTCTAAAACTTTAACTGCCCATAACTCCTAAACTAGCAGAGTTAGAGCGAAAATAAGCTTAATCGGTGATCACTTTTTTTCAACTTTAAATGCCCATAGCTTCCAAACCAAAAGGCCTACAGCGAAAATAAGCGCAGATTCGTGTTGGTCGCGTCGAAATCTTTATTCGGTGCAAATATAAAGCCAATCGAAGAAATTTTATTTTCTAAACTTTAACTGCCCATAACTCCTAAACTAGCAGAGTTAGAGCGAAAATAAGCTTAATCGGTGATCACTTTTTTTCAACTTTAAACGCCCATAGCTTCCAAACCAAAAGGCCTACAGCGAAAATAAGCCCAGATTCGTGTCAGTAGCGTCGAAATCTTTATTCGGTGCAAATATAAAGCCAATCGAAGAAATTTTATTTTCTAAAACTTTAACTGCCCATAACTCCTAAACTAGCAGAGTTAGAGCGAAAATAAGCTATATCGGTGATCACTTTTTTTCAACTTTAAATGCCCATAGCTTCCAAACCAAAAGGCCTACAGCGAAAATAAGCGCAGATTCGTGTTGGTCGCGTCGAAATCTTTATTCGGTGCAAATATAAAGCCAATCGAAGAAATTTTATTTTCTAAGCTTTAACTGCCCATAACTCCTAAACTAGCAGAGTTAGAGCGAAAATAAGCTTAATCGGTGATCACTTTTTTTCAACTTTAAATGCCCATAGCTTCCAAACCAAAAGGCCTACAGCGAAAATAAGCGCAGATTCGTGTTGGTCGCGTCGAAATCTTTATTCGGTGCAAATATAAAGCCAATCGAAGAAATTTTGTTTTCTAAACTTTAACTGCCCATAACTCCTAAACTAGCAGAGTTAGAGGGAAAATAAGCTTAATCGGTGATCACTTTTTTTCAACTTTAAATGCCCATAGCTTCCAAACCAAAAGGCCTACAGCGAAAACAAGCGCAGATTCGTGTTGGTCGCGTCGAAATCTTTATTCGGTGCAAATATAAAGCCAATCGAAGAAATTTTATTTTCTAAACTTTAACTGCCCATAACTCCTAAACTAGCAGAGTTAGAGCGAAAATAAGCTTAATCGGTGATCACTTTTTTCAACTTTAAATGCCCATAGCTTCCAAACCAAAAGGCCTACAGCGAAAACAAGCGCAGATTCGTGTTGGTCGCGTCGAAATCTTTATTCGGTGCAAATATAAAGCCAATCGAAGAAATTTTATTTTCTTAAACTATAACTGCCCATAACTCCTAAACTAGCAGAGTTAGAGCGAAAATAAGCTTAATCGGTGATCACTTTTTTTCAACTTTAAATGCCCATAGCTTCCAAACCAAAAGGCCTACAGCGAAAATAAGCGCAGATTCGTGTTGGTCGCGTCGAAATCTTTATTCGGTGCAAATATAAAGCCAATCGAAGAAATTTTATTTTCTAAACTTTAACTGCCCATAACTCCTAAACTAGCAGAGTTAGAGCGAAAATAAGCTTAATCGGTGATCACTTTTTTCAACTTTAAATGCCCATAGCTTCCAAACCAAAAAGGCCTACAGCGAAAATAAGCCCAGATTCGTGTTGGTCGCGTCGAAATCTTTATTCGGTGCAAATATAAAGCCAATCGAAGAAATTTTATTTTCTAAACTTTAACTGCCCATAACTCCTAAACTAGCAGAGTTAGAGCGAAAATAAGCTTAATCGGTGATCACTTTTTTTCAACTTTAAATGCCCATAGCTTCCAAACCAAAAGGCCTACAGCGAAAACAAGCGCAGATTCGTGTTGGTCGCGTCGAAATCTTTATTCGGTGCAAATATTAAGCCAATCGAAGAAATTTTATTTTCTAAAACTTTAACTGCCCATAACTCCTAAACTAGCAGAGTTAGAGCGAAAATAAGCTTAATCGGTGATCACTTTTTTTCAACTTTAAATGCCCATAGCTTCCAAACCAAAAAGCCTACAGCGAAAATAAGCGCAGATTCGTGTTGGTCGCGTCGAAATCTTTATTCGGTGCAAATATAAAGCCAATCGAAGAAATTTTATTTTCTAAACTTTAACTGCCCATAACTCCTAAACTAGCAGAGTTAGAGCGAAAATAAGCTTAATCGGTGATCACTTTTTTCAACTTTAAATGCCCATAGCTTCCAAACCAAAAGGCCTACAGCGAAAATAAGCCCAGATTCGTGTTGGTCGCGTCGAAATCTTTATTCGGTGCAAATATAAAGCCAATCGAAGAAATTTTATTTTCTAAAACTTTAACTGCCCATAACTCCTAAACTAGCAGAGTTAGAGCGAAAATAAGCTTAATCGGTGATCACTTTTTTTCAACTTTAAATGCCCATAGCTTCCAAACCAAAAGGCCTACAGCGAAAATAAGCCCAGATTCGTGTCGGTAGCGTCGAAATCTTTATTCGGTGCAAATATAAAGCCAATCGAAGAAATTTTATTTTCTAAAACTTTAACTGCCCATAACTCCTAAACTAGCAGAGTAAAAGCGAAAATAAGCTTAATCGGTGATCACTTTTTTTCAACTTTAAATGCCCATAGCTTCCAAACCAAAAGGCCTACAGCGAAAATAAGCCCAGATTCGTGTTGGTCGCGTCGAAATCTTTATTCGGTGCAAATATAAAGCCAATCGAAGAAATTTTATTTTCTAAAACTTTAACTGCCCATAACTCCTAAACTAGCAGAGTTACAGCGAAAATAAGCTTAATCGATGATCACTTTTTTTCAACTTTAAATGCCCATAGCTTCCAAGCCAAAAGGCCTACAGCGAAAATAAGCCCAGATTCGTGTCAGTCGTGTCGAAATCTTTATTCGGTGCAAATATAAAGCCAATCGAAGAAATTTTATTTTCTAAAACTTTAACTGCCCATAACTCCTAAACTAGCAGAGTTAGAGCGAAAATAAGCTTAATCGGTGATCACTTTTTTTCAACTTTAAACGCCCATAGCTTCCAAACCAAAAGGCCTACAGCGAAAATAAGCCCAGATTCGTGTCAGTAGCGTCGAAATCTTTATTCGGTGCAAATATAAAGCCAATCGAAGAAATTTTATTTTCTAAAACTATAACTGCCCATAACTCCTAAACTAGCAGAGTTAGAGCGAAAATAAGCTTAATCGGTGATCACTTTTTTTCAACTTTAAATGCCCATAGCTTCCAAACCAAAAGGCCTACAGCGAAAACAAGCGCAGATTCGTGTTGGTCGCGTCGAAATCTTTATTCGGTGCAAATATAAAGCCAATCGAAGAAATTTTATTTTCTTAAACTTTAACTGCCCATAACTCCTAAACTAGCAGAGTTAGAGCGAAAATAAGCTTAATCGGTGATCACTTTTTTTCAACTTTAAATGCCCATAGCTTCCAAACCAAAAGGCCTACAGCGAAAACAAGCGCAGATTCGTGTTGGTCGCGTCGAAATCTTTATTCGGTGCAAATATTAAGCCAATCGAAGAAATTTTATTTTCTAAAACTTTAACTGCCCATAACTCCTAAACTAGCAGAGTTAGAGCGAAAATAAGCTTAATCGATGATCACTTTTTTTCAACTTTAAATGCCCATAGCTTCCAAGCCAAAAGGCCTACAGCGAAAATAAGCCCAGATTCGTGTCAGTCGTGTCGAAATCTTTATTCGGTGCAAATATAAAGCCAATCGAAGAAATTTTATTTTCTAAAACTTTAACTGCCCATAACTCCTAAACTAGCAGAGTTAGAGCGAAAATAAGCTTAATCGGTGATCACTTTTTTTCAACTTTAAATGCCCATAGCTTCCAAACCAAAAGGCCTACATCGAAAACAAGCGCAGATTCGTGTTGGTCGCGTCGAAATCTTTATTCGGTGCAAATATAAAGCCAATCAAAGAAATTTTATTTTCTAAAACTTTAACTGCCCATAACTCCTAAACTAGCAGAGTTAGAGCGAAAATAAGCTTAATCGGTGATCACTTTTTTTCAACTTTAAATGCCCATACTTTCCAAACCAAAAGGCCTACAGCGAAAACAAGCGCAGATTCGTGTTGGTCGCGTCGAAATCTTTATTCGGTGCAAATATAAAGCCAATCGAAGAAATTTTATTTTTAAAGCTTTAACTGCCCATAACTCCTAAACTAGCAGAGTTAGAGCGAAAATAAGCTTAATCGGTGATCACTTTTTTCAACTTTAAATGCCCATAGCTTCCAAACCAAAAGGCCTACAGCGAAAATAAGCGCAGATTCGTGTCGGTCGCGTCGAAATCTTTATTCGGTGCAAATATAAAGCCAATCGAAGAAATTTTATTTTCTAAAACTTTAACTGCCCATAACTCCTAAACTAGCAGAGTTAGAGCGAAAATAAGCTTAATCGGTGATCACTTTTTTCAACTTTAAATGCCCATAGCTTCCAAACCAAAAGGCCTACAGCGAAAACAAGCGCAGATTCGTGTTGGTCGCGTCGAAATCTTTATTCGGTGCAAATATAAAGCCAATCGAAGAAATTTTATTTTCTAAAACTTTAACTGCCCATAACTCCTAAACTAGCAGAGTTAGAGCGAAAATAAGCTTAATCGGTGATCACTTTTTTCAACTTTAAATGCCCATAGCTTCCAAACCAAAAGGCCTACAGCGAAAACAAGCGCAGATTCGTGTTGGTCGCGTCGAAATCTTTATTCGGTGCAAATATAAAGCCAATCGAAGAAATTTTATTTTCTAAAACTTTAACTGCCCATAACTCCTAAACTAGCAGAGTTAGAGCGAAAATAAGCTTAATCGGTGATCACTTTTTTTCAACTTTAAATGCCCATAGCTTCCAAACCAAAAGGCCTACAGCGAAAACAAGCGCAGATTCGTGTTCGGTCGCGTCGAAATCTTTATTCGGTGCAAATATAAAGCCAATCGAAGAAATTTTATTTTCTAAAACTTTAACTGCCCATAACTCCTAAACTAGCAGAGTTAGAGCGAAAATAAGCTTAATCGGTGATCACTTTTTTCAACTTTAAACGCCCATAGCTTCCAAACCAAAAGGCCTACAGCGAAAATAAGCCCAGATTCGTGTCAGTAGCGTCGAAATCTTTATTCGGTGCAAATATAAAGCCAATCGAAGAAATTTTATTTTCTAAACTTTAACTGCCCATAACTCCTAAACTAGCAGAGTTAGAGCGAAAATAAGCTTAATCGGTGATCACTTTTTTCAACTTTAAATGCCCATAGCTTCCAAACCAAAAGGCCTACAGCGAAAACAAGCGCAGATTCGTGTTGGTCGCGTCGAAATCTTTATTCGGTGCAAATATAAAGCCAATCGAAGAAATTTTATTTTCTAAAACTTTAACTGCCCATAACTCCTAAACTAGCAGAGTTAGAGCGAAAATAAGCTTAATCGGTGATCACTTTTTTCAACTTTAAATGCCCATAGCTTCCAAACCAAAAGGCCTACAGCGAAAACAAGCGCAGATTCGTGTTGGTCGCGTCGAAATCTTTATTCGGTGCAAATATAAAGCCAATCGAAGAAATTTTATTTTCTAAAACTTTAACTGCCCATAACTCCTAAACTAGCAGAGTTAGAGCGAAAATAAGCTTAATCGGTGATCACTTTTTTCAACTTTAAATGCCCATAGCTTCCAAACCAAAAGGCCTACAGCGAAAACAAGCGCAGATTCGTGTTGGTCGCGTCGAAATCTTTATTCGGTGCAAATATAAAGCCAATCGAAGAAATTTTATTTTCTAAACTTTAACTGCCCATAACTCCTAAACTAGCAGAGTTAGAGCGAAAATAAGCTTAATCGGTGATCACTTTTTTCAACTTTAAATGCCCATAGCTTCCAAACCAAAAGGCCTACAGCGAAAATAAGCCCAGATTCGTGTTGGTCGCGTCGAAATCTTTATTCGGTGCAAATATAATGCCAATCGAAGAAATTTTATTTTCTAAAACTTTAACTGCCCATAACTCCTAAACTAGCAGAGTTAGAGCGAAAATAAGCTTAATCGGTGATCACTTTTTTTCAACTTTTAACGCCCATAGCTTCCAAACCAAAAGGCCTACAGCGAAAATAAGCCCAGATTCGTGTCAGTAGCGTCGAAATCTTTATTCGGTGCAAATATAAAGGTAATCGAAGAAATTTTATTTTCTAAACTTTAACTGCCCATAACTCCTAAACTAGCAGAGTTAGAGCGAAAATAAGCTTAATCGGTGATCACTTTTTTTCAACTTTAAATGCCCATAGCTTCCAAACCAAAAGGCCTACAGCGAAAACAAGCGCAGATTCGTGTTGGTCGCGTCGAAATCTTTATCCGGTGCAAATATAAAGCAAATCGAAGAAATTTTATTTTCTAAAACTTTAACTGCCCATAACTCCTAAACTAGCAGAGTTAGAGCGAAAATAAGCTTAATCGGTGATCACTTTTTTTCAACTTTAAATGCCCATAGCTTCCAAACCAAAAGGCCTACAGCGAAAACAAGCGCAGATTCGTGTTGGTCGCGTCGAAATCTTTATTCGGTGCAAATATAAAGCCAATCGAAGAAATTTTATTTTCTAAAACTTTAACTGCCCATAACTCCTAAACTAGCAGAGTTAGAGCGAAAATAAGCTTAATCGGTGATCACTTTTTTTCAACTTTAAACGCCCATAGCTTCCAAACCAAAAGGCCTACAGCGAAAATAAGCCCAGATTCGTGTCAGTAGCGTCGAAATCTTTATTCGGTGCAAATATAAAGCCAATCGAAGAAATTTTATTTTCTAAACTTTAACTGCCCATAACTCCTAAACAAGCAGAGTTAGAGCGAAAATAAGCTTAATCGGTGATCACTTTTTTTCAACTTTTAACGCCCATAGCTTCCAAACCAAAAGGCCTACAGCGAAAATAAGCCCAGATTCATGTCAGTAGCGTCGAAATCTTTATTCGGTGCAAATATAAAGGTAATCGAAGAAATTTTATTTTCTAAACTTTAACTGCCCATAACTCCTAAACTAGCAGAGTTAGAGCGAAAATAAGCTTAATCGGTGATCACTTTTTTTCAACTTTAAATGCCCATAGCTTCCAAACCAAAAGGCCTACAGCGAAAACAAGCGCAGATTCGTGTTGGTCGCGTCGAAATCTTTATTCGGTCCGGCAAATATAAAGCAAATCGAAGAAATTTTATTTTCTAAAACTTTAACTGCCCATAACTCCTAAACTAGCAGAGTTAGAGCGAAAATAAGCTTAATCGGTGATCACTTTTTTTCAACTTTAAATGCCCATAGCTTCCAAACCAAGCGGCCAAGGCCTACAGCGAAAACAAGCGCAGATTCGTGTTGGTCGCGTCGAAATCTTTATTCGGTGCAAATATAAAGCCAATCGAAGAAATTTTATTTTCTAAACTTTAACTGCCCATAACTCCTAAACTAGCAGAGTTAGAGCGAAAATAAGCTTAATCGGTGATCACTTTTTTCAACTTTAAATGCCCATAGCTTCCAAACCAAAAAGGCCTACAGCGAAAATAAGCCCAGATTCGTGTTGGTCGCGTCAAAATCTTTATTCGGTGCAAATATAATGCCAATCGAAGAAATTTTATTTTCTAAAACTTTAACTGCCCATAACTCCTAAACTAGCAGAGTTAGAGCGAAAATAAGCTTAATCGGTGATCACTTTTTTTCAACTTTAAATGCCCATAGCTTCCAAACCAAAAGGCCTACAGCGAAAATAAGCCCAGATTCGTGTCAGTAGCGTCGAAATCTTTATTCGGTGCAAATATAAAGCCAATCGAAGAAATTTTATTTTCTAAACTTTAACTGCCCATAACTCCTAAACAAGCAGAGTTAGAGCGAAAATAAGCTTAATCGGTGATCACTTTTTTTCAACTTTTAACGCCCATAGCTTCCAAACCAAAAGGCCTACAGCGAAAACAAGCGCAGATTCGTGTTGGTCGCGTCGAAATCTTTATTCGGTGCAAATATAAAGCCAATCGAAGAAATTTTATTTTCTAAACTTTAACTGCCCATAACTCCTAAACTAGCAGAGTTAGAGCGAAAATAAGCTTAATCGGTGATCACTTTTTTTCAACTTTAAATGCCCATAGCTTCCAAACCAAAAGGCCTACAGCGAAAACAAGCGCAGATTCGTCTTGGTCGCGTCGAAATCTTTATTCGGTGCAAATATAAAGCCAATCGAAGAAATTTTATTTTCTAAAACTTTAACTGCCCATAACTCCTAAACTAGCAGAGTTAGAGCGAAAATAAGCTTAATCGGTGATCACTTTTTTTCAACTTTAAATGCCCATAGCTTCCAAACCAAAAGGCCTACAGCGAAAACAAGTGCAGATTCGTCTTGGTCGCGTCGAAATCTTTATTCGGTGCAAATATAAAGCCAATCGAAGAAATTTTATTTTCTAAAACTTTAACTGCCCATAACTCCTAAACTAGCAGAGTTAGAGCGAAAATAAGCTTAATCGGTGATCACTTTTTTTCAACTTTAAATGCCCATAGCTTCCAAACCAAAAGGCCTACAGCGAAAATAAGCGCAGATTCGTGTTGGTCGCGTCAAAATCTTTATTCGGTGCAAATATAAAGCCAATCGAAGAAATTTTATTTTCTAAAACTTTAACTGCCCATAACTCCTAAACTAGCAGAGTTAGAGCGAAAATAAGCTTAATCGGTGATCACTTTTTTTCAACTTTAAATGCCCATAGCTTCCAAACCAAAAGGCCTACAGCGAAAACAAGTGCAGATTCGTCTTGGTCGCGTCGAAATCTTTATTCGGTGCAAATATAAAGCCAATCGAAGAAATTTTATTTTCTAAAACTTTAACTGCCCATAACTCCTAAACTAGCAGAGTTAGAGCGAAAATAAGCTTAATCGGTGATCACTTTTTTTCAACTTTAAGCGCCCATAGCTTCCAAACCAAAAGGCCTACAGCGAAAATAAGCGCAGATTCGTGTTGGTCGCGTCAAAATCTTTATTCGGTGCAAATATAAAGCCAATCGAAGAAATTTTATTTTCTAAAACTTTAACTGCCCATAACTCCTAAACTAGCAGAGTTAGAGCGAAAATAAGCTTAATCGGTGATCACTTTTTTCAACTTTAAATGCCCATAGCTTCCAAACCAAAAAGGCCTACAGCGAAAATAAGCGCAGATTCGTGTTGGTCGCGTCAAAATCTTTATTCGGTGCAAATATAAAGCCAATCGAAGAAATTTTATTTTCTAAAACTTTAACTGCCCATAACTCCTAAACTAGCAGAGTTAGAGCGAAAATAAGCTTAATCGGTGATCACTTTTTTTCAACTTTAAATGCCCATAGCTTCCAAACCAAAAGGCCTACAGCGAAAACAAGTGCAGATTCGTCTTGGTCGCGTCGAAATCTTTATTCGGTGCAAATATAAAGCCAATCGAAGAAATTTTATTTTCTAAAACTTTAACTGCCCATAACTCCTAAACTAGCAGAGTTAGAGCGAAAATAAGCTTAATCGGTGATCACTTTTTTTCAACTTTAAATGCCCATAGCTTCCAAACCAAAAGGCCTACAGCGAAAATAAGCGCAGATTCGTGTTGGTCGCGTCGAAATCTTTATTCGGTGCAAATATAAAGCCAATCGAAGAAATTTTATTTTCTAAAACTTTAACTGCCCATAACTCCTAAACTAGCAGAGTTAGAGCGAAAATAAAAGCTTAATCGGTGATCACTTTTTTCAACTTTAAAGCCCATTCCAAACCAAAAGCCTACAGCGAAAAACAGATTCGTGTTGGTCGGTCGAAATCTTTTCGTGATTCGATTTTTTATTGCTTAATCGGTGATCACTTTTTTCAACTTTAAATGCCCATAGCTTCCAAACCAAAAGGCCTACAGCGAAAACAAGCGCAGATTCGTGTTGGTCGCGTCGAAATCTTTATTCGGTGCAAATATAAAGCCAATCGAAGAAATTTTATTTTCTAAAACTTTAACTGCCCATAACTCCTAAACTAGCAGAGTTAGAGCGAAAATAAGCTTAATCGGTGATCACTTTTTTCAACTTTAAATGCCCATAGCTTCCAAACCAAAAAGGCCTACAGCGAAAATAAGCGCAGATTCGTGTTGGTCGCGTCGAAATCTTTATTCGGTGCAAATATAAAGCCAATCGAAGAAATTTTATTTTCTAAACTTTAACTGCCCATAACTCCTAAACTAGCAGAGTTAGAGCGAAAATAAGCTTAATCGGTGATCACTTTTTTTCAACTTTAAATGCCCATAGCTTCCAAACCAAAAGGCCTACAGCGAAAACAAGCGCAGATTCGTGTTGGTCGCGTCGAAATCTTTATTCGGTGCAAATATAAAGCCAATCGAAGAAATTTTATTTTCTAAAACTTTAACTGCCCATAACTCCTAAACTAGCAGAGTTAGAGCGAAAATAAGCTTAATCGGTGATCACTTTTTTCAACTTTAAATGCCCATAGCTTCCAAACCAAAAGGCCTACAGCGAAAATAAGCGCAGATTCGTGTTGGTCGCGTCGAAATCTTTATTCGGTGCAAATATAAAGCCAATCGAAGAAATTTTATTTTCTAAAACTTTAACTGCCCATAACTCCTAAACTAGCAGAGTTAGAGCGAAAATAAGCTTAATCGGTGATCACTTTTTTCAACTTTAAATGCCCATAGCTTCCAAACCAAAAGGCCTACAGCGAAAATAAGCCCAGATTCGTGTTGGTCGCGTCGAAATCTTTATTCGGTGCAAATATAAAGCCAATCGAAGAAATTTTATTTTCTAAACTTTAACTGCCCATAACTCCTAAACTAGCAGAGTTAGAGCGAAAATAAGCTTAATCGGTGATCACTTTTTTCAACTTTAAATGCCCATAGCTTCCAAACCAAAAGGCCTACAGCGAAAACAAGCGCAGATTCGTGTTGGTCGCGTCGAAATCTTTATTCGGTGCAAATATAAAGCCAATCGAAGAAATTTTATTTTCTAAAACTTTAACTGCCCATAACTCCTAAACTAGCAGAGTTAGAGCGAAAATAAGCTTAATCGGTGATCACTTTTTTCAACTTTAAATGCCCATAGCTTCCAAACCAAAAGGCCTACAGCGAAAATAAGCGCAGATTCGTGTTGGTCGCGTCGAAATCTTTATTCGGTGCAAATATAAAGCCAATCGAAGAAATTTTATTTTCTAAACTTTAACTGCCCATAACTCCTAAACTAGCAGAGTTAGAGCGAAAATAAGCTTAATCGGTGATCACTTTTTTTCAACTTTAAATGCCCATAGCTTCCAAAACCAAAAGGCCTACAGCGAAAACAAGCGCAGATTCGTGTTGGTCGCGTCGAAATCTTTATTCGGTGCAAATATAAAGCCAATCGAAGAAATTTTATTTTCTAAAACTTTAACTGCCCATAACTCCTAAACTAGCAGAGTTAGAGCGAAAATAAGCTTAATCGGTGATCACTTTTTTTCAACTTTAAATGCCCATAGCTTCCAAACCAAAAGGCCTACAGCGAAAATAAGCGCAGATTCGTGTTGGTCGCGTCGAAATCTTTATTCGGTGCAAATATAAAGCCAATCGAAGAAATTTTATTTTCTAAAACTTTAACTGCCCATAACTCCTAAACTAGCAGAGTTAGAGCGAAAATAAGCTTAATCGGTGATCACTTTTTTCAACTTTAAATGCCCATAGCTTCCAAACCAAAAAGGCCTACAGCGAAAATAAGCGCAGATTCGTGTTGGTCGCGTCGAAATCTTTATTCGGTGCAAATATAAAGCCAATCGAAGAAATTTTATTTTCTAAAACTTTAACTGCCCATAACTCCTAAACTAGCAGAGTTAGAGCGAAAATAAGCTTAATCGGTGATCACTTTTTTTCAACTTTAAATGCCCATAGCTTCCAAACCAAAAGGCCTACAGCGAAAATAAGCGCAGATTCGTGTTGGTCGCGTCGAAATCTTTATTCGGTGCAAATATAAAGCCAATCGAAGAAATTTTATTTTCTAAAACTTTAACTGCCCATAACTCCTAAACTAGCAGAGTTAGAGCGAAAATAAGCTTAATCGGTGATCACTTTTTTTCAACTTTAAATGCCCATAGCTTCCAAACCAAAAGGCCTACAGCGAAAACAAGCGCAGATTCGTGTTGGTCGCGTCGAAATCTTTATTCGGTGCAAATATAAAGCCAATCGAAGAAATTTTATTTTCTAAAACTTTAACTGCCCATAACTCCTAAACTAGCAGAGTTAGAGCGAAAATAAGCTTAATCGGTGATCACTTTTTTCAACTTTAAATGCCCATAGCTTCCAAACCAAAAGGCCTACAGCGAAAATAAGCGCAGATTCGTGTTGGTCGCGTCGAAATCTTTATTCGGTGCAAATATAAAGCCAATCGAAGAAATTTTATTTTCTAAAACTTTAACTGCCCATAACTCCTAAACTAGCAGAGTTAGAGCGAAAATAAGCTTAATCGGTGATCACTTTTTTTCAACTTTAAATGCCCATAGCTTCCAAACCCAAAAGGCCTACAGCGAAAATAAGCCCAGATTCGTGTCAGTAGCGTCGAAATCTTTATTCGGTGCAAATATAAAGCCAATCGAAGAAATTTTATTTTCTAAAACTTTAACTGCCCATAACTCCTAAACTAGCAGAGTTAGAGCGAAAATAAGCTTAATCGGTGATCACTTTTTTTCAACTTTAAATGCCCATAGCTTCCAAACCAAAAGGCCTACAGCGAAAACAAGCGCAGATTCGTGTTGGTCGCGTCGAAATCTTTATTCGGTGCAAATATAAAGCCAATCGAAGAAATTTTATTTTCTAAAACTTTAACTGCCCATAACTCCTAAACTAGCAGAGTTAGAGCGAAAATAAGCTTAATCGGTGATCACTTTTTTTCAACTTTAAATGCCCATAGCTTCCAAACCAAAAGGCCTACAGCGAAAATAAGCGCAGATTCGTGTTGGTCGCGTCGAAATCTTTATTCGGTGCAAATATAAAGCCAATCGAAGAAATTTTATTTTCTAAAACTTTAACTGCCCATAACTCCTAAACTAGCAGAGTTAGAGCGAAAATAAGCTTAATCGGTGATCACTTTTTTTCAACTTTAAACGCCCATAGCTTCCAAACCAAAAGGCCTACAGCGAAAATAAGCCCAGATTCGTGTCAGTAGCGTCGAAATCTTTATTCGGTGCAAATATAAAGCCAATCGAAGAAATTTTATTTTCTAAAACTTTAACTGCCCATAACTCCTAAACTAGCAGAGTTAGAGCGAAAATAAGCTTAATCGGTGATCACTTTTTTCAACTTTAAATGCCCATAGCTTCCAAACCAAAAGGCCTACAGCGAAAATAAGCCCAGATTCGTGTTGGTCGCGTCGAAATCTTTATTCGGTGCAAATATAAAGCCAATCGAAGAAATTTTATTTTCTAAAACTTTAACTGCCCATAACTCCTAAACTAGCAGAGTTAGAGCGAAAATAAGCTTAATCGGTGATCACTTTTTTTCAACTTTAAATGCCCATAGCTTCCAAACCAAAAGGCCTACAGCGAAAATAAGCGCAGATTCGTGTTGGTCGCGTCGAAATCTTTATTCGGTGCAAATATAAAGCCAATCGAAGAAATTTTATTTTCTAAACTTTAACTGCCCATAACTCCTAAACTAGCAGAGTTAGAGCGAAAATAAGCTTAATCGGTGATCACTTTTTTCAACTTTAAATGCCCATAGCTTCCAAACCAAAAGGCCTACAGCGAAAACAAGCGCAGATTCGTGTTGGTCGCGTCGAAATCTTTATTCGGTGCAAATATAAAGCCAATCGAAGAAATTTTATTTTCTAAAACTTTAACTGCCCATAACTCCTAAACTAGCAGAGTTAGAGCGAAAATAAGCTTAATCGGTGATCACTTTTTTCAACTTTAAATGCCCATAGCTTCCAAACCAAAAGGCCTACAGCGAAAACAAGCGCAGATTCGTGTTGGTCGCGTCGAAATCTTTATTCGGTGCAAATATAAAGCCAATCGAAGAAATTTTATTTTCTAAAACTTTAACTGCCCATAACCCCTAAACTAGCAGAGTTAGAGCGAAAATAAGCTTAATCGGTGATCACTTTTTTTCAACTTTAAATGCCCATAGCTTCCAAACCAAAAGGCCTACAGCGAAAACAAGCGCAGATTCGTGTTGGTCGCGTCGAAATCTTTATTCGGTGCAAATATAAAGCCAATCGAAGAAATTTTATTTTCTAAAACTATAACTGCCCATAACTCCTAAACTAGCAGAGTTAGAGCGAAAATAAGCTTAATCGGTGATCACTTTTTTTCAACTTTAAACGCCCATAGCTTCCAAACCAAAAGGCCTACAGCGAAAATAAGCGCAGATTCGAGTTGGTCGAAATCTTTTATTCGGTGCAAATATAAAGCCAATCGAAGAAATTTTATTTTCTTAAACTTTAACTGCCCATAACTCCTAAACTAGCAGAGTTAGAGGCGAAAATAAGCTTAATCGGTGATCACTTTTTTCAACTTTAAATGCCCATAGCTTCCAAACCAAAAAGGCCTACAGCGAAAACAAGCGCAGATTCGTGTTGGTCGCGTCGAAATCTTTATTCGGTGCAAATATAAAGCCAATCGAAGAAATTTATTCTAAACTTTAACTGCCCATAACTCCTAAACTAGCAGAGTTGAGTTGAAAATAAGCTTAATCGGTGATCACTTTTTTTCAATCTTTAAATGCGCAACGCTTCCCAAACCAAATAAAGGCCTACAGCGAAAATAAGCCCAGATTCGTGTCGGTCGCGTCGAAACTTTTAGTTCGATGCAAATATAAAGCCAATCGAAGAAATTTTATTTTCTGAAACCTTAACTGCCCATAACCCTTAAACTAGCAGAGTTAGAGCGAAAATCGGTTTAATCGGTGATCACTTTTTTCAACTTTAAATGCCTATAGCTTCCAAAACCAAAAGGCCTTACAGTGAAAACAAAAGCAGATTCGTGTTCGTCGCTGGAAAACTTATTCGGTGCGGATATAAAGTCACCTGAAGAAATTTTATTTTCTAAAACTTTAAATGCCTTCCATAGAACTCCTAAACTAGAAGAGTTAGAGCGAAAATAAGCTTAATTCATGATCACTTTTTTTCAACTTTAAATGCGGAGAGCCTAAAAACCAAAAGGTCAACAGTGAAAACAAAAGCAGACTGGTAGTTAATCGCGTCGAACTGTATTCAGGCGGGAAGATAAAGCCAACCTAATGAAAATTATTTTAAAAACTTTAAATGCCCAAAACTCCTAAACTAGTAGTTGGAGCGGAAAATAAGCTTTATCGGTGATCACTTCTTTTCAACTTTGAATGCCCATAGCTTCCAAGCCAAAAAGGCCTTCCACAGCGAAAATAAGCCCCGAATCAAAGGAGTCAATGCTCTAAAACTTAATTGGGTGAAAAGATAAAGCCAATCGAAGAAATTTTATTTTCTTAAACTTTAACTGCCCATAATTCAAAAACTAGCAGAGTTAGAGTGAAAATAAGTTTAATCAGAGATCATTTTTTCGAACCTTTAAACGCCCATAGCTTCCAAACCAGATGGCATCCATGAAGAAAAATGCCAAGCGCAGATTCGTGTTGGTCGCGTCGAAATCTTTATTCAGTAAAAACATAAAGCCACAATCGTGAAATTTTACTTTCTAAAACTTTAACTGCCCATAACTCCCAATCGAAGCAGAGTTAGAGCAGCGTACACGCTTGACCCGAGATCGGTTTTTTTCAACCTTGAATGCCCGAGTCCAAACCGAAAGGTTTTGAAAGGGAAAACAAAGGTAGATTCAGTCAGTCGCGTCGAAACCTTATTCTGGCAAACAGGCAGCCAATCGAAGAAATTTTATTGAACCTTGAACTGCCCATAACTCCCAAACTAGCAGAGTTAGAGCGAAAGTGCGTTTCAATCGGTGATCACCTTTTTCAACTTTTAATGCCCGAATAGCTTCCAAACCAAAAGGGCTCACAAGCGAAAACAAATGATCGGTGCTGGTCATACCGAAAACATTAGTCGAGGCAAACAGGCAGTTAATCGAAGAAATTTATTTTCTAAAACTTTAACCGCTCATATAACTCCAAAACCAGCAGAGTTAAATTGAAAATAAGTTAATCGTGATCACTTTTTTCAACTTTAAATGCCCATAGCTTCAAAAACCAAAAGGCCTACAGCGAAAACAAGGATGACTCGTGAAGGTCGCGTCGAAATCCTTATTCGGTGCAAATATAAAGCCAATTCGAAGAAATTTTTTTTATTTTCTCAAACCTTAACCGCCCATGAATTCCAAAACCAGTAGAGTTAGAGTGAAAATAAGTTTAATCGGTGATCACTTTTTCAACTTACCCCTAGGAAGCCTCCAAACCAAAAGGTTCCTACAGCGAAAATAAGCGCAGATTCGTGCTGCAGGGGTCGAAACCTTGTAATTCCGGTGCGATGGTAAAGCCAATCGAAGAAATTTTATTTTCAGAAACTTTAACTGCCTATAACTCCTAAACTAGTATAGAGTTAGACAAAAATAGTTTAATCGGTGATCACCTTTTTCAACTTTAAACGCCCATAGCTTCCAAACCAAAAGGCCTACAGCGAAAACAAGCGCAGATCCTGTGTTGGCCGCGTCGAAATCTTTATTCTGGGGCGGATATAAAGCCAATCGAAGAAATTTTATTTTTTCTAAAACTTTAACTGCCCATAACTCCTAAACTAGCAGAGTTAGATCGAAAATAAGCTTAATCGGTGATCACTTTTTTTCAACTTTTAAATGCCCAGCTTCCAAACCAAAAGGCCCACACAGCGAAAAACAAGCGCAGATTCGTGTCGGTCGCGTCGAAATCTTTGATTCGGTGCAAATATAAAAGCCAATCGAAGAAATTTTATTTTCTAAAACTTTAACTGCCCATAACTCCCAAACTAGCAAAGTTAGAGCGAAAATAAGCTTAACTGCATCACTTTTCAACCTTTAAATGCCCATAGCGTAAACCGTTGGCCTGAAAGAAAATAAGCCCAGATTCGTGCCAGTCGCGTCGAGCAAAACTTGATTCAGTGCAAATATAAAGCCAATCGAAGAAATTTTATTTTCAAAAACTTTAACTGCCCATAACTCCTAAACTAGCAGAGTTAGAGCGAAAATAAGCTTAATCGGTGATCACTTTTTTTCAACTTTAAATGCCCATAGCTTCCAAACCAAAAGGCCTACAGCGAAAATAAGCGCAGATTCGTGTTGGTCGCGTCGAAATCTTTATTCGGTGCAAATATGAAGCCAATCGAAGAAATTTTATTTTCTAAAACTTTAACTGCCCATAACTCCTAAACTAGCAGAGTTAGAGCGAAAATAAGCTTAATCGGTGATCACTTTTTTTCAACTTTAAATGCCCATAGCTTCCAAGCCAAAAGGCCTACAGCGAAAATAAGCGCAGATTCGTGTTGGTCGCGTCGAAATCTTTATTCAGTGCAAATATAAAGCCAATCGAAGAAATTTTATTTTCTAAAACTTTAACTGCCCATAACTCCTAAACTAGCAGAGTTAGAGCGAAAATAAGCTTAATCGGTGATCACTTTTTTTCAACTTTAAATGCCCATAGCTTCCAAACCAAAAGGCCTACAGCGAAAACAAGCGCAGATTCGTGTTTGTCGCGTCGAAATCTTTATTCGGTGCAAATATAAAGCCAATCGAAGAAATTTTATTTTCTAAACTTAACTGCCCATAACTCCTAAACTAGCAGAGTTAGAGCGAAAATAAGCTTAATCGGTGATCACTTTTTTTCAACTTTAAATGCCCATAGCTTCCAAACCAAAAGGCCTACAGCGAAAACAAGCGCAGATTCGTGTTGGTCGCGTCGAAATCTTTATTCGGTGCAAATATAAAGCCAACCGAAGAAATTTTATTTTCTAAAACTTTAACTGCCCATAACTCCTAAACTAGCAGAGTTAGAGCGAAAATAAGCTTAATCGGTGATCACTTTTTTTCAACTTTAAATGCCCATAGCTTCCAAGCCAAAAGGCCTACAGCGAAAATAAGCGCAGATTCGTGTTGGTCGCGTCGAAATCTTTATTCGGTGCAAATATAAAGCCAATCGAAGAAATTTTATTTTCTAAAACTTTAACTGCCCATAACTCCTAAACTAGCAGAGTTAGAGCGAAAATAAGCTTAATCGGTGATCACTTTTTTTCAACTTTAAATGCCCATAGCTTCAAACCAAAAGGCCTACAGCGAAAATAAGCGCAGATTCGTGTTGGTCGCGTCGAAATCTTTATTCGGTGCAAATATAAAGCCAATCGAAGAAATTTTATTTTCTAAAACTTTAACTGCCCATAACTCCTAAACTAGCAGAGTTAGAGCGAAAATAAGCTTAATCGGGATCACTTTTTTCAACTTTAAATGCCCATAGCTTCCAAACCAAAAGGCCTACAGCGAAAATAAGCGCAGATTCGTGTTGGTCGCGTCGAAATCTTTATTCGGTGCAAATATAAAGCCAATCGAAGAAATTTTATTTTCTAAAACTTTAACTGCCCATAACTCCTAAACTAGCAGAGTTAGAGCGAAAATAAGCTTAATCGGTGATCACTTTTTTTCAACTTTAAATGCCCATAGCTTCCAAACCAAAAGGCCTACAGCGAAAACAAGCGCAGATTCGTGTTGGTCGCGTCGAAATCTTTATTCGGTGCAAATATAAAGCCAATCGAAGAAATTTATTTTCTAAAACTTTAACTGCCCATAACTCCTAAACTAGCAGAGTTAGAGCGAAAATAAGCTTAATCGGTGATCACTTTTTTCAACTTTAAATGTTCATAGCTTCCAAACCAAAAGGCCTTGCCAGCGAAAAGTAAGCGCAGATTCGTGTTGGTCAGCGTCGAAACCTTTATATTCGGTGCGGATATAAAGCCAATCGAAGAAATTTTATTTTCTAATACTTTAACTGCCCATAACTCCCAAACTAGTGGAGTTATTAGAACGAAAATAAGCTTCAATCGGCAGATCACTTTTTTTCAACCTTAAACGCCCATAGCTTCCAAGCCCCCGCGTCGACAGCGAAAACAAGCGCAGATTAACGAGTCGGTCGCGTCGAAATCTTTATTCGGTGCAAATATAAAAAGCCAATCGAAGAAATTTTATTTTCTTAAACTTTAACCGCCCATAACTCCGAATCCAGTGAAGTTAGAGTGTGAAAATAAGCTTAATCGGTGATCACTTTTTTCAACTTCAAACGCCCATAGCTTCAAAACCAAAGGCCTACAGCGAGAATTAGCCCAGATTCGTGTCAGTCAAAGCGTCGAAATCTTTATCGGCGCAAATATAAAGCCAATCGAAGAAATTTTATTTTCTAAAACTTAACTGCCCATAACTCC
>JAECWU010000261.1:0-20592 GCA_018150985.1 Chymomyza costata
CTCCTAAACTAGCGAGTTAGAGCGAAAATAAACTTAATCGGTGATCACTTTTTTCAACTTTAAATGCCCATAACTTCCAAACCAAAGGCCCTACAGCGAAAATAAGCGCAGATTCGTGTTGGTCCGTCAAAATCTTTATTCGGTGCAAATATAAAGCCAATCGAAGAAATTTTATTTTCTAAAACTTTAACTTCCCATAACTCCTAAACTAGCAGAGTTACAGCGAAATCGCTTAATCGGTGTTCACTTTTTTTCAACTTTAAACGCCCATAGCTTCCAAACCAAAAGGCCTACAGCGAAAACAAGCGCAGATTCGTGTTGGTCGCGTCGAAATCTTTATTCGGTGCAAATATAAAGCCAATCGAAGAAATTTTATTTTCTAAAACTTTAACTGCCCATAACTCCTAAACTAGCAGAGTTAGAGCGAAAATAAGCTTAATCGGTGATCACTTTTTCCAACTTTAAATGCCCATAGCTTCCAAACCAAAAGGCCTACAGCGAAAACAAGCGCAGATTCGTGTTGGTCGCGTCGAAATCTTTATTCGGTGCAAATATAAAGCCAATCGAAGAAATTTTATTTTCTAAAACTTTAACTGCCCATAACTCCTAAACTAGCAGAGTTAGAGCGAAAATAAGCTTAATCGGTGATCACTTTTTTTCAACTTTAAGTGCCCATAGCTTCCAAACCAAAAGGCCTACAGCGAAAACAAGCGCAGATTCGTGTTGGTGGCGTCGAAATCTTTATTCGGTGCAAATATAAAGCCAATCGAAGAAATTTTATTTTCTAAACTTTAACTGCCCATAACTCCTAAACTAGCAGAGTTAGAGCGAAAATAAGCTTAATCGGTGATCACTTTTTTTCAACTTTAAATGCCCATAGCTTCCAAACCAAAAGGCCTACAGCGAAAACAAGCGCAGATTCGTGTTGGTCGCGTCGAAATCTTTATTCGGTGCAAATATAAAGCCAATCGAAGAAATTTTATTTTCTAAAACTTTAACTGCCCATAACTCCCTAAACTAGCAGAGTTAGAGCGAAAATAAGCTTAATCGGTGATCACTTTTTTTCAACTTTAAATGCCCATAGCTTCCAAACCAAAAGGCCTACAGCGAAAACAAGCGCAGATTCTTGTTGGTGGCGTCAACGAAATCTTTATTCGGTGCAAATATAAAGCCAATCGAAGAAATTTTATTTTCTAAAACTTTAACTGCCCATAACTCTAAACTAGCAGAGTTAGAGCGAAAATAAGCAAATCGGTGATCACTTTTTTTCAACTTTAAATGCCCATAGCTTCTAAACCAAAAAGGCCTACAGCGAAAACAAGCCCAGATTCGTGTCAGTCGCGTCGAAATCTTTATTCGGTGCAAATATAAAGCCAATCGAAGAAATTTTATTTTCTAAAACTATAGCTACCCATAACTCCTAAACTAGCAGAGTTAGAGCGAAAATAAGCTTAATCGGTGATCACTTTTTTTCAACTTTAAATGCCCATAGCTTCCAAACCAAAAGGCCTACAGCGAAAACAAGCGCAGATTCGTGTTGGTCTTCGTCGAAATCTTTATTCGGTGCAAATATAAAGCCAATCGAAGAAATTTTATTTTCTAACTTTAACTGCCCATAACTCCTAAACTAGCAGAGTTAGAGCGAAAATAAGCTTAATCGGTGATCACTTTTTTTCAACTTTAAATGCCCATAGCTTCCAAACCCAAAAGGCCTACAGCGAAAACAAGCGCAGATTCGTGTTGGTCGCGTCGAAATCTTTATTCGGTGCAAATATAAATCAATCGAAGGAATTTTATTTTCTAAACTTTAGCTGCCCATAACTCCTAAACTAGCAGAGTAAGAGCGAAAATAAGCTTAATCGGTGATCACTTTTTTTTCAACTTTAAATGCCCATAGCTTCCAAACCAAAAGGCCTAAGCGAAAACAAGCGCAGATTCCTGTTGGTCGCGTCGAAATCTTTATTCGGTGCAAATATAAGCCAATCGAAGAAATTTTATTTTCTAAAACTTTAACTGCCCATAACTCCTAAACTAGCAGAGTTAGAGCGAAAATAAGCTTAATCGGTGATCACTTTTTTTCAACTTTAAATGCCCATAGCTTCCAAACCAAAAGGCCTACAACGAAAACAAGCGCAGATTCGTGTTGGTCGCGTCGAAATCTTTAATCGGTGCAAATATAAAGCCAATCGAAGAAATTTTATTTTCTAAAACTTTAACTGCCCATAACTCCTAAACTAGCAGAGTTAGAGCGAAAATAAGCTTAATCGGTGATCACTTTTTTTCAACTTTAAATGCCCATAGCTTCCAAACCAAAAGGCCTACAGCGAAAATAAGCCAGATTCGTGTCAGTAGCGTCGAAATCTTTATTCGGTGCAAATTTAAAGCCAATCGAAGAAATTTTTTTTTTTAAACTTTAACTGCCATAACTCTGCAACAGAGTTAGAGCGAAAATAAGCTTAATCGGTGATCACTTTTTTCAACTTTAAATGCCCATAGTTTCCAAACCAAAAAGGCCTACAGCGAAAACAAGCGCAGATTCGTGTCGGTAGCGTCGAAATCTTTATTTTTTTTAAAATAAAGCCAATCGAAGAAATTTTATTTTCTAAATTTAACTGCCATAACTCCTAAATAGCAAAACGTTCAACTAATTCCAAACCAAAAGGCCTACAGCGAAAACAAGCGCAGATTCGTGTTGGTGCGTCGAAATCTTTATTCGGTGCAAATATTAAGCCAATCGAAGAAATTTTATTTTCTAAAACTTTAACTGCCCATAACTCCTAAACTAGCAGAGTTAGAGCGAAAATAAGCTTAATCGGTGATCACTTTTTTTCAACTTTAAATGCCCATAGCTTCCAAACCAAAAGGCCTACAGCGAAAACAAGCGCAGATTCGTGTTGGTCGCGTCGGAATCTTTATTCGGTGCAAATATAAAGCCAATCGAAGAAATTTTATTTTCTAAAACTTTAACTGCCCATAACTCCTAAACTAGCAGAGTTAGAGCGAAAATAAGCTTAATCGGTGATCACTTTTTTTCAACTTTAAATGCCCATAGCTTCCAAACCAAAAGGCCTACAGCGAAAACAAGCGCAGATTCGTGTTGGTCGCGTCGGAATCTTTATTCGGTGCAAATATAAAGCCAATCGAAGAAATTTTATTTTCTAAAACTTTAACTGCCCATAACTCCTAAACTAGCAGAGTTAGAGCGAAAATAAGCTTAATCGGTGATCACTTTTTTCAACTTTAAATGCCCATAGCTTCCAAACCAAAAGGCCTACAGCGAAAATAAGCCCAGATTCGTGTTAGTAGCGTCGAAATCTTTATTCGGTGCAAATATAAAGCCAATCGAAGAAATTTTATTTTTCTAAAACTATAACTGCCCATAACTCCTAAACTAGCAGAGTTAGAGCGAAAATAAGCTTAATCGGTGATCACTTTTTTCAACTTTAAATGCCCATAGCTTCCAAACCAAAAGGCCTACAGCGAAAATAAGCGCAGATTCGTGTCAGTAGCGTCGAAATCTTTATTCGGTGCAAATATAAAGCCAATCGAAGAAATTTTATTTTCTAAAACTTTAACTGCCCATAACTCCTAAACTAGCAGAGTTAGAGCGAAAATAAGCTTAATCGGTGATCACTTTTTTCAACTTTAAATGCCCATAGCTTCCAAACCAAAAGGCCTACAGCGAAAACAAGCGCAGATTCGTGTTGGTCGCGTCGAAATCTTTATTCGGTGCAAATATAAAGCCAATCGAAGAAATTTTATTTTCTAAAACTTTAACTGCCCATAACTCCTAAACTAGCAGAGTTAGAGCGAAAATAAGCTTAATCGGTGATCACTTTTTTCAACTTTAAATGCCCATAGCTTCCAAACCAAAAGGCCTACAGCGAAAACAAGCGCAGATTCGTGTTGGTCGCGTCGAAATCTTTATTCGGTGCAAATATAAAGCCAATCGAAGAAATTTTATTTTCTAAAACTTTAACTGCCCATAACTCCTAAACTAGCAGAGTTAGAGCGAAAATAAGCTTAATCGGTGATCACTTTTTTCAACTTTAAACGCCCATAGCTTCCAAACCAAAAGGCCTACAGCGAAAACAAGCGCAGATTCGTGTTGGTCGCGTCGAAATCTTTATTCGGTGCAAATATAAAGCCAATCGAAGAAATTTTATTTTCTAAAACTTTAACTGCCCATAACTCCTAAACTAGCAGAGTTAGAGCGAAAATAAGCTTAATCGGTGATCACTTTTTTCAACTTTAAATGCCCATAGCTTCCAAACCAAAAGGCCTACAGCGAAAACAAGCGCAGATTCGTGTTGGTCGCGTCGAAATCTTTATTCGGTGCAAATATAAAGCCAATCGAAGAAATTTTATTTTCTAAAACTTTAACTGCCCATAACTCCTAAACTAGCAGAGTTAGAGCGAAAATAAGCTTAATCGGTGATCACTTTTTTTCAACTTTAAATGCCCATAGCTTCCAAACCAAAAGGCCTACAGCGAAAACAAGCGCAGATTCGTGTTGGTCGCGTCGAAATCTTTATTCGGTGCAAATATAAAGCCAATCGAAGAAATTTTATTTTCTAAAACTTTAACTGCCCATAACTCCTAAACTAGCAGAGTTAGAGCGAAAATAAGCTTAATCGGTGATCACTTTTTTTCAACTTTAAATGCCCATAGCTTCCAAACCAAAAGGCCTACAAGCGAAAACAAGCGCAGATTCGTGTTGGTCGCGTGTTAGCTTCACAAAGGCCTACAGCGAAAACAAGCCCAGATTCGTGTCAGTAGCGTCGAAATCTTTATTCGGTGCAAATATAAAGCCAATCGAAGAAATTTTATTTTCTAAAACTATAACTGCCCATAACTCCTAAACTAGCAGAGTTAGAGCGAAAATAAGCTTAATCGGTGATCACTTTTTTTCAACTTTAAATGCCCATAGCTTCCAAACCAAAAGGCCTACAGCGAAAACAAGCGCAGATTCGTGTTGGTCGCGTCGAAATCTTTATTCGGTGCAAATATAAAGCCAATCGAAGAAATTTTATTTTCTAAAACTATAACTGCCCATAACTCCTAAACTAGCAGAGTTAGAGCGAAAATAAGCTTAATCGGTGATCACTTTTTTTCAACTTTAAATGCCCATAGCTTCCAAACCAAAAGGCCTACAGCGAAAACAAGCGCAGATTCGTGTTGGTCGCGTCGAAATCTTTATTCGGTGCAAATATAAAGCCAATCGAAGAAATTTTATTTTCTAAAACTTTAACTGCCCATAACTCCTAAACTAGCAGAGTTAGAGTGAAAATAAGCTTAACCGGTGATCACTTTTTTTCAACTTTAAATGCCCATAGCTTTCAAACCAAAAGGCCTACAGCGAAAACAAGCGCAGATTCGTGTTGGTCGCGTCGAAATCTTTATTCGGTGCAAATATAAAGCCAATCGAAGAAATTTTATTTTCTAAACTTTAACTGCCCATAACTCCTAAACTAGCAGAGTTAGAGCGAAAATAAGCTTAATCGGTGAAAATTTTTTTAACTTTAAATGCCCATAGCTTCCAAACCAAAAGGCCTACAGCGAAAACAAGCGCAGATTCGTGTTGGTCGCGTCGAAATCTTTATTCGGTGCAAATATAAAGCCAATCGAAGAAATTTTATTTTCTAAAACTTTAACTGCCCATAACTCCTAAACTAGCAGAGTTAGAGCGAAAATAAGCTTAATCGGTGATCACTTTTTTCAACTTTAAATGCCCATAGCTTCCAAAACCAAAAGGCCTACAGCGAAAACAAGCGCAGATTCGTGTTGGTCGCGTCCAAATCTTTATTCGGTGCAAATATAAAGCCAATCGAAGAAATTTTATTTTCTAAAACTTTAACTGCCCATAACTCCTAAACTAGCAGAGTTAGAGCGAAAATAAGCTTAATCGGTGATCACTTTTTTTCAACTTTAAATGCCCATAGCTTCCAAACCAAAAGGCCTACAGCGAAAACAAGCGCAGATTCGTGTTGGTCGCGTCGAAATCTTTATTCGGTGCAAATATAAAGCCAATCGAAGAAATTTTATTTTCTAAACTTTAACTGCCCATAACTCCTAAACTAGCAGAGTTAGAGCGAAAATAAGCTTAATCGGTGATCACTTTTTTTCAACTTTAAATGCCCATAGCTTCCAAGCCAAAAGGCCTACAGCGAAAATAAGCCCAGATTCGTGTCAGTCGTGTCGAAATCTTTATTCGGTGCAAGTATAAAGCCAATCGAAGAAATTTTATTTTCTAAAACTTTAACTGCCCATAACTCCTAAACTAGCAGAGTTAGAGCGAAAATAAGCTTAATCGGTGATCACTTTTTTTCAACTTTAAATGCCCATAGCTTCCAAACCAAAAGGCCTACAGCGAAAACAAGCGCAGATTCGTGTTGGTCGCGTCGAAATCTTTATTCGGTGCAAATATAAAGCCAATCGAAGAAATTTTATTTTCTAAAACTTTAACTGCCCATAACTCCTAAACTAGCAGAGTTAGAGCGAAAATAAGCTTAATCGGTGATCACTTTTTTTCAACTTCAAATGCCCATAGCTTCCAAACCAAAAGGCCTACAGCGAAAACAAGCGCAGATTCGTGTTGGTCGCGTCGAAATCTTTATTCGGTGCAAATATAAAGCCAATCGAAGAAATTTTATTTTCTAAAACTTTAACTGCCCATAACTCCTAAACTAGCAGAGTTAGAGCGAAAATAAGCTTAATCGGTGATCACTTTTTTCAACTTTAAATGCCCATAGCTTCCAAACCAAAAAGGCCTACAGCGAAAACAAGCGCAGATTCGTGTTGGTCGCGTCGAAATCTTTATTCGGTGCAAATATAAAGCCAATCGGTGAAATTTTATTTTCTAAACTTTAACTGCCCATAACTCCTAAACTAGCAGAGTTAGAGCGAAAATAAGCTTAATCGGTGATCACTTTTTTCAACTTTAAATGCCCATAGCTTCCAAACCAAAAGGCCTACAGCGAAAACAAGCGCAGATTCGTGTTGGTCGCGTCGAAATCTTTATTCGGTGCAAATATAAAGCCAATCGAAGAAATTTTATTTTCTAAACTTTAACTGCCCATAACTCCTAAACTAGCAGAGTTAGAGCGAAAATAAGCTTAATCGGTGATCACTTTTTTTCAACTTTAAATGCCCATAGCTTCCAAACCAAAAGGCCTACAGCGAAAACAAGCGCAGATTCGTGTTGGTCGCGTCGAAATCTTTATTCGGTGCAAATATAAAGCCAATCGAAGAAATTTTATTTTCTAAAACTTTAACTGCCCATAACTCCTAAACTAGCAGAGTTAGAGCGAAAATAAGCTTAATCGGTGATCACTTTTTTTCAACTTTAAACGCCCATAGCTTCTAAACCAAAAGGCCTACAGCGAAAACAAGCCCAGATTCGTGTCAGTAGCGTCGAAATCTTTATTCGGTGCAAATATAAAGCCAATCGAAGAAATTTTATTTTCTAAAACTATAACTGCCCATAACTCCTAAACTAGCAGAGTTAGAGCGAAAATAAGCTTAATCGGTGATCACTTTTTTCAACTTTAAATGCCCATAGCTTCCAAACCAAAAGGCCTACAGTGAAAACAAGCGCAGATTCGTGTTGGTCGCGTCGAAATCTTTATTCGGTGCAAATATAAAGCCAATCGAAGAAATTTTATTTTCTAAACTTTAACTGCCCATACAGCGAAAATAAGCGCAGATTCGTGTTGGTCGCGTCGAAATCCGTATTCGGTGCGGATATAAAGCCAATCGAAGAAATTTTATTTTCTAAACTTTAACTGCCCATAACTCCTAAACTAGCAGAGTTAGAGCGAAAATAAGCTTAATCGGTGATCACTTTTTTTCAACTTTAAATGCCCATAGCTTCCAAGCCAAAAGGCCTACAGCGAAAATAAGCCCAGATTCGTGTCAGTCGTGTCGAAATCTTTATTCGGTGCAAATATAAAGCCAATCGAAGAAATTTTATTTTCTAAACTTTAACTGCCCAAACAGCGAAAATAAGCGCAGATTCGTGTTGGTCGCGTCGAAATCCGTATTCGGTGCAAATATAAAGCCAATCGAAGAAATTTTATTTTCTAAAACTTTAACTGCCCATAACTCCTAAACTAGCAGAGTTAGAGCGAAAATAAGCTTAATCGGTGATCACTTTTTTTCAACTTTAAATGCCCATAGCTTCCAAACCAAAAGGCCTACAGCGACAACAAGCGCAGATTCGTGTTGGTCGCGTCGAAATCTTTATTCGGTGCAAATATAAAGCCAATCGAAGAAATTTTATTTTCTAAAACTTTAACTGCCCATAACTCCTAAGCTAGCAGAGTTAGAGCGAAAATAAGCTTAATCGGTGATCACTTTTTTTCAACTTTAAATGCCCATAGCTTCCAAACCAAAAGGCCTACAGCGAAAACAAGCGCAGATTCGTGTTGGTCGCGTCGAAATCTTTATTCGGTGCAAATATAAAGCCAATCGAAGAAATTTTATTTTCTAAAACTTTAACTGCCCATAACTCCTAAACTAGCAGAGTTAGAGCGAAAATAAGCTTAATCGGTGATCACTTTTTTTCAACTTTAAACGCCCATAGCTTCTAAACCAAAAGGCCTACAGCGAAAACAAGCCCAGATTCGTGTCAGTAGCGTCGAAATCTTTATTCGGTGCAAATATAAAGCCAATCGAAGAAATTTTATTTTCTAAAACTATAACTGCCCATAACTCCTAAACTAGCAGAGTTAGAGCGAAAATAAGCTTAATCGGTGATCACTTTTTTCAACTTTAAATGCCCATAGCTTCCAAACCAAAAGGCCTACAGCGAAAACAAGCGCAGATTCGTGTTGGTCGCGTCGAAATCTTTATTCGGTGCAAATATAAAGCCAATCGAAGAAATTTTATTTTCTAAACTTTAACTGCCCATAACTCCTAAACTAGCAGAGTTAGAGCGAAAATAAGCTTAATCGGTGATCACTTTTTTTCAACTTTAAATGCCCATAGCTTCCAAACCAAAAGGCCTACAGAGAAAACAAGCGCAGATTCGTGTTGGTCGCGTCGAAATCTTTATTCGGTGCAAATATAAAGCCAATCGAAGAAATTTTATTTTCTAAACTTTAACTGCCCATAACTCCTAAACTAGCAGAGTTAGAGCGAAAATAAGCTTAATCGGTGATCACTTTTTTTCAACTTTAAATGCCCATAGCTTCCAAACCAAAAGGCCTACAGCGAAAACAAGAGCAGATTCGTGTTGGTCGCGTCGAAATCTTTATTCGGTGCAAATATAAAGCCAATCGAAGAAATTTTATTTTCTAAAACTTTAACTGCCCATAACTCCTAAACTAGCAGAGTTAGAGCGAAAATAAGCTTAATCGGTGATCACTTTTTTCAACTTTAAATGCCCATAGCTTCCAAACCAAAAGGCCTACAGCGAAAACAAGCGCAGATTCGTGTTGGTCGCGTCGAAATCTTTATTCGGTGCAAATATAAAGCCAATCGAAGAAATTTTATTTTCTAAAACTATAACTGCCCATAACTCCTAAACTAGCAGAGTTAGAGCGAAAATAAGCTTAATCGGTGATCACTTTTTTTCAACTTTAAATGCCCATAGCTTCCAAACCAAAAAGGCCTTCAGCGAAAACAAGCGCAGATTCGTGTTGGTCGCGTCGAAATCTTTATTCGATGCAAATATAAAGCCAATCGAAGAAATTTTATTTTCTAAACTATAACTGCCCATAACTCCTAAACTAGCAGAGTTAGAGCGAAAATAAGCTTAATCGGTGATCACTTTTTTTCAACTTTAAATGCCCATAGCTTCCAAACCAAAAGGCCTACAGCGAAAACAAGCGCAGATTCGTGTTGGTCGCGTCGAAATCTTTATTCGGTGCAAATATAAAGCCAATCGAAGAAATTTTATTTTCTAAACTTTAACTGCCCATAACTCCTAAACTAGCAGAGTTAGAGCGAAAATAAGCTTAATCGGTGAACACTTTTTTTCAACTTTAAATGCCCATAGCTTCCAAACCAAAAGGCCTACAGCGAAAACAAGCGCAGATTCGTGTTGGTCGCGTCGAAAACTTTATTCGGTGCAAATATAAAGCCAATCGAAGAAATTTTATTTTCTAAAACTTTAACTGCCCATAACTCCTAAACTAGCAGAGTTAGAGCGAAAATAAGCTTAATCGGTGATCACTTTTTTTCAACTTTTAATGCCCATAGCTTCCAAACCAAAAGGCCTACAGCGAAAACAAGCGCAGATTCGTGTTGGTCGCGTCGAAATCTTTATTCGGTGCAAATATAAAGCCAATCGAAGAAATTTTATTTTCTAAAACTTTAACTGCCCATAACTCCTAAACTAGCAGAGTTAGAGCGAAAATAAGCTTAATCGGTGATCACTTTTTTTCAACTTTAAACGCCCATAGCTTCTAAACCAAAAGGCCTACAGCGAAAACAAGCCCAGATTCGTGTCAGTAGCGTCGAAATCTTTATTCGGTGCAAATATAAAGCCAATCGAAGAAATTTTATTTTCTAAAACTATAACTGCCCATAACTCCTAAACTAGCAGAGTTAGAGCGAAAATAAGCTTAATCGGTGATCACTTTTTTCAACTTTAAATGCCCATAGCTTCCAAACCAAAAGGCCTACAGCGAAAACAAGCGCAGATTCGTGTTGGTCGCGTCGAAATCTTTATTCGGTGCAAATATAAAGCCAATCGAAGAAATTTTATTTTCTAAACTTTAACTGCCCATAACTCCTAAACTAGCAGAGTTAGAGCGAAAATAAGCTTAATCGGTGATCACTTTTTTTCAACTTTAAATGCCCATAGCTTCCAAACCAAAAGGCCTACAGAGAAAACAAGCGCAGATTCGTGTTGGTCGCGTCGAAATCTTTATTCGGTGCAAATATAAAGCCAATCGAAGAAATTTTATTTTCTAAACTTTAACTGCCCATAACTCCTAAACTAGCAGAGTTAGAGCGAAAATAAGCTTAATCGGTGATCACTTTTTTTCAACTTTAAATGCCCATAGCTTCCAAACCAAAAGGCCTACAGCGAAAACAAGAGCAGATTCGTGTTGGTCGCGTCGAAATCTTTATTCGGTGCAAATATAAAGCCAATCGAAGAAATTTTATTTTCTAAAACTTTAACTGCCCATAACTCCTAAACTAGCAGAGTTAGAGCGAAAATAAGCTTAATCGGTGATCACTTTTTTTCAACTTTAAATGCCCATAGCTTCCAAACCAAAAGGCCTACAGCGAAAACAAGCGCAGATTCGTGTTGGTCGCGTCGAAATCTTTATTCGGTGCAAATATAAAGCCAATCGAAGAAATTTTATTTTCTAAAACTATAACTGCCCATAACTCCTAAACTAGCAGAGTTAGAGCGAAAATAAGCTTAATCGGTGATCACTTTTTTTCAACTTTAAATGCCCATAGCTTCCAAACCAAAAGGCCTTCAGCGAAAACAAGCGCAGATTCGTGTTGGTCGCGTCGAAATCTTTATTCGATGCAAATATAAAGCCAATCGAAGAAATTTTATTTTCTAAACTATAACTGCCCATAACTCCTAAACTAGCAGAGTTAGAGCGAAAATAAGCTTAATCGGTGATCACTTTTTTTCAACTTTAAATGCCCATAGCTTCCAAACCAAAAGGCCTACAGCGAAAACAAGCGCAGATTCGTGTTGGTCGCGTCGAAATCTTTATTCGGTGCAAATATAAAGCCAATCGAAGAAATTTTATTTTCTAAACTTTAACTGCCCATAACTCCTAAACTAGCAGAGTTAGAGCGAAAATAAGCTTAATCGGTGATCACTTTTTTTCAACTTTAAATGCCCATAGCTTCCAAACCAAAAGGCCTACAGCGAAAACAAGAGCAGATTCGTGTTGGTCGCGTCGAAATCTTTATTCGGTGCAAATATAAAGCCAATCGAAGAAATTTTATTTTCTAAAACTTTAACTGCCCATAACTCCTAAACTAGCAGAGTTAGAGCGAAAATAAGCTTAATCGGTGATCACTTTTTTCAACTTTAAATGCCCATAGCTTCCAAACCAAAAGGCCTACAGCGAAAACAAGCGCAGATTCGTGTTGGTCGCGTCGAAATCTTTATTCGGTGCAAATATAAAGCCAATCGAAGAAATTTTATTTTCTAAAACTATAACTGCCCATAACTCCTAAACTAGCAGAGTTAGAGCGAAAATAAGCTTAATCGGTGATCACTTTTTTTCAACTTTAAATGCCCATAGCTTCCAAACCAAAAGGCCTTCAGCGAAAACAAGCGCAGATTCGTGTTGGTCGCGTCGAAATCTTTTTTCGGTGCAAATATAAAGCCAATCGAAGAAGTTTTATTTTCTAAAACTTTAACTGCCCATAACTCCTAAACTAGCAGAGTTAGAGCGAAAATAAGCTTAATCGGTGATCACTTTTTTTCAACTTTAAATGCCCATAGCTTCCAAACCAAAAGGCCTACAGCGAAAACAAGCGCAGATTCGTGTTGGTCGCGTCGAAATCTTTATTCGGTGCAAATATAAAGCCAATCGAAGAAATTTTATTTTCTAAACTTCAACTGCCCATAACTCCTAAACTAGCAGAGTTAGAGCGAAAATAAGCTTAATCGGTGAACACTTTTTTTCAACTTTAAATGCCCATAGCTTCCAAACCAAAAGGCCTACAGCGAAAACAAGCGCAGATTCGTGTTGGTCGCGTCGAAAACTTTATTCGGTGCAAATATAAAGCCAATCGAAGAAATTTTATTTTCTAAAACTTTAACTGCCCATAACTCCTAAACTAGCAGAGTTAGAGCGAAAATAAGCTTAATCGGTGATCACTTTTTTCAACTTTAAATGCCCATAGCTTCCAAACCAAAAGGCCTACAGTGAAAACAAGCGCAGATTCGTGTTGGTCGCTTCGAAATCTTTATTCGGTGCAAATATAAAGCCAATCGAAGAAATTTTATTTTCTAAAACTATAACTGCCCATAACTCCTAAACTAGCAGAGTTAGAGCGAAAATAAGCTTAATCGGTGATCACTTTTTTCAACTTTAAATGCCCATAGCTTCCAAACCAAAAGGCCTACAGCGAAAACAAGCGCAGATTCGTGTTGGTCGCGTCGAAATCTTTTTTCGGTGCAAATATAAAGCCAATCGAAGAAGTTTTATTTTCTAAAACTTTAACTGCCCATAACTCCTAAACTAGCAGAGTTAGAGCGAAAATAAGCTTAATCGGTGATCACTTTTTTTCAACTTTAAATGCCCATAGCTTCCAAACCAAAAGGCCTACAGTGAAAACAAGCGCAGATTCGTGTTGGTCGCGTCGAAATCTTTATTCGGTGCAAATATAAAGCCAATCGAAGAAATTTTATTTTCTAAATTTTAACTGCCCATAACTCCTAAACTAGCAGAGTTAGAGCGAAAATAAGCTTAATCGGTGATCACTTTTTTTCAACTTTAAATGCCCATAGCTTCCAAACCAAAAGGCCTACAGCGCAAACAAGCGCAGATTCGTGTTGGTCGCGTCGAAATCTTTATTCGGTGCAAATATAAAGCCAATCGAAGAAATTTTATTTTCTAAAACTTTAACTGCCCATAACTCCTAAACTAGCAGAGTTAGAGCGAAAATAAGCTTAATCGGTGATCACTTTTTTTCAACTTTAAATGCCCATAGCTTCCAAACCAAAAGGCCTACAGCGAAAACAAGCGCAGATTCGTGTTGGTCGCGTCGAAATCTTTATTCGGTGCAAATATAAAGCCAATCGAAGAAATTTTATTTTCTAAAACTATAACTGCCCATAACTCCTAAACTAGCAGAGTTAGAGCGAAAATAAGCTTAATCGGTGATCACTTTTTTTCAACTTTAAATGCCCATAGCTTCCAAACCAAAAGGCCTACAGCGAAAACAAGCGCAGATTCGTGTTGGTCGCGTCGAAATCTTTATTCGGTGCAAATATAAAGCCAATCGAAGAAATTTTATTTTCTAAACTTTAACTGCCCATAACTCCTAAACTAGCAGAGTTAGAGCGAAAATAAGCTTAATCGGTGATCACTTTTTTCAACTTTAAATGCCCATAGCTTCCAAACCAAAAGGCCTACAGCGAAAACAAGCGCAGATTCGTGTTGGTCGCGTCGAAATCTTTATTCGGTGCAAATATAAAGCCAATCGAAGAAATTTTATTTTCTAAAACTTTAACTGCCCATAACTCCTAAACTAGCAGAGTTAGAGCGAAAATAAGCTTAATCGGTGATCACTTTTTTCAACTTTAAATGCCCATAGCTTCCAAACCAAAAGACCTACAGCGAAAACAAGCGCAGATTCGTGTTGGTCGCGTCGAAATCTTTATTCGGTGCAAATATAAAGCCAATCGAAGAAATTTTATTTTCTAAAACTTTAACTGCCCATAACTCCTAAACTAGCAGAGTTAGAGCGAAAATAAGCTTAATCGGTGATCACTTTTTTCAACTTTAAATGCCCATAGCTTCCAAACCAAAAGGCCTACAGCGAAAACAAGCGCAGATTCGTGTTGGTCGCGTCGAAATCTTTATTCGGTGCAAATATAAAGCCAATCGAAGAAATTTTATTTTCTAAAACTTTAACTGCCCATAACTCCTAAACTAGCAGAGTTAGAGCGAAAATAAGCTTAATCGGTGATCACTTTTTTCAACTTTAAATGCCCATAGCTTCCAAACCAAAAAGGCCTACAGCGAAAACAAGCGCAGATTCGTGTTGGTCGCGTCGAAATCTTTATTCGGTGCAAATATAAAGCCAATCGAAGAAATTTTATTTTCTAAAACTTTAACTGCCCATAACTCCTAAACTAGCAGAGTTAGAGCGAAAATAAGCTTAATCGGTGATCACTTTTTTCAACTTTAAATGCCCATAGCTTCCAAACCAAAAGGCCTACAGCGAAAACAAGCGCAGATTCGTGTTGGTCGCGTCGAAATCTTTATTCGGTGCAAATATAAAGCCAATCGAAGAAATTTTATTTTCTAAAACTTTAACTGCCCATAACTCCTAAACTAGCAGAGTTAGAGCGAAAATAAGCTTAATCGGTGATCACTTTTTTTCAACTTTTAATGCCCATAGCTTCCAAACCAAAAGGCCTACAGCGAAAACAAGCGCAGATTCGTGTTGGTCGCGTCGAAATCTTTATTCGGTGCAAATATAAAGCCAATCGGTGAAATTTTATTTTCTAAACTTTAACTGCCCATAACTCCTAAACTAGCAGAGTTAGAGCGAAAATAAGCTTAATCGGTGATCACTTTTTTTCAACTTTAAATGTCCATAGCTTCCAAACCAAAAGGCCTACAGCGAAAACAAGCGCAGATTCGTGTTGGTCGCGTCGAAATCTTTATTCGGTGCAAATATAAAGCCAATCGAAGAAATTTTATTTTCTAAAACTTTAACTGCCCATAACTCCTAAACTAGCAGAGTTAGAGCGAAAATAAGCTTAATCGGTGATCACTTTTTTTCAACTTTAAATGCCCATAGCTTCCAAGCCAAAAGGCCTACAGCGAAAACAAGCGCAGATTCGTGTTGGTCGCGTCGAAATCTTTATTCGGTGCAAATATAAAGCCAATCGGTGAAATTTTATTTTCTAAACTTTAACTGCCCATAACTCCTAAACTAGCAGAGTTAGAGCGAAAATAAGCTTAATCTGTGATCACTTTTTTTCAACTTTAAATGCCCATAGCTTCCAAACCAAAAGGCCTACAGCGAAAACAAGCGCAGATTCGTGTTGGTCGCGTCGAAATCTTTATTCGGTGCAAATATAAAGCCAATCGAAGAAATTTTATTTTCTAAACTTTAACTGCCCATAACTCCTAAACTAGCAGAGTTAGAGCGAAAATAAGCTTAATCGGTGATCACTTTTTTTCAACTTTAAATGCCCATAGCTTCCAAACCAAAAGGCCTACAGCGAAAACAAGCGCAGATTCGTGTTGGTCGCGTCGAAATCTTTATTCGGTGCAAATATAAAGCCAATCGAAGAAATTTTATTTTCTAAAACTTTAACTGCCCATAACTCCTAAACTAGCAGAGTTAGAGCGAAAATAAGCTTAATCGGTGATCACTTTTTTTCAACTTTAAACGCCCATAGCTTCTAAACCAAAAGGCCTACAGCGAAAACAAGCCCAGATTCGTGTCAGTAGCGTCGAAATCTTTATTCGGTGCAAATATAAAGCCAATCGAAGAAATTTTATTTTCTAAAACTATAACTGCCCATAACTCCTAAACTAGCAGAGTTAGAGCGAAAATAAGCTTAATCGGTGATCACTTTTTTTCAACTTTAAATGCCCATAGCTTCCAAACCAAAAGGCCTACAGCGAAAACAAGCGCAGATTCGTGTTGGTCGCGTCGAAATCTTTATTCGGTGCAAATATAAAGCCAATCGAAGAAATTTTATTTTCTAAAACTTTAACTGCCCATAACTCCTAAACTAGCAGAGTTAGAGCGAAAATAAGCTTAATCGGTGATCACTTTTTTTCAACTTTTAATGCCCATAGCTTCCAAACCAAAAGGCCTACAGCGAAAACAAGCGCAGATTCGTGTTGGTCGCGTCGAAATCTTTATTCGGTGCAAATATAAAGCCAATCGGTGAAATTTTATTTTCTAAACTTTAACTGCCCATAACTCCTAAACTAGCAGAGTTAGAGCGAAAATAAGCTTAATCGGTGATCACTTTTTTTCAACTTTAAATGCCCATAGCTTCCAAGCCAAAAGGCCTACAGCGAAAACAAGCGCAGATTCGTGTTGGTCGCGTCGAAATCTTTATTCGGTGCAAATATAAAGCCAATCGAAGAAATTTTATTTTCTAAAACTTTAACTGCCCATAACTCCTAAACTAGCAGAGTTAGAGCGAAAATAAGCTTAATCGGTGATCACTTTTTTTCAACTTTAAACGCCCAAACTTCAACTGCCCATAACTCCTAAACTAGCAGAGTTAGAGCGAAAATAAGCTTAATCGGTGAACACTTTTTTTCAACTTTAAATGCCCATAGCTTCCAAACCAAAAGGCCTACAGCGAAAACAAGCGCAGATTCGTGTTGGTCGCGTCGAAAACTTTATTCGGTGCAAATATAAAGCCAATCGAAGAAATTTTATTTTCTAAAACTTTAACTGCCCATAACTCCTAAACTAGCAGAGTTAGAGCGAAAATAAGCTTAATCGGTGATCACTTTTTTTCAACTTTAAATGCCCATAGCTTCCAAACCAAAAGGCCTACAGTGAAAACAAGCGCAGATTCGTGTTGGTCGCTTCGAAATCTTTATTCGGTGCAAATATAAAGCCAATCGAAGAAATTTTATTTTCTAAAACTATAACTGCCCATAACTCCTAAACTAGCAGAGTTAGAGCGAAAATAAGCTTAATCGGTGATCACTTTTTTCAACTTTAAATGCCCATAGCTTCCAAACCAAAAGGCCTACAGCGAAAACAAGCGCAGATTCGTGTTGGTCGCGTCGAAATCTTTTTTCGGTGCAAATATAAAGCCAATCGAAGAAGTTTTATTTTCTAAAACTTTAACTGCCCATAACTCCTAAACTAGCAGAGTTAGAGCGAAAATAAGCTTAATCGGTGATCACTTTTTTTCAACTTTAAATGCCCATAGCTTCCAAACCAAAAGGCCTACAGTGAAAACAAGCGCAGATTCGTGTTGGTCGCGTCGAAATCTTTATTCGGTGCAAATATAAAGCCAATCGAAGAAATTTTATTTTCTAAACTTTAACTGCCCATAACTCCTAAACTAGCAGAGTTAGAGCGAAAATAAGCTTAATCGGTGATCACTTTTTTTCAACTTTAAATGCCCATAGCTTCCAAACCAAAAGGCCTACAGTGAAAACAAGCGCAGATTCGTGTTGGTCGCTTCGAAATCTTTATTCGGTGCAAATATAAAGCCAATCGAAGAAATTTTATTTTCTAAAACTTTAACTGCCCATAACTCCTAAACTAGCAGAGTTAGAGCGAAAATAAGCTTAATCGGTGATCACTTTTTTCAACTTTAAATGCCCATAGCTTCCAAACCAAAAGGCCTACAGCGAAAACAAGCGCAGATTCGTGTTGGTCGCGTCGAAATCTTTTTCGGTGCAAATATAAAGCCAATCGAAGAAGTTTTATTTTCTAAAACTTTAACTGCCCATAACTCCTAAACTAGCAGAGTTAGAGCGAAAATAAGCTTAATCGGTGATCACTTTTTTTCAACTTTAAATGCCCATAGCTTCCAAACCAAAAAGCCCCAGTGAAAACAAGCGCAGATTCGTGTTGGTCGCGTCGAAATCTTTATTCGGTGCAAATATAAAGCCAATCGAAGAAATTTTATTTTCTAAATTTTAACTGCCCATAACTCCTAAACTAGCAGAGTTAGAGCGAAAATAAGCTTAATCGGTGATCACTTTTTTTCAACTTTAAATGCCCATAGCTTCCAAACCAAAAGGCCTACAGCGCAAACAAGCGCAGATTCGTGTTGGTCGCGTCGAAATCTTTATTCGGTGCAAATATAAAGCCAATCGAAGAAATTTTATTTTCTAAAACTTTAACTGCCCATAACTCCTAAACTAGCAGAGTTAGAGCGAAAATAAGCTTAATCGGTGATCACTTTTTTTCAACTTTAAATGCCCATAGCTTCCAAACCAAAAGGCCTACAGCGAAAACAAGCGCAGATTCGTGTTGGTCGCGTCGAAATCTTTATTCGGTGCAAATATAAAGCCAATCGAAGAAATTTTATTTTCTAAAACTATAACTGCCCATAACTCCTAAACTAGCAGAGTTAGAGCGAAAATAAGCTTAATCGGTGATCACTTTTTTTCAACTTTAAATGCCCATAGCTTCTAAACCAAAAAGGCCTACAGCGAAAACAAGCGCAGATTCGTGTTGGTCGCGTCGAAATCTTTATTCGGTGCAAATATAAAGCCAATCGAAGAAATTTTATTTTCTAAACTTTAACTGCCCATAACTCCTAAACTAGCAGAGTTAGAGCGAAAATAAGCTTAATCGGTGATCACTTTTTTTCAACTTTAAATGCCCATAGCTTCCAAACCAAAAGGCCTACAGCGAAAACAAGCGCAGATTCGTGTTGGTCGCGTCGAAATCTTTATTCGGTGCAAATATAAAGCCAATCGAAGAAATTTTATTTTCTAAAACTTTAACTGCCCATAACTCCTAAACTAGCAGAGTTAGAGCGAAAATAAGCTTAATCGGTGATCACTTTTTTTCAACTTTAAATGCCCATAGCTTCCAAACCAAAAGACCTACAGCGAAAACAAGCGCAGATTCGTGTTGGTCGCGTCGAAATCTTTATTCGGTGCAAATATAAAGCCAATCGAAGAAATTTTATTTTCTAAAACTTTAACTGCCCATAACTCCTAAACTAGCAGAGTTAGAGCGAAAATAAGCTTAATCGGTGATCACTTTTTTCAACTTTAAATGCCCATAGCTTCCAAACCAAAAGGCCTACAGCGAAAACAAGCGCAGATTCGTGTTGGTCGCGTCGAAATCTTTATTCGGTGCAAATATAAAGCCAATCGAAGAAATTTTATTTTCTAAAACTTTAACTGCCCATAACTCCTAAACTAGCAGAGTTAGAGCGAAAATAAGCTTAATCGGTGATCACTTTTTCAACTTTAAATGCCCATAGCTTCCAAAACCAAAAGGCCTACAGCGAAAACAAGCGCAGATTCGTGTTGGTCGCGTCGAAATCTTTATTCGGTGCAAATATAAAGCCAATCGAAGAAATTTTATTTTCTAAAACTTTAACTGCCCATAACTCCTAAACTAGCAGAGTTAGAGCGAAAATAAGCTTAATCGGTGATCACTTTTTTCAACTTTAAATGCCCATAGCTTCCAAACCAAAAGGCCTACAGCGAAAACAAGCGCAGATTCGTGTTGGTCGCGTCGAAATCTTTATTCGGTGCAAATATAAAGCCAATCGAAGAAATTTTATTTTCTAAACTTTAACTGCCCATAACTCCTAAACTAGCAGAGTTAGAGCGAAAATAAGCTTAATCGGTGATCACTTTTTTTCAACTTTAAATGCCCATAGCTTCCAAACCAAAAGGCCTACAGCGAAAATAAGCGCAGATTCGTGTTGGTCGCGTCGAAATCTTTATTCGGTGCAAATATAAAGCCAATCGGTGAAATTTTTATTTTTAAGCTTTAACTGCCCATAACTCCTAAACTAGCAGAGTTAGAGCGAAAATAAGCTTAATCGGTGATCACTTTTTTTCAACTTTAAATGTCCATAGCTTCCAAACCAAAAGGCCTACAGCGAAAACAAGTGCAGATTCGTGTTGGTCGCGTCGAAATCTTTATTCGGTGCAAATATAAAGCCAATCGAAGAAATTTTATTTTCTAAAACTTTAACTGCCCATAGCTCCTAAACTAGCAGAGTTAGAGCGAAAATAAGCTTAATCGGTGATCACTTTTTTTCAACTTTAAATGCCCATAGCTTCCAAGCCAAAAGGCCTACAGCGAAAACAAGCGCAGATTCGTGTTGGTCGCGTCGAAATCTTTATTCGGTGCAAATATAAAGCCAATCGGTGAAATTTTATTTTCTAAACTTTAACTGCCCATAACTCCTAAACTAGCAGAGTTAGAGTGAAAATAAGCTTAATCTGTGATCACTTT
>JAECWU010000262.1:0-32500 GCA_018150985.1 Chymomyza costata
GCCGGTTTATTTTCTTTTGCGTTCATTACTCAGCAAAGGTGGCAATGTTTCGTTTGTTGAAATAAAAATAAAAACATTTATAGGTATATATGTATACTAGCCATATGTATATTGTTAATTGCAATTTATTCACATGAACACCTCTCAGAGCCGTCAAACGCCCCCTTGTCAACCGTTCCTGCCCAAGACTCTACAACTCACAGTTGGCAATGGAATTGTGATTTCAACGATTTTAATATTTCATTATTTAATATTAACAGTCGAGTCGCTTGATGGTTTGCAGACGCTTTCATGCTGCATGGCAATGCATAATGAATAGCTCCATACGAACACACACCCATAAATACACACATATTTATGGTTTTTCTTATATACGAGGGCGGTCTGAAAAGTAATACATATAGCAAAAAGAGGCCCGATACGAAAAAAAGTATTTTATTTTGCTACGTAATCTACCTTCAAAGCAATATACTTTATTTAGCAGAGTCTTACAAAAAGTATTTGTCGGTGTCGTACATGATCAAATCGCTTGAAAACATTTTCTTTTCACAAGTCAATCTAAAATTAATTGATACGATACTACCATGTTGATGGTAAAAAAACTTTTTTTTACAAAATGCGATTTATTCTTACTACAGATCAGTCCAATAGCTCCGAATCGAATAGGTTTAGTAGATCCTGATTTTCATACTACTTTGTTCAAGGTAGTGTATATCAAATTGGCCAAGGGCATTACAGAAATCGGTTGCCATCACAATGGCTGACATATCCGTCTTGGTCTTCGTTGTCGATTCCGTAAGAAGCAACGTACGGACGCGACTATTCCTGTTTTAGGCCCTGTACCTCATGGTACAAAGGGTATATTAAGTTTGTGCAAGGCGAAAATGTATGTAACATACAAAAGGAGACGTCGCAGACCCCCCAAAGCTACTTATAGTATGATCAGGGTGACTACAAAATTCGATTTACCCATGTCCGTCTGTCTGTCTGTCCGTATTCACGCCTAGATCTCAGAGATGGTAAGAGCTAGAGCAACTAAACTTTCAGATTAGATACACTAGTCAGGGGAGATAAGTTTGTTTTATTTTTTGATATCGGGATTAAATTATATAGCTCCCATAAGGGGTGTTTCAGAGGACCTCGAAAAACCCAAAAGTTATAGATGGATAATTCGTTTGTTTATGAAGATATCGTAATCAAATTTGGCATTCAGAAGTTTTTTATAGTTCCGAAGCACTGTACCAAATTTAATCAAAATTGAATGACTATGATTGATATCCTAACCAAATTTAACAACCATATGTCTATTGAAGTTCTTAAGTAATATACCGTATTTTATTGCAATTCGGTGGGTGGACCCCAACTCTAACGTACGCCATATTTTCTAGTTTTTTTCATCCAAGTGGCGCAGGAAGTATGTACTACTTTTTACGGTTTAATATCGCCAAGCAATCCTTTAAATGGGTTTTCAAGCTCCCTCATGCAAATTTCATCAGAAGATGAAACTATAGACAGATGGCGATTCATGTCGTTATGTTGCCCCGATAAGAAAATGTCTCGGTCAACACTCACGCTATTAAATCTATCCGTAAATTGTCACTATTTATAACCTTGTTGCTAAGATGCCCCAAAATGGATATTAAAAGTGGTTTAAAAATTCAAACTACATATATAGTTTATAATGAGGCCTGTCGATAGGGGACAAATGGGTTCCCCCTTGCCCGGAGGTTTCTAAAGTACCCGAAGTCTTAAAAAAAGTAATTATCACGTAATAATCATTATGTTTCTTTACCTTTGTTGGGGAATTTCTTAGATTTAGCTTATATTTTTTGGGAAAAAGGAGTGGAATTAAGGTCTGACGATCACCACCTTGACCGTACTTTTCTCTTGATGACCCTGGTAATACTGTATAAATTTCTAATGAAGCTGTAGTTACCAACTCTTGTAGACTAAAATATAAAATTTTTTACATTTTGGGGATACGACCGAAATATGGCGGCAGACACCATCTCAGCATTCTACCGCGCACAGCGAGCACGGGTGGAGCCCCCTTATTTAAAGAACAGTAATCAAAAGACCGCAGGCATGTGCTTAAACTTTTGTGCTAACCAGCAATTGTGGTTATTTGGCTAGACTTATTGTTTTTCGGCCTGCCCTCGTTATATATATATAGTATAGTTTAAATTTTCTCTACAAGCAGCATCAAAATGTAATAAAGCAAAATTGGCCAACAAACTAACCATCTAACCAAGAGTATGTTAAAATTTCAGCAAAGATTTGTGGCCTCAAGCTAAATTTTTTGATACATATGCTATGCACACATGCTATATACATAGTATAACCTGCATACATATATATATGTATATATAGTATAGATTATCAGGTGAGTTTAATCCATAAAATGTGCGATTATTGCGTTTATGCGGCCGCAGGCGATTTCAATATAAAATATAAACACCATGTTAGAGAAATTACAACATGAAAGCCAAATTGAAAGCAGGAAGTCAGCTACCTTTAACACACACAAACACGCACTGAGACTAGTAAGGTTAAGGACTCTTGGGTAATATTTGGCTATCGATTAAGACCTCTTTGATCCATGTTTGGACAGACAGAAAAGTAAAAGCATTTTCCAATACACTGAACGCTTTGTTTTTACTTAAGCGCTGGTTATATTTAAGTTATATGTTATATTTAAAATATTTTAAAAAAATTTTAAAAAGTTCAAAAAACTAAGACCCGACTACTGAAAAGCATAAGACTATTCAAACTATTAAGTACTTAATAAACAAACAATTTACTCGTATAAGTATATTTTAATTTATTTTTTATAACACATAGTGATAGGTATAGCTAATAATCACTTTATATTTTTGAATTTATCTAAGGATAGCACCGAGGCAACAGCAAAAAATATGTATTTTTTCGAAATGCGCTAATTAAGCCCTTACAATTACTACAAAGCACTGCAACATAAAAAAAAATTGTCTTTTTTTTTATTCGAGATTTAATATTCTATAAAGAGCGCCATGTTCAAATTAATGTGAAGTCATATAATCAATAACCAGCCGACCTTCAAGACACTTCCAACCATACCTCATTTGTCAAATTAAGATCAGTGTCTTAGAAGTTTCGAGGGAGCAGACGAACATACATAAAGGGTCATCAATCTTGAGTTTTTTTTTTTTTTTAATGCAGAAAAACACAAAAATTTCAAATGAATCGGAAAATCTTTATTATCAATATCAAATGTCAATATCAAACCATTCTTGCCATTCACTTTTTAAAGATAATCCCTTTCAAATGTTGTCCGCAACTGTGCCGTAGCTCGTCCATGTGGAGACTCCAATTTTCGATGACGCGTTTGAGCATAATCGACGGAAAAGTCTTGGTGGCCAATTCACCAGAGCGTGAAATTAATTGTTCACCGAATTGGCTCCATAAAATTACCTAAGCGCGCGAAAAACATTCTTTACAGAACGCGAATTTTCGTAATATAATTGTACGATTTGTAAACGTTGTTCGGGTATAGGTCTTTCCATGATGAAACGGCAATGAACACCGAATAAAAAACACATACCAACTTGACAGTACTTACGCGTGACTTATCAAAAAAACCTTATTTAAAAAAAACCTCAAGATTGATGACCCTTTATATACAGTTCGAACACATAACACTCCTTTTATAAAGGGTCATCAATCTTGAGGTTTTTTTTAAATAAGGTTTTTAATTGGTTCGTTTCGCCACACAGAAATTTTTTTGCAACTGATCAGATCACAAAAAAAATCCTAAGCGAGTCGGAGAGGTGCTCGACTGTGTATTTCTAAAAAAAATGTGTTCTAAGTAAAAGTCCCTCATCTTTTTTAATTTTTATTTAATTTTGTCTTAGTTACTTAGTTAGTTAGTAATGAGTGAGTCAAAGAAGAAAAGTCCTTGCATTAAATTATTGACAGCCTTTGCTTACGTTTATTTTAATATAGGGTGGGCCATCTGTTGGTTAGGTTGTTAAACACTCATAATTCGGAACATATCCGTCCACAGTAGATGCTCTTCGACATAACTCAAGTTCAAAACTTCTCAATTATGGTCATAAAGTATTTAAAAACCGAACAACGCATAAAAGTGGTATACGCGAAAATTACGCTGCTGGCATACGGGCCTGTAGAGCCAGCCGTGGCGGCCATTTGTGCGATATTATTTTTCTAACATAAATGGGTAGCTCCAAACTTGCATATACATTTGCCCAATTTTGTTGTAAAATATGCGAATAAAAGGCAATAAATAAACAAACCAACAGACGGCCCACCCTATACATTTAAAAGACTTTTCCCTTTGGCGATAATTCGCCTTTACACCAAAATTCAAATTTCAGTAATATAAAGAATTAGCCATGTTTGACGAGTTCCAATTGTATTTATAATTTCACTTAAAGGTTAGATTATGTCATATAAAGCATATATTATACATGGGCTATAAACCACATCCCATTACATCCCTCAGCGCACAACCCACACACGCACAATCACACACAGACATATACAATATTGCGTCGCATCGATACGGGGATTATCCAATGGCAACCAACGAAACCATCCCTCGGAAACCCAATTGATAATGAAATTTTCCATCCGTTTGACGCCATTTGAACATATAATATTTCCGCCTGCTGGGTTTGTGGCCAGTGACCCGCTGTGCATCAAAGTGGCATATAAAAGGCATATACAGACATATCAAGCTGCTGTGGCTGCCGCCTCATCAAATATAATTAACATTGTTGCAGCCAGCTGTAAGCGTCCAATGTGCGACAAATATGGAATTAGTCGATGAGGTGGCAAGAGCCGTAAACAAATCCTGCAACAGCAGCGAAGGCTCCACAACGGAAATGCTAACAAAGAGCTTACCAAGGTTTAAAGCTAGCTGAGCATGCCCAGGCGACGGACCAAAGCAAACCCCCAGCCATGACGCACACAGATAGCAACCCGTTCACTGAAAGCAACTGCAAACGTAGAAGCTTAACTTAAGCCTGGCTGCGGATGGAGCTGTGCCCAGGATGAGCCGCTCCAAGCCTGGCAAAAGAGTAGCATAAAAAAACACTTTTAATCATGACTAAAGCCCACTACCTACTGTTGAGTTTACCGTTTTTAGCCAAACTTTAGATGTAAGCCGTAGAAATAAAAAAAGTTTGGGTCCTTGGGTTGCTGCTTATGTTTCTAAATGGCAATTAATGTGTTTTTTGCAATCACTTATCTACAAAATATAGTTATAAAGTACAAGTTTGATTTGAAAATAAACAGCTAATTAAATAGAAATGGATCAAATCATAGCATATTAAGCAGGAATCCCTCAGCAAGCTGGCGGGAAAATTATAAAACTGGTTTGGTGAACACCTACTTTGTTCGCAAAAAAACGAACGATGTCTTTTAAAAAACATGACAGTAGTGATATCAAATTCTTGCATCATGCTAAACGCCGGTGCCATAACTTCTACCATAGATGAGCGTCTAGCTGTGGTCTTCATGACTTTTCCTCTTCTAATAAAAATGCCTAGCGATAGTAGCTGAAGTGGAAAGCGGAGAGTAGCTCCCGCACTTTACGGATTTTTAAGCTTCCTTAACATAACATATCCAAAACAATGCTTATATTTCTGACTTATCTTTTATAAAAACCAAAAAGGGCCACTCTTTGGGGGACCTAAAAAGATTTATTGACCTTTAGTAAAAACAACTCTCCGCTCCCAAAAGACCAACTCAAAAATAAATCATTAAAGGTTTCACCCCCTGCGTGCTTCGCAAGCCAACACCCGTACGGCCATTTTTATTCAATTCTAGACGTATAGGTATTTCCAAAACTCTTCTTAATTTCTAAGAATTTTTGAAAGCTGCAGTCGTGTCTGTCCAACTCTAAGGTACCAAGACAATTCTTCTCTCCAATTCACACATGATTATCCAAATTCTAACACAGACTAACATGGTTTAGTTGTTGGAAGGCTATGGGTCATTTCCGAAGTAATTTGCTGCGTAGAATCCGAATCCGAGGTCAGAATTTGCCCGTCACGTCAGGAGATTGAGATATTTAAAAAAACGCAGTTTTTCAGGTACATAGCATCAAACATCTCAAGATCCTGAGGTGATAGACCAATTCTGGACCCGGACTCGGATTCTACGCAGCAAATTACTTCGGAAATGACCCTTACCTTCCCAACAACTAAACCAGTTGGCCTGTGTTATTGTCTCAAAGGCCTAATGCATTTGCTTATGACGTCGAAGGATATACTTCGTAACTTTGAAAAGCCATAACTTTGCGAAAATAAATTGTAGATGATCGCTTGAACTTTTAAATTAAAGGGCAAGAGTGGAACTAAATTATGTAACTGGAATAACAGACCACAAACATAACCTCAAAAGTAGGAAAAAACGTCTTTTATCTGGTACATAACCTCAAATATCTCAAAATGCTGACGTGATGGGCCACTTCTGGCCCCGGATTCGGATTCTACGCAGCAAATTACTTCGGAAATGACCCTTAGCTTTCAAACAACTGACATGACCCCGGTATTTGTAGGCCTGTGTAATCGTTATCCAGGTAACCCCACTGCTTTGCTGATTTGAGAAATTTAAAGCTTTCTTCAACTACATACGTTTAGACAGCTCGATTTGGGTGGTATCATTCACAAGTATTTTGGTCAACATGAGTGTGCATACCGATTTGGGTCACAGTAGCTTCTTCCAAAAAAGATTAGAAAAAAACTTATTTTTAAAGAAACTTCTAGTTTTTTGGTCACTCAATAGATAAAATAACAAAAAATGCATTTGTCGAGAAAATTTTTAAATATGGAGTTCCTTATTTCCCAGTATAAATCCACTCACAATGCAAAGGTGTTTTTTCTTTGACTCTTTTGAAACGGACGTAGCCTATACGAGTTTTTACAATTTTTAAAAAATTTATACATATTCTTAATTTTAATATTAGTCTAAACATTCTTCATCTAACTGACTAACTTTGCGATTATTAAAAATCTAACTTTTATTTCAAAATGCATGATTTATCGGGTTCCTCTAAATAGACAGCTAAAAATCTAACTTACTTTTGGGGTTTTTAGCAAATATGGTCGAAGTACCTTCAAAAATTTGTTAACGTACATCTTTTATTGGAATTTTCGAATATGTCATTTTGTTTACCAACCTAAAAGCTTATTTTTGAACTAACCGGTTCTACTGAAATAAGGCTTACTAAGGGTCTATTAATTTTAAAATTTATAAAATTATACAATTAAAAGTTTTGATTTAAACGTTATATAGGGTGGGCCATCTGTTGGTTTGGTTGTTAAACACTCATAATTCGGAGCATACCCGTCCAATGTGGATGCTCTTGTATTATGGATCGTTTAACAACCAAACAACGCATAAAAGTGGTAAAGGCGTACTATGAAAATGGTCGTTCTTTAAAAAAAAAAAAATCTAGTTCAGGCCAGTGTCGACGAGTCGCCGGGAACATCAACGCGCCATCGTTCACAAGAATTACACCTTGTTAGGACCACCTTGCGTTGTGTTTGGCTTGCCGATCTGCATTTACACTATTACAAGATTAAAATGACATAAGAATTAAAGCCCACGGACCATTATTAGCTCAATATGTTAAAACGGCCAAAACTTGTTATACAGAGAGGGAGTCCGCTAAAACCTCCACATAGCTCCGCCCCTTGATTATAACTAACATAATTGATATTAAATAACTACTATTTATAGTGTCAAAAAAAGGTAGCGAAATTATGTAAAAGTTATCAAAAAAAGTAGCAAATCGTAGCTTAGCATTAAAGTAGCAGAAAAATTAGTACCAAATTTTTGGGCATTGCCAAGGGCGGAATCCAAAAACTACAGCAACCCAAAGCAATTGTTAAAAAGCAAATATTATTTTCAAACAAACAAAACTGAAACCTGAAATCCATTCAAATCACACAATTAGCTTGCTCTAATCCGAGCCACAAATACTCGGCATATAATGGAAATGTGGCAGGGGTGCACCACCTTGCCCAATAGAGGAGCACATGTGTGTGCTTATACTTATTTGAGTTCCTCGACGTCCTTTTGTTACGCATTACACACACGCGCTGCATAGGAATCCGTAGAAGCTAGCCAGCCACAAGCAGTAGGTTTGAGTAGAAACACCTTTTGGTACTTAGTTTTAAGAGTCAAGGACATGGCCGGCTTTTTGGGTGTTTCATGTTTTCTTGCTTATATTTCGACATAAGAAGCCCGGTATGCTTCCAAAGTCTTTTGACTAAATTCACTAGAAAATAACACACAAATATACAACTAGACTCCAATGACTTTAAACTATACATAGAATTCGCCTAGACTAGTATATTAGAGCGCTTCGCCGGCGCAGCCATCGCCTACGCTGACATCATGGTGCAGCTGATGCACACCAGCACCCATTTCATCTACCAAATCGGCTATGCCATCAACGCCAATGCTTAGTGAGGGTAGCGACTTATCCAACACTAGCAGCGAAGGCGGTGATTTGGGCTCTACGGAGGAGAGCATCGATAGACTGCCGAAAGGCGTCAGGCCGACACCATCTAGGCAGAGTGAATGCAGCGCGGCGCTTTCACTTGTATTAAGATGGGAGAGCATGGTATGATGCTGTAATTGCTGGGACTGCAGCTGTTGGCTTTCGTAGGAGCTGGAGGTGGCATGCGTTAATGTGGAGTGCAAGTGCCCAGTCTTGTCATCCAAGCTGAGACCATGATCCAAGCTCAGAATGCAATCCGCCTTAAAGCTGTCAATTGTAAACTGATCCACACTGAGAAATTTCATTTCATCATAGGTAGAGGAACCGTCATTAATGTCCAGGTCTAGAGAAGCACCAAAGCCAGCTACCAAGGCATGCTGTTGCTGCGACTGCGGCAGCTGTTCTACATCTAGCGTGCCTTGAGTAGTGTGTTGATGTAGTTGTTGCGGCTGCTGCTGTTGTTGTGATGTAGCAGGTGTGGCACACAGCGTGCTGGATGGCGGATATGTAGACCACTCCATGGACAGACCGCTGCCACCACGCTCCAGACCCAAGTGATCAATGTTGAGATTAAGAAATATGTTGGGTGAGAGACGTGAAGGCGACAAGGCGCCAGTGCCAAAGGGCGCTTTAAGCTCGTTGTCCAGCGAATTAGAGGACTGAGGCGGTGTGTCTGGTAGTAAAGTGCCGCTGCCAGCTAAAGGAACAGAGAATAGCGAGATGTAGTATGTCGTTTACATTATTATTTTATAGGGGTTATCAAAACCCACACAAATATTTTGTATAAAGCTTTGAGATTTTTTTATGTATGATTGTAGTGGATCTATGTGGGTGCAGAAAACGACATAAACAATAAATAATCAAATTTTGTGTCTTTAACTCCTGCAGTCTCTTAGAATTTAGGATAAATATGGCTGAATCGTTACCCTGGAGGTATAAACAACCTTTGGTTTGCCACGCCTATTTCTGGAGGTTGCTTTGACCAGGGTTTGAATATTTGTAGCTTTTGGGCATAGAATCCCAAAAACAGCTTTTGGTTTGCCACGCCTATTGCTGGAGGCTGCTTGCGTTGCACAAAATAACAGTTTTAATCAGGGTTTGAATATTTGCAGGTTTTGGGCATAGAATCCCAAAAACTTTAAAATATGTATAACAATTTGTAACACATGGAATTGGCTCAGGCATCTTATTATATCATCTTAAGGGGTTTTTTGAATGTAATAAGAGGATACAAAACGCACCCAAAGCACTGTCCAGCTGCCCAAGCACCACACTATCATCATAAGCGCTCTGGCCATGCAGCTCGTCCAGATCTAGACCATCTTTATAGCTGCCAGGCACACCGCAAACTTTCTCCTGTTTACGCCACTTGGCGCGTCTATTTTGAAACCAAACCTGCACCCGTGCCTCAGTCAAATCAATACGCACTGCTAACTCCTCTCGAAAAAATACATCCGGATAATGAGTGCGTTGAAAGGCGCGTTCCAATTCCTGCAGCTGCAGCGTATTAAATGTCGTTCTGCCAGAAAAACACACATAGAGTAAGGGTTTTGGGATTCCATAAGAAATTATTTACCTGTATCTTCGTTGCTTGCGCTTCATTGTGCCTTTCTCCATGCGTATCCTGAGTTTGGAGCCTTTATATCAGAGTATGTTAAATGTCTTTCAAGTTACAGAAATCGCAACATAGTAGTCACACTTTTCTATTTTGCATTTTATTTTTTTTAACGATTTTTGTTGATTTTTACGCGAAGCCGACGCCAACACTCTTAAGGCTTCGGCGCTTTTCTAGCCGAGCGATTTTTCAGACGGGAAAACTGTACGGCACGGACTTAAGCGCGTATTTGTGTGTCAACTTTTGGAAACACTTCGAAATTCACATGTAAATCTTGACACAAATCCACAAGATGCTGTTTGCCCCAACTCACTCTGTACAATGTTCGTTGAATTTAAGCAGTTTGTGAGTCGCTGCAGCTGCTCTCAAACTGTATGTGCGTGCTACTCAAACTGTAAGCAGCCACCGTGCGAGTCAAGAACGCGTTACAAACTGAGTCCACAGTGCTGACTGACTGGGAGGATTGCGCTCGGCGTGTGTTTTCATAGAAGAAGCCCTAGAAAATATTTCTACATCGCTTTTACCATTTCGTTTATCCATGCTATTTATGCACCCTACGTGACAAGTCGCAGCAGTTTTGTGATTCTGTTGGACTGGCTTGGCCTCTGAATTTAGGGTATTCAAACTTTGTCTAGGCTTCGCTAGTGCGCTTAAACGAAACAGTAAAACCTATATGCCCAAAAAGATTTCCAGCTATTATTGCAATGCCCAATTCCAGTTGCCTATTACAGCTTTCCGGCTCAAAACGACCTATGAGCTCCTAGCAGCGGTATGGGTGTAGCAAATGCTTTCGAAACAGTTTCCCCGCCTTCATTTTGAATTTTTGGGTCACTATGTTTCCTTTTTGGGTAAGCAACCTTAAAGATCTTAAAGTCATTGCCAGCCAGCTCACACTATTGCCTTTAGTCAGCGACTTGTAGCTAAAAATAACCACAGGCAACCTCCACCCCAACACTTCAGCCTATTGCTTTGTGTTTTTTTTTTGTCAACAGTTGACCCTTTTTGTTTCGCAATGTGTCCAGGTGACGAACATAATGGACGCATGTCCAAAGAGTTCTGCACATACAAAAGGTAATCCGAGACCTTTTCATTGTTACTATCGTCTATAGCTCTCTAGCAGTAGCTATAAAAGCCTTGCTTTATAACTAAAAGCAGCGCAAATGCTGCTTGACCCTAAAGGCGCACGGAACGAGCATGCCATGGGTAAGTTTTCGCTTTATACATACTCATGGAACTACCTTTTAAAAAACTTCCAGTTGGCCAATATCTTTGCGGCTTTGGCGCTGCTTTGCTGCTTCAGCAACGGCAACCGGCTGCAGCAACGTTACATTTACGATGAATCGCCTGGAGGTAGAAACATGAACGTAGCCACTTACCTTAATCGTTGCAGTCACTATCTTAGCGGTGGAGAGCTTGAACAGGAAGATCAGCGCCTTCCGCCAGATTGCCTGGACGATTCCAAGGCCATCAGAGAAACTAACAGCATTAGTGATTCAGTCTCAAACAAGGTTGACTCTGCAGTTGGCGCGCTGGATCGCGAAAGCGCCAGCATGTTGAGCAAACTCTTTGGCCTACCGCAGACTACGATTGCGCCAGCGCATCCCACACAGCAGCTAGAGCTAGCTGCGCCACACCAACTGCCAGCCATGTACTACAATGATTTTTATGATGATCTACTGGCCACCAAACGCAATGATGTGCACTCCGCGGGTTGTGATTGCAAAGTTACGGTTTGTTGCAAGCATAATTTTTAGCCATACTGCATACTGCAACTTGTCCTCTCTTTTTACACGTTCCTTTCAGAATGAACTTATAGATTTGGGCAATCAGCATTTTCCACGCTACTTGATGAATGCTGTCTGCGAATCGCGTCAATCGGGCAGCCATAAAGAGGATGTCAAGTGCACACGCGGTTCCAACTGCAAACCACTGGAATACAAGGTCAAGATCTTAACTCTAGATGTGGAAAATGTTCATAGTGGTTCTGCGCTGCCCTGGCTAAGCGATGACGTTACACAACTATGGAAATTTAAAACGGTCACAGTAACGGCTGGCTGTTTCTGTGCCAAGTGAGCAAAATTTACATTTAGATGATAAAATAATATGATAAAATTCAATTGAGCGCTAAAGTTACGCCTAATATGGATTTATTAAACGATTATAGGCCAAAAACTGAGCCTAAAGGCCACAAAGTCAATTCAATTATTCGATTGCAGATACTTAAACTATCAACGTAAACTAGACATGGTATAAAACACATTATAGGCGCATTTAAGGCACTTGGACGGTCAAGAACTACAGTACAGTGGACGGAGCACGCTTGTATTGTACTTACAAGTAACAAATATTATATTGCGTGGGAATGTGCGTTAAAAAAAATGAGGTTCGTCTTTTTGTTATGCTGCATTTGTGGGGAATGCTAAACTCTAAAGCGAATTTGAGCGTCTCATTACCAGGCCAGCTGCTAGTAGTGAGGCTGCAATAGCCAAGGCGCCTCCAAAGCGCTGCGGCGCACCGCTCTGTAAAGATTTAAATGTTTTTTAACAGGCACTAAGCATGCGTAACTTAATTACTCACTATGATAAAGTAGTTGCAACGATCACCAGCGCAGCATTCATGGCAAGCCCAATCTTCGTACCAAATATGCGTGCAATAATTGGACATATAGCGACGACGTTTGGATTGACAATGTTCCTTGGTCATACAGCGCTTGGACACATAATACTGTTTGAGCGCACCCTCTGAAAAGTAAGGCTGACTGCCCCAACGTATTTCTGTGCCGCAGACATTTTCAAAAGGCTCGCAGGTCTTAATGGTTGTCAAGCATTTTTCTATGTTGCCAGATTGATTGGAGCATACATAACACTCAAGTCCTTCCACAAAAGTTACTGTGTGCATAGTAAGTTAATTAATTTATTAGTCAATGTTTTTTTGAGCCATTGAGGTGTGGTCATTTACTCACCTTGGCTACACAGATAAACAGCCGCTACTGCCAGCACAGCGATATGCCAAGATTTCAACATTTTAATAACAATAAGTGCAATAAGTGAACTTTAAACAGAGTTTGTAATACTTTGTGCAAATTGTTTCAAACAAATTGTAAATAAAATAGCAAAATAATGCGCACAACCACTCCCTCGTATGCAGCAGCAACAATAATAAGCTGGCATGCGTTTTTCAACACTGCGCGCCAAAAATATGCTCGCTTTGCAGTACTAAACGTTTTTACGCTGTTGAGTTCGCTCCGTAAACGATTAACAGCAGAGTATTGGACAAACGCGACTTGGGAAAAACGATATGGCCAATAATGAACAATTAATGCAGCTACCCGCAGGATTCAGGCAATTGCAAACACAAGTAGCTGGACATACATTTGAGGCTACTAATGCTGCGGCCATTGGCCTGTTGCAAGATGCAGCCGCTGGCTGTGTTTTGAAACCATTGGGTAAGCCAGAGTGTGGCGTGCGTGAAGTGCAGTTTTATGAGTCACTGGAGGCTGCAGCTGCATCATCTCGTAGTGACAATGACCTTAACGGTGACAGTGACAGTGAGAGCGACAGGTCGTTGCTGCTGGAATTGGCTGCTTATGTGCCGAAATATTATGAGAAATTAAAACTGGTTGTTAATCAACGTGAACACATGTTCGTTAAGTTGGAGGATTTGACTCGAGGTATGAGCAAGCCTTGTATAATGGATATAAAGATAGGCAAACGTACTTGGGATCCAATGTCAACGCCACAAAAACGTGCTTTTGAAGAGCAGAAATATATAAACTGCAAACAAAAGCTGGGTCTGTGCTTACCCGGCTTTCAGGTGTACTTACCGGGCTCGCCCAATAACTCACCAAATAATAAACATCCTACCGATAATACAGTGCTTTTACGTCATGGTAAGGACTATGGAAAGAGCCTAAATGTGGCCGGTTTCAGTCAAACCTTGGCGCTATTCTTCAATACCACAAATGATTCCAAAACCACAAAAGCTGGCACGGATATACTACTTAGAGAAGTGTTGCGTCAAATCTACAACATAAAATCCTGGTTCAAACGCCAAAGATTACTGCATTTTTATGCCAGTTCGCTGCTCATCTTGTACGATTATGCTCAATTGCAGCGTGCTAGCTCCAGGCATTTGCTCAATGGTCACCTTAGGCCGGAGGAAAAGGATAATGATTTTGTGGAGCCATCGCAATGGGTTCGCGTGCGCATGATAGACTTTGCTCATGTTTATGCTGCCGAGCATGGTGAACTAGATCATAACTACCTCTTTGGCCTGGAAAACCTTATCAATGTGGTCCAATCAATACTCCTTCAATAACAAGTATAGTAGTACCAATAGCACCGCACAACTCACATAAATGCTCCAAGGTTAACAAATTTGTATTATCTCTAAGCCAAAAGTAATTAGTCAACAGTAGTTTTTACTGAAACTACTCTAAATTTTTAGAATAAATAAAACCTCGTTTTGTAAAAAAGACACCCAAAACAAACCAACGCTTATTATCTTGTGTATTCTTCTTGCCGTTATATATCTTTTATTTTTATCAAAAATTATGAGAATTTTTATAGAACGTTAGCATTTACAGCGTATAGTCCATCTCATACCTTTCGTACTGGTTCTTGGGATCGTTCGTAATGCGCGGATAGCCGGCGATAAGCGCATCTTGGCCGCCTATATAAAGGGAATTATAGATCTTCCAATATACATCACGCACCTTCCGCGCCGGGTGAAATAGACCTTGTAATGTGTATTGTAAAATCTTAATGGGACCCAATGAAACTCGCAGTCCATCCACAGAATCCATAAAGGCTTGCACTAAATGCGGCGAAGTTTCAAATATGTTTGGCCACACATAATTCAACAAATGCGTAAGTGCATCTTCGCAACCAAAACCATAAACACCTAGCGACATATGTTTAATTGCTGCACAGGCTGTTTGCCGATGTACCAGATCGCGATCCATTAAAGCATCCTCCAGCAGCGGGCATACGGCATAAATATAATCCTTGCCCATTTCGCCAATGTATTCGAATAGGAAGGAAAGTGACTTTAGCACACCATTCTGCACATTCAGCTCAGGCACGCGATATTCATTCATAAGCGCAGGCAAAACGGTAAAAGGGCGACAGGTCTCGGCCACAATGGCAATTGCTACCGTTGTGCACACACGATTCTGACGCTCTTGCACCTTTAGGTTGTTGAGTAGCGTGGCCAGCACATCGTGGGGTCCAATGGCCTTGGCAATGTAGCCGAATGTGTTGACAGTAGCGCGACGAATGGCTTTTTGTGAGCTTTGAGCAACTCCAGCAGCTCAAAACATATGCGCATCCATTCACGCGCCGAAACATACTCAGGACCGCGATCTGCAATGCGACCAACTAGGTCAATGCAGTTCTCCTGTACTTTCTCATGACGATTTTTCAAAATGGGAGTCAGACGCGGTAATAGATCCTTAATAGGCGGCGTCATTTTGGTCATGCCAATGACATTGACGATTGCCTTCAAAGCGCCTAATATGCTGCCCAATACCTCGGGATACTCCTCGCCCAAATATTCATAGAGTACCACACCCAAGTGACCCATCAGCTTTTCCTCTTGGCAAGTCTTCATGACCACTGCAATGCGCGAGATCAGATCCGCTGCCTGCTGACGAACTTTGGCAGATTTATTATTTAATCGCCAGAGAATGGTACCACAAATTTGTGGCAAATACGGCTTTACCCGCTTGCCAAGTTGGTTAACTATAGTGCCGAAACCATTTAACATGACTACATCTTCTGTTGTTTGTTCTTGGAAGGCATACAAAATACCATCAATAAGCTGCTCCTCCAAACGTGAATCAATATCCGCTGCGCCCAGATTGCCCATGATTTTTTCTACAGTTTCCATAACCATTTTGCGATACTGCTCATTTTCATCCTTTAAATCGTCCACTACGCGATTTATTATCTCCGAAGCTCCAACTTTGTTAGCAATCTCCACTGTTGTATCTACCAGCTGCCGATAGTTACGTCTGTCCAAAGCCATACGATGATTCCAGAAGAACTTAAAGAAATGCGGCAAAATTTCCTCCTTTATATACTGTGGTTCCACACCATCGGTAGCACAGCATTGTTTAACCACTTTTAGCACAATTTTTTTCATTTCCTCATCAGGCGACTGGAACTCACGTATCAAAATCAACATTACCTCACGGGTATAGTAATTTGCGTATTCGGCGTCCATAAGTGGAATAAGGTAACCAATGGCTTTCAAAAAGGCAGCCAAACCTTTGCCACGATGTGTACGTATACCTTTCCAAAGGGGTTTCAATACAGAATCAAATGACTCAATGCCATATGGAGTTGCAGCCTCTGCCAGAGCAGCGATGGCCAAAGCAGTAATAGTTCGCACTTTTTGCTGTTCGTCGACCAAGCCATGCTCTATAATCTCCACTAGCGCCTTTAGATGGGGTAATATGGCGCAACCCATAAGTATAGCAATCTGCTGTACAATCTTAATGCCGGTGTGCCGAGCTTGCCAAGACTTTTTCGATTTGCATACAGCCTTCAGGAAAGGCAACAGCGATGGTATACCCAAAGCAGAGGCTACAACAGCAAACGCACGCGCTGTGGTATTTCTTACATACTCATCTATATTGTCAATGTCGGGACGCATGGTAGAAATCATTGTAGCAAGTCCTGCAGCTTTAGCAAGATTTGATATGATTTCACGACCCTCAATACGTGCATAATAGTCTTCGTCAATAAGCAGCGGTTCAATAACAACAAGGATTTTGTGCACATACGGGCGCACCAGGTCGTCTAATTTGTACAGCACACGATCTATGACCTTGACAAGCAAGTGACGCTCTTGATCTTCCAAAGTAGGCGACATAAGTAAGGGTAATATTTGGTTAAACAAAGGACCAGCTCCAAGCTCACGAGCCTTGTCTGTGATTTGACGTAGTGCGGACTTCCGCATAGGTGGCGAACCGTTTTTAATTGTCAGCAATAGCTTCATGATTTTGCGTTCTTTTAGCTCCTCAGGAGAAAGAGCATCTTCATTAACATCCACCAATAGCTTATCGAAATATTGCGCGTCTTCTGGCTTCATAAATGGTAAATTTTGTCCCTTGGGTTGGTTGTCCATAAATTTTGCGTTCTTATCCTCTACTTGTATAAAGAAACCCGCAGGCGTACCCGCTATAGGCGTTGGAGTGGCCATAAGTTTGCGCCCTGGGGTTCGAAGTGGCACATAACCTGCAGGCGGCGGCAGAATCTTATAGCCAGGTGGAAATATTTGATCTAGCTCCTCATCAGTGTATGGTCTGTTTCGCTCATCAATTTCCTTTTCCCAACGATAAGCTTGCAATTGCTCTGGAGTCATGGCTGCTAATGCGCCAGGTGTAGGAGTAGCCATTGCCATAGCTTTAACGCCAACTGGCGTGCTACCGCCTGGCGTAAGCATTGGTGTGGCATGCCCTGGAGTTGCATGTGGTGTCATGCTAGGTGTCATACTTGGAGTCATTGAACTATTAGTTGGTGTTATGGCGGGAGTAGCGTTTGAAGGCGTTTCATCCCATCTCGACCGTCGCTTAGAAGCACCAGGCGTTGATTCAATAGAAATGCTCTCGCCTGCGCCACTGCCAGTGCGATCTGGCTTGGGGGTTTCGGCCCAACCACTATGTCCTGGCGTTTCACGCTCCGTCTTTGGTGTTTCATCCCAGCGATTGCGTCGCGCAGACTTCTCATGGCCAGGTGTCTCATGACCTGGAGTCATAGCATGGGCTGGAGTGGCATCCCAAATACGTGTGCCGAGGCCAGGAGTGGCGCCTGGTGTTTCGCTGCCTTTATGCCCTGGCGTTTCATCCCAGCGATGGTCACCCGGTGTTTTCTGAAAGCAATTTATATTTAACATGTGTTCTAAAAAGTATACATTTTTACCTACATCCTCCCAGGTCGGTGTAGCTGCACTACTAGGAGTTGCGGCTACTTTTGCGGGTATAAAACTGTCACTGACTGTTTGATCCCAGCGTCCACGCTTGCGCCCAGAATCCTTGGACGCAGACTCGCCATTGGATGACTTTACTAAAGTGCCTTCCTTGGACTTTTCTAAAATACGACGGCGCAGTTCAGATTCCTCACCTTTAAGCATCTGTTCACGCATAATGTCTGTGTATGTACGTGAACCAACATCTGGAGTCTTGCCACCATCCGCAAAAGGATCAGCTCTCTCTGGCGAAATAATAATGCGGCGTCTTTTTTGCCTGTATTCATCTTCACGATCGGCAATAGTAGGACGACGCCGATCTGCCATAGGATCAATGTCCTCCTTGCCCTGAATGACCTCCTTAAGCACAGAAGTCGGCGCCGTGTATGTTGTACGCTTTTGTGGCACTGGAAAGCCATCGTCTTCATCCTCGTCGCCATCATCATTGGCAGCTATTGAGGTATTGTAGCCCTCGTAGCGGCCCTTACCCTTATTCTCTTCCCCATCGTACAAATCAGAGTCGAAGAAACCGCCAGTATCCAACAGGCCAACACCTGCTGACGCTGCGGTAGTCTTGGCGATTTCACTTTTCTTCGCCTGTATATCAACGATCTGCGCCTCAATATCTGCAAAATTATATCTAATTAATAAACATTTAACAATAACTAGCACGGCGAGGACAAACGCAAAACAGCACCGGTGTATAGAAACAATTTTCAGACCACTGTATGTCAGGTAATCCACTTTTAATTGCATCACTAAGCACTTTGGCACAAATTATAAGTAATTACTATTATTACCTTCATGCGTACGCGGAATATTTTCCATTTTTTCAAGAAAATTTCCGCAAACGTATAGAACCAAATTGTACACGAAAATTGAACTTACGTTATTCAACACTAAAAAAAGCCATCGCTAAGACGTTGCACAACAATGTGACCGAGCTCCTTCCGAATGGCAACAGTAAGAAGCAGAATAGGCACGTGTTGTTTGTTATTGTCTGTTTTCATTCCCGGGCTCGTGTTTTTATGTTGAAATATTAAAAAATGCTAGCCAAAAAGCAAAGGATTGAAGAGGAATCAAAAGAAGATGGTGCTCCAGCTACTATACAAGCGCGTCTTATATCCGACACAGGCGAGGAAGCTGGACCGCCTATAAATTTACCAGCTGGTGTTACCACGCAGCAATTGGGTCTCATTTGCAATGCTCTGCTCAAAAATGAAGAAAATACGCCTTATGTATTTTTTGTTGGCGAGGATGAAATTAAGAAGTCTCTAGAGGACACACTTGACCTAGGCGCAATAGATACAGAGAACGTTATCGACATTGTCTATCAACCACAAGCCGTTTTTAAAGTGCGGCCGGTAACACGTTGCACAAGTTCCATGCCTGGACATGCTGAGGCTATAGTTTCCTTAAACTTCAGTCCTGATGGCGCTCATTTGGCCAGTGGCAGTGGAGATACGACAGTGCGCCTATGGGATCTCAATACAGAGACACCGCATTTTACATGCAACGGTCATAAGCAATGGGTCTTGTGCGTTTCTTGGGCACCAGATGGCAAGCGCCTAGCAAGTGCTTGCAAGTCGGGAAATATTATTATATGGGACCCTGAAACTGGAAAGCAAGTAGGTCGCACACTTACGGGACATAAGAAGCACATAAATGGACTCAGTTGGGAGCCCTATCATCAATCGTCAGAGTGTCGGAAACTTGCATCAGCTGGAAGTGATGGGGACTGTCGCGTTTGGGATGTAGTTTTGGGTCAGAGTTTGCTTAATATTGCTGGGCATACAAATGCCGTCACTGCTGTGCGATGGGGTGGCGCAGGCCTGATATACACCTCTTCCAAGGATCGAACCGTAAAAATGTGGCGAGCAGCCGATGGGATTCTATGTCGCACATTTTCAGGACATGCGCACTGGGTAAACAATATTGCATTGAGCACTGATTATGTACTACGTACTGGACCCTTTCATCCGGTTACTGATCGCAAGAAGCAGTATATAAACATGGACGGTAAGTTTTCTTTAAAAAATAAGTCATTAGTACATATGTAAATAGAAATTGTTTTTCAGCGACAGAACTGAAAGCCTCAGCTCTACAACGCTATAAAGCTGTTTGCCCGGATGACGTAGAATCCCTGGTGTCTTGCTCTGATGATAACACGCTGTATTTGTGGCGTAATAACACCAACAAATGCGTGGGGCGTATGACTGGTCATCAGAATGTAGTGAATGATGTCAAATACTCGCCTGATGTTAAGCTTATAGCATCTGCTTCCTTTGATAAGTCAGTACGCCTGTGGCGTGCACATGATGGGCAATTTATAGCAACATTCCGTGGACATGTTCAAGCAGTTTATTCAGTGGCTTGGTCAGCGGATTCTAGACTGTTAGTATCAGGTAGTAAGGACTCAACGTTGAAAGGTAGGTCGATTGTAGCTTTAACTATTGAAATACTTACCTTTACAAACTCGTATTTTCTCTTAAGTTTGGAGTGTGCAAACCAAAAAATTAGCTCAAGAGCTACCGGGTCATGCCGACGAAGTTTTTGCTGTAGACTGGGCGCCAGACGGGTCACGTGTCGCATCCGGCGGAAAGGACAAAGTTATAAAACTGTAAGTGTCCTTAACTAAACAAAAAACAATTTTAATAATAATAATTACATTTAATGCAAATTTCAGATGGGCCTATTAAAATGTTTTAGGAAAACAAGTTTTAAAATTTTAGAAGATACATAAGCGTTTTGTAGGAATAAAGTCCTGAGTATCCAGTCTCTTTTAAATCTGACACTTTTAAATGCTTTGTTGTTCAAGAGTCGTAAGTATTTGTTTATATCTACACTCAAATGCATCGGTATCAACGAAGTAAGTTGCTGGCACAGCGGAATCCGATTGAAGCGCACGCTCGGCAGCAACAAATCCTGCGGCAATACATTCATCCAGCGTGCGTTCCCTTAAAATCGCTGTAATGAATCCTGCGCAAAAGCTGTCGCCTGCTCCTGAGACATTTACTATGTTTGAAACCATAGGCGCTGGATAAAAGCGAGTGATATGTGGCATTGGTTTGCTATTGTCTGGGATTTCTAGCAAAAACCGCGCATCTTGTGCTGCCTCAGGACGGAAACTTATTAAGATACCATGATTACCTAATGTGGTAATGATACAGCTGAATTGGGCTTCTATTTGCTTTATCAGAGACTTCGTATGCTGCAACAGTTGATTCTTGTTAATTTTGTTGTCTGCTTTCCAGTCCACCTGCTTTCCTGTAATAGTTTCCACAATCGTTTTCAGCTCATGTGTGTTAGGTTTGATAAAACGTATATACTGCGTTAATTCGACGGGCAATTGGAATGGTTTTCCGGCAATAAACATATCAGTGGGCTCAAAAAACACGGGTTTCCGGTACTTCCTTGCCTGCTGTAAAATTTCAGTCATGGATTCCTGAGTAAGATTACTATCCATAATGATAAGCGGCGCATCGCGAAACATTTGTGTTTGAGCTTTTAAATAATCAGGCGTTATGCTAGCGTGTATATCCATGTTACCCAAAATGAGCTTGCAATCACCGTATTTATCAAGAATTATGGAGCAGAGCGAAGTGGAGCGCGTTTCATCAACAATTAGATTGCTTTGTAACGCCGCAGGCGTCATTTGTCGCAAGGACTGCCCAATTTGATCATTACCAACCGCTGTGATAAAGTTAACGTCGCCGTATAATTTGAAGATGCCTTCCGCAATATTGCGTCCAACGCCGCCAGCTGCTTGCTTTGTGTCTGATATGTACGTCGCGCCATCTAGTTGCATATCTCGTTGATCACGTTTAACCATAAAAGAAAGATCTAGTATAGATGCACCTATGACAAGTGGGGTTTTTAATTGAACTTTGCTGGTTTTTGATCTAGACTGTTTGCTCATCGAATGTGTTGCCAAAGCAGCAGCTATTTTTGCCGCTACCGATGCATTATTTTTGATTAAAGCTATGTTTGCCTGTAAACTCTTTCCCTCTGTAATCCTTGCGATGGCAGACAACATAAACGGTGTCACTTCCTTACCAATTATGCCTTGTTGCAGAGCTTGCAAGCTGGCTTCTTTAATCGCAGCAGCCATGCTCTCTTTGTCCGCGGCAAATTCTCTTGGAATAGGTACGCCAATTAAAACGCCCGACTTAAGTTTTAACTGCCACCAGGCATCCAGCAATTTTGCCGCACTTTCGGCAGTTGGCAGATTGTATGGTACCTTGCAGCCACTGTCTCGGGTATAAAAATCCGGAAAGCTTCCCTCTGGACTGTCATAGGTGGTAACACATACTCCCTGGGTTTCCAAATATTCCAGCGTACGTGGTATATCAAGTATAGACTTAACGCCACTACAAACAACAGCAACAGGTGTACGGCCTAGTTCAACCAAGTCTGCTGAAATATCCATGGTTAGATGACCATCACGGTGTACGCCACCAATGCCACCAGTGGCAAATATTTTGAGACCAACGCGATGTGCAATAATCATAGTAGCAGCTACCGTTGTGCCACCACTCTTATTCATAGCCATCACGTAAGGCAAGTCACGGCGTGAACATTTAATCACATGTTCTCGTGACTTCTGCGCCAACTCGAAAAGTTCTTCTTTAGTCAACCCAACTTTTATGCAGCCGTCAACTATGGCAATTGTAGCTGGTATTGCACCATTGCAACGCACTTGTTCCTCAACCAGTAATGCAGTTTCTACATTCTCTGGATGTGGCATGCCATGTGTTATGATAGTTGATTCAAGTGCCACAATCGGTTGGTCATGTCGCAGCGCATGCTGTACATCCGAATGTACAACTATTTGTGGCGTCTGAGTTCCAATTTGGCGAAAAAACCGTGTCAAGCATTTTTGTGTGTTCCGAATAAAATGCATTATGACCTGTCATTTAATTGTAACTTCTTCTTCACGCGGTCTCAAAATTCGATACCAATTACTGACTTTTATCGAACAACGATATCAATGGGGAGTACTCCACGGACGATATATAAATAAAATCAGCTGAAGTAGTCGGTAGTAAAAGTACTCGATAGTTGAAATAGTTTGCTTTTAAAAGTATTGCGCGTGTGTTTTCATTTAAACAATTTGCATAATTAAAATTAACTCTTAACAAAATGCAACTTTCGAAAAAGGATTTTAATCGTATGACCTACAATATGCAGTTTTTTAATTTTACTCCACAGCAGGTTAGCTCTGAACGTACGTATATATATTTGTTAAGAGTTATTTACAACAATTTAGTTTACAAATGAGCAAATGCTAAGCTATATATTTTCATATTTCTAAGGTCAACATTTGGTGCAATCACTTATAAAGAATGCCCTTAATGTGGCCATCAAAAAAATTGCAACTCCTGCTACAGAACATTTGCTGGCGGAAAAGCAAGACGCGTTGGTCGAAAAGTTGCTGGCATCCTGTAATAAGAATCTTAAAACCTTAAATAAACTGGACAGCCAAAGCTTTAATGTGCCTACGCATGTGCTACAGATTCAGGACTTTGATTTAGAACACAAAAGTTCCAAAGCCGATGAGCATAATAAGGCTTTAAAACTAGAAACATTAAAATGCAGATATCTTGAGGTAAGTGAAGCCAAAATATTTTTGCAACTTAATACAGCCCTACTTCTCGTGCTTTATAGAACTTGGCCATGTTAGATGCGCTGAATGCAGAGAAAGAAAAGTATGCATCTATTAATGAAATCATTCAAGAGGAGGAAAGAATGCATAAAAAAGTTTATGAGGCTTGCACATCCTTTGAATTCAACAAACTTAACAATTTAGCCTGCAAAGCAATTTTATTTGAAAAACAACTCTAAATATCAAATGTGGTTTTAAACAATTCCTTGTCTTTAAGCTAGTTTATAATATTTTTGCATTCTATATCATTTGTATAACGAAGTTGTCTTTTATATTATACATACATTTTTTAACCCATAGAAAGAGGTGTTTGGACTTGGGGAAACTTTTTCAAATGAAATTTGTTCAATTTTAAGACTGTTTAGTTGGGAATATGACCAAAAATCATAGTTCAATTGTATGATATGCAGTCGCCGTAGTAATAAACATAAATTTCTTAGATAATCCTATTTATAAAGATCTATGCAAGGGTGTGTGTACTTCGACAAGCCAAATTAATCGGCCGCATCTTTGCTTGAACCAAACGTTTCTATTTTCGACATTCTCTCGTCCAACCGAGACCGAGTCACAGTGCGTCCAGAACGACGAGAACGTCAACAGTTCAACAGCCGCAATGGTTGGCTTGGGCCAACTACAACTCAGCCACACGCCGAGAGTTTACGTAGAAACTGAAAACAGTGTGCCGTCTATAGAACATGTTGTTATGCTATTTATAACCACCGTGCGCGGCGGCGACATTTTTCGCACAACGATTTTGAAAACAAAAATGCAAAAAGCACCACAAAAATAAAGCAAACGAGAGCCATGCGTTATTAATAAAAGCAGCGCTGCCTATGTTTTTGTCGGATCGAGTGGTAGATCGGGTCTCTGGCTAGCAGCCGCGCTGCATTCGTTGATTTCACCCGTGGAGTTGCACATCATCGTCGTCTTTATATAGTCGCAGAGATCTAACAAGGTACATATTTTCAGCACATTTTATATAATTTAAAATTTACATATATTCTTTGTAGATTCTAGTAGAAACAACGAATTTTTCTTGAAAAATGAATGTGGAAAAACTTAAGCGCCTGCAATCACAGGTGCGCATTGGAGGCAAGGGCACGCCCCGTCGCAAGAAGAAGGTCATACACCAGACAGCGGCCACGGACGATAAGAAACTGCAGAGCTCTCTCAAAAAACTCTCCGTGAGCACCATACCTGGCATCGAAGAGGTCAACATTATTAAGGATGACTTGACGGTTATACACTTTAATAATCCCAAAGCGCAGGCCTCCCTTTCGGCTAATACATTTGCAGTAACCGGCCATGGTGAAACCAAAAAGGTCGTCGAAATGTTACCAGACATTTTGCCGCAGCTTGGACAGGAAACGGTGGTTCAGTTGCGCATGTATGCAAACTCTATGTCGGGTGTACAGAAACCATCAGGAACTGGAGCAGCCCCTTCAGAAGATGATGAAGTGCCTATGTTGGTTGGAGATTTCGATGAGGTTGCCAAAGTAGAGGCTACTAAACAGCAAGAGCAAATAGCTGCCAAGAAAACTGAACAAGCCACTAAAGCCAGTCATGAAAAACCTAAAGACACAAAAAAACCAGAAAAGACAGAAACCAAACAAGCTAACAAACAGGAACGCAAGAAACCAGAGCAGAAGCAACAACAACAACAGCAGCAGCAAGGTAAGCAAAATGATCAAGCCAAAAAGCCACTACAAGGTCAGGCACCGAAGCAAGAGAAAAACAAAGAAAACAACAAGAACAACAAGCAGCAACCACAAAATCAGAAGGGTCAATCTAAGGCTCAGGAAGATATGAAAACCGACCAAAAACCGACTGAAAAACTAACAGATGTTGCTGCGAATCAAGTAGAGACAGCTGGTGAAAAGAAGGCAGTAGAAAAATCCAATAACAATAAAGGAAATGAGTCAACTCAGCCTAAGACGCTGCAACCAGCGCCTGCACCCAAGGAGTTACCGGCAAAGCCTGCTGATACTCAAAAACCAAAGCAGGAGCAACAAAAGACCGCAGCTCCTGTCGCGGTAGAACCAAAAAAAGAGCAAACTGTAGTAAAACCGGAGCAATCCAAACCTATTGCTTTAGCTCCAGAAAGCGCTAAACCACAAACTCCACCAGCTGTGCAAACCTTGGCTCAAATAGTTGCTGCAGAGCCATCTAAGCAGCCATCACCAGCTCCTGAAGTGAAGCCCATTTCTGTTTCAGAAACACAAGAATTGGAAGATAAAACTAAAAAAAATGAACAAAAGGTTGCTGCAGTTACTCAAGCTGAACAAAAGCAAGAGCCAATCCAAGCCAAATTGCCTGGCGCACCGGAAAACAATGAAATACCACCTGTTATTGTAAAAGCTGAATCTAAACCACAAGAGCAGCAACAAGCCGCTATGCAACCGCTTCCCATAGTTGAGCAAAAGAAGGAAGCACAGGCTTCTCAGGAAAAGGGACAGCAAAAAAAAGCAGCATCGCCAAAGCAGGTGACTCCTCCACCCAAAAAAGAAGTCTCGCCAACCGCTGGACAGAAGAAGCCAGCTGTTCCTCTTGACCAGCCAAAACCTCAAGTTAAAGAAGAAACAGCTTCTGCTAAAATAGCTCTAGTTCCTCTTGCAATTGCACCAGTTTCTCCAGGACCAGTTGCTAATACAAATGTTATTGCAACACCAGCAGTACAATCGCCAGTAGCCCTTGGACCAGCTGCTCAAGCTTCAGTTGGACCACCGTCGACCTCAGTTATTCAAGCGCCAGGTATGCCAGAACCATATCTACAAGCTCCAGCAACACCTACTGCTAACCAACCACCAGTTGTTTCAGATTTATCTACTACACCATCGAATGCACAAACTGCTCCGGTCACACCATTAGCGACTCAACCACCAAAATTGCCTTCGCCTACTGCAGCTTCAACTGCTACTCCTTTACCAGCTGCTGTTCCTACACCAGTTGCTGTTCCTACACCAGCTGCTGTTCCTCCACCAGCTGCTGTTCCTACACCAGCTGCTACTCCTAAACCAGCTGCTGCTCCTAAACCAGCTGCTGCTCCTACGTCAGCCGATGTAACTGTTGTCGCAGCTCCGGCTCAAGGTTTACCTGCTCAATCTGCAGCACCCCAATCAACTGCAACTGTTCAATCACAGCAGGATCATGCACCGCAACAGGACCCAAAACCACAAGCTGCAGGCAACAACAAGAAACAAGAACAACAACAAAAACCCAAGCAGCAAGGCAAGCCCGGCCAACCACAGCAACAGGCTCAAAAGCAACCACAGCAACAGGGCCAAAAGCAGCCACAGCAACAAGGCCAAAAACAGCCTCAACAACAGGGCCAAAAGCAGCCTCAGCAACAGGGCCAAAAGCAGCCACAGGCAAATGCCGGCAATAAACCACAACAACAAACACAGGGCGCTGCAAAGCCCGCAGTTGCGCCAAAACCAAATAACCAACAAAAGCCCGCTTCCCCTAAAGGTGGTCCCAATCCACCACAAGGCAAAGACGCTGGCAAAGACAAAGCATCACCGCCCAAGCAACAAGCGCCAACAGCACAACAACAGATTGCACCCAAGAATCCCAACGAAGTTAAGGCACCGGCTAATACGACCAATTCACAAGCTCCGTCAAAAAATATTGCGCCCAAAGCAACACCATCTCCGAAGGCTGCCGCTACTCCCAAAGGGGCCTCTCCCAAGGCGAACACACCGAACGCTGCCGCTGCATCTCCTCAAGCAGGCACTGATTAAACTATTTTTGTCATATTATTTTGTGTATTTGCATTTGTTGCCGCGCATTTTAAGTGTCCCCAGAAGAAGCAGAGATTGCCAGTCAGCCGGAAAAGCGACTTTTTTTGCGTAGCCCTGATAAACTTTCAATCGCATTAACAATTTGATTCGTTTTTAATTTTTGCTCAAGAAACATTTAATAAACATCATATGGAAAACTACAAAAACACGCTTTAAAATAGTAATGGCGTGAATACATTACTCTTTCTTTTCGTCAATTGCTGGTTGCTCGGACTTTGGATTCAGTTTCCAAATAGCATAGTTTAAGGCCGTGGCAAAACCTAGCCAAGCGACATAAGGCACAAACAAAATACCAGCCCATTTATTGACGCGATAGAAGAGTAGTCCACAAGCGCTAGCGGTTGCTGTCAATGCAACAATATCAATAAGACCCTAAAAAATAACCATTAAATTGTAACTATAGCAATTTTTACGTTGTTAACCCTTACGCCCTTAATGCAGTGCTTGCCAAAGAATATGGGCGACCAGGCCCAGTTCAGCGCCAGTTGCGTGCCATATGCAATCAATGGCAAACGAGCATCCTCGCCAGCAAATCCACCGCCATCACGCCATACCAAGTAAGATCCGTAGCCCATGCCCGCATACAACGAAGTCCATACAGGAGCGAATACCCAATTGGGTGGCTTGAAGCTCGGAAAGTTAAGGTGCACATACCAGTTTTTTAGATTTTGGCGAGTCAATCTGCCATTCACAATGCCACCAATATTTGGCAAAAGCACTGCAGCAGCGATTTGCAAGAATTCATTTGTATTTTCCGACATGCTGCTATTTTTTTCAATTTAGTTTTGTGCGTTGCAAGTACTGCTTGTGTTTAATACGTAAGTCGAATTAGCCGACAAATGTTTGACTGTTGGCAACCCGGTGATTTCATTTTTCTAGATTGCTTAGATAGAAATTTATCTATTATTTACAAAAGCTTTTGCATTTATGAATGTGTTTGTTGGTTTATTATTGTATGCATTGCATGAGCGTAGATGGGGGACTTCCACAGGTTTATAATTTAGCTGACCTTGTGACATTGTAAACTAGGAGTATTTTAACATAAGTATACGTGACCAGCTCTATTCTTTATTGTAAATAGCTTAGTTCTTATAACTTTTTTTGCTTCTTCGCCTCAGCCACTGACTTAACGGCTGCAACACCAGGGCTGCACAAATGACACTGAACTTGGCACCTACGACTAATTGCGCCGTCGTTTCTATAAATTCAAATTTGACTAATTGTTTAATTAAATTAAATATATTAATCAACTTAAATAAATATAAAACCTTAGGCTTACATAAGGGTGTGCATCCCTTCTTGAATGTCGCTATGGCAGTCGTTGCCAGGGTATTTGTTATGGCCAAAGGCTTGTTTGTCCTTTGGAAACCAGTATTTTTATCAAATTCATTCGAAAAATGACGCTGTACTTTGATACGAAAATTGAATTTCTCGATTTGGATGCAGTTAGCACCATTAGTCGTTGGCATCCAAATGAGCCATTATTTGCAGTTGCCTCCTATAGTCAGGAACGCGGAGGTTCTGTTACCATTTTTGCTGACACGGTAAGCTTCGCTGCACACACATTTAAATAACAGCAGAGACTCACTTAACTCAAACACAGGGTGAACCGCAACGCGATGTTACCTATCCAGTGCATTTAACCTCACAGGCTACGGCCTTGGCCTGGCATCCAGAAAAGGCTTTGCTCGCCACGGGCTGGGAGCATGGTGAAATTCACGTTTGGTTTGCTGGCCATCGCGAATTTGCCAGCGTTAATGGACCTCACAAAGCAGCAATTGTCTTGGTAGAGTTCAGTGAGCAAGGCGGTCGTATGGTCACTGCCGATGCTATGGGCTTGGTTACAGGCTGGCGCTGCGATGGGCAGTATCAGTTTCTTACCATGTTTTCACATGACTTAAGAGAGGTTCTGTTGCTAGTCTGTTTTCGTCGCACTGTGGAAAGCGAGGTACGTGAGGAAATGGCCAACCTTGCTAAGGCTGCAGTGGCCGGTGATGAAAATGCACTGGATACGCTTACCAATTGGCGACCGCGTACGACTGCTCGAGGCATGACACATTCGGGCGTGCGTGACAATCACTGTTTCTATGCTTGCACACAGGGTGGTGTGGTGTACTACATAAATCAAGGTGGCGCTTGTACAGAGGTGATGAAAAGCAACTCACTGCCACCAATTGCGCAAATGTTGTGGCATCCCAAAAAGTAAGTAGACTTGTTTAAGCTTTTGTCCATTTAATTGTTCCGGTACGGCTTTTATTAAACATTTTAATTTTAAATGTAACGAATTAATATTTTATATGATTCTATCCAGAGACGCAGTAATTTGCCTAATGGAGGACTTGACTGTAACACTTTTTCTGGTGGAATCAACGGGCATACTTACGGAGCTGGATCGTGTTAAGCTAAGCGGCCGCGGCATGGGCAAACACGGTGGAATATCTTGGGCAGGCAATAGCTTGGCTATCATAACAGGTAGCTTAATTACTCTTAAATAAACTAGTTACTTATACTTCTTTGATTACCAGGTGCTTTTTCTGTACGCATTTGGGATATTGAACGCAGCGACAACTACTTACTGAAAATGGAGCTGCCAAGTTCGTATTATTCTAGTACTTTTGGCACGTCTGCATCTCTTTCAAGTCTGGGCAATGTAACAAGCACTGCATCAAACAACTTCTTTAAACAGGACAGCACAGAAAGCAATGTATCACTTACTAATGGCTTACCGCGCAAAATCAATAAGTACGCACAACTCGCCTCCAACGAGATCTTCACCTGCTTGGCATATAGCACCAGTAACCAAACGCTTTGTGCAGGCAGCTCACAAGGCAATCTGTACACATGGAAGCGAGCCGCCAGTTTCTTTGTGGGTCCACCTGAAGACGCCTGGCAGCTGACTAATATATCCACTGTTCGTGGTGCAGTTAAGAGCTGCGAATGGGGCTTCAACGAAGTGGCCAAGCGCTGCATGCTGGTAAATTGCATCTCAAATGTGTTTATGCTAAAGGAGCAGCCGTTGTTAGCCTATCATACGCGTGAAATGTGGGCAGTTCAGCGCAGTGCCAAAAACAGTGCAACTGACCCACTGCAATGGACACCAGTGCAGCGTACAAACGGAGTTTGCAGTCACTGCGCTTGCGCTTAATCAACTTAATCTGATTGTAAGCAATGGTCGCAGCATATCTTCGTATAGTGTGCAAAAGGTGGAGAAGATACTTGACGAGTTTGATGAAGTGCTGGAAAACAACGACGTTGCCACTGGGAATAGTGAAATGAGCAGTGGACCAGCTAAGACCGCTACTCCACTTAGCGTTAAATTTATGCAAACTTTTTCTGCCGAGTGTCTGGCTTTGTGTTTGCAAAATCAAAATATTTTTTGCCTCACTTCTAGTGATATTATGGTGTATTCCATTGGCGGCGTGGTGCTGCACAAGATTCAGGCTAATGACAATGAAGGCAAAATCATAGGCATGGATCTTACTGCTTGTTATCTTTCGATATTTACTATGAATGGCTATGTGAAAGCTTATGATGTTTCACGGCATGATCCTAAATTGTTATTTCCCAGCAAATCCGGTCATGAAATTTTCGATGACTTTGGCGAGTTTATTTTGGTTAAGTGCAACAGCATTGGCACACATCTGGCAGTGGTCATAGCGAACAGCAACTTTGTGCCCCGTGCAGTTCTGTTTTGCTGGAATTTTGAGCGTAGCAATCTGCTGGAATATGATTTGGAGACTTCCATAGAGGCCAGCAGTAATAAGTCTAGCTTGCCGGTACGAATATTTTGGGACTGTGAAGAGCCACGTTTGATGGCGGTGGAGGTAAAGTCGGTGTTGCTGAAGCAGCCAACTATACAAAAGGATAGTCGCGTTGGTATCAACAGCCCACGCAAGAAAATGGGTCATTATGTGGAGTCTCAAGTTTTGGTAATGTTTTACACGGAGTCATCCACGCTTAACGTTCTGGAATCACAAACCTTGGGTGCTGGAGCTCAACTGTTAAATTTATGCGTCCCAAATGTCATCAATCTGCATATAAATGCAGTCAAAGAACAGCCCTTGCAGGATTTTGCTGATCTGCAGCAGTGCGATTCCAATACCAGGAAGCAGGTTTTAAAGTTTAGTCTGCATGTGGCCGAGGGTAATATGGATTTGGCCTACCGCTCTATACGTTCTATACAATCAAAAGTTATATGGACCAATTTGGCCAAGATGTGCGTACACACTAACCGCCTGGATGTGGCCAAAGTATGCATGGGTCACCTGGAGCAGGCACGTTCAGTGCGCGCATTGCGTCAAGCCATGGAAGATGATGATCTTGAACAAGAAGCCAAGGTAGCCGTATTGGCCATCGAGCTGGGTATGATAGACAAGGCAAAGGAACTCTACACACAATGTAAGCGTTTTGATTTGCTTAATAAACTACTACAGTCCAGTGGAAACCTGGAAGAAGCTATTAAAATTGCTGAAATCGACGATCGCATACACCTGAAACATACATATTATCAAAGAGCACAAGCTTTTAAGGAAAGCGGTGACATAAAGTCGGCATTGGAGTACTTTGAGAAGACACAAAATCCTGTGCAAAATATAACTCAATTATTGATGGAAAATCCTATGGCTATGAAGCGTTATATACACACAACAACCGATCCTAAACTGTTGAAATGGTGGGGACAGTATGTTGAGAGCTCGGGTGATATGGATGCAGCCTTGGCCGTCTACAGCAAAGCTGAGGACTGGTTCTCGCAGGTGAAGATACTCTGCTATTTGGGCAAGATTTCTAAGGCAGATGCTATCGCTCGTCAGTCTGGTGATCGCGCTGCGTGTTATCATCTGGCACGTCATTATGAGAATGTGGGCAAGTTTCAAGAGGCCATTATGTTTTATACACGTGCCCAAACCTTTAGCAATGCCATACGCATATGCAAGGAA
>JAECWU010000262.1:37500-67690 GCA_018150985.1 Chymomyza costata
GTGAGAGCAAAGCTTTGGCGCCGACTTCGTCACCGACTTATCGCTTATGGTTTGCAGTACGTATTGATCATTTATTCGTCATACGCCAAAGCGAGCAGACGCTTTTAATTCGTTTACCGGCAAAGCTGCAAGCGCTGAACATTTCGACTTGACCGTTCGAGTATTGAAACACCAATAACCGTTATTAAAAATGCAACTGCAATTTAAATAATTTTCCTATATTAATAAAATGCATAGAAAAAATTTTCCGTAAAATTAGCCACTAATAAACACGGATTGTTTTGACGTTATGTTTACGCCAACTAGTGAAATTCCCTATGCCGCCGGGCTGTACAGATAAAGGCAAACACGCGCTTGCACCTAGCATAAACTGTTTGTTGGTATTGTCTGCTGTGGTGAATCATGGACCAGCTACAGCTTCCAGCCTAAATCCGTTTTGCAGGCGGACCTGAACTAAGCGTCGGTCACTTTGGAGTTGTAGCTGTTTTTCCAAGAATTTCGCGCCACATGAATGACAACAAAAATGTCGATTTACGAAAGTGAATAAGTTAAAATAAAAAAAAAAAAAAAAAATCAAACAAGTATTGAAATTGAGTTGCTGGCAACTTAGTGTTAAAACGACAGCCAGTTGGTAACAAAGTGCTTAAGTGCAAACATATTAATGGCCATTCTGGGCAAGCACAGTGAAATATTAACTATATACAATTATAAAGACCAGTAAGTGCTCATTAGAACTGGGTTTATGTGCAATGCAACAGAATGCCCGACCAAAAAGTGTCGGTGAAGCAAACAAATCTGCAGAGGATGCTCAGGATGAAGCACAAGAGGGCTTTATTGTCAGCGACCACGCCAGCGCAAAAAGAGAAAGGAAAACAGCGGGAAAGACGGCATCGAAAACCTAGCAGCTCAACCAGCGATTCCACCACAGATTCATCCAGTAGCAGCAGCAGTTACGACAGTGAGACGGAGGACTCCAGCAGCGGTAGCTGTGATAAAAAGGAAAACCGTCTGGCCGCCACTAAGCTGCCTACAGCCGCAGCTGTACCCGCGCTCAACTTGCCACAGGAGCCGCTTACAGAAAATACAAATAACTCGGACTCAAGTGAACCTGTGACACCCGTGTTAGTGCCCGTGGATCCACACGCCTGGTCTGCCGAAGATATTACCAGCTGGGTGAAATGGCTTACACGCAAGTGCAAAATAGAACCAGAGCCAGACTTAACACGCTTTCCCAAAGACGGCGCCGAGCTGTGTAAATTTAGTCGTGCCGATTTCTGGGTCTGTGCGGGCTCCCGCCAAGGTGGCATACTGCTGGCCGAGCACTTTGCGCACAGCCTATTCTATGCGACGGGCATAAGGACCAGCCCCTTGCGAGATGAGAATGAGCCAAGTAAGTAAATACAATTTCATAGAGACAACATTGTGGCTTATCGGTTTGAGCATAAATCTGTTTCGACCAGGGTTAGAGTTGCTTGTAATTGGCTGCACGTCGTATTCCCAGTGGCACGTTTAAGGCCAACAATTCAAGCTGTATATATCCTTTGTGGTCAAGCTTCAATTGAATCCTTTTTGTGAAAATAATGGCAACTGATTAAGATTGTTCGTTGCTGATAGACAGCTAACTTATGTGTTGCATTGATTGTTTTTGACCCTAACGTGTGAGTTAGATTAAGTTAATGCCCTGTGATACCTTCACAAAGAAGGCAGTGCCGCAGCTTAAACCATAAAAGTTATTTAATTTTATGCACTAACTTGAAGCGCTTTTAATTACCTGGAAACTAGTAAGGCACCACATAAATTGTTGCGGAAAACTGCTTCGCGACAGCATAAAAGTATGCAATACTTTTGACACAACACTTGAACTGCTATGTTGATGAAAATCTTTAGCGGCTTTTATTAACACCCCCACGCACCAAGACTTGCTTTTCAAGTGATGAACTTAATAATAAACGATGTAAATATGATAATTTCTCACAGGATGTGGCATCTAATAATAAAATCAAAATAATCCTCAACGCAAAAGTTGCAAAGTCAGCAGCTCAAGCTCATAGACCTGAGACCCATAGCTGCTGGCCCCACAGCTCAGTTGTCGGAGTGACAACAACTCTGCGGGTGGTCAGTTGTCACAGTGTTGTGGCAGCGTACAGGAAAATATTCATTCATTGCATCCTTCCTGTTCCGTGCCATATCGCGAGACACTAAGCTACTGATTTGGGTCTGGCATATGTACTATGTTAAAGACCGACGTCGATTTAATTGATTTGTTTTTTATGCCAAACAGGATTACACCTCGTCGTGGCAAAGATTACACTTAACATACACACACAGACACCAAACCACCCGCCCAACTGATTTTCATAGCTCTCCAGCTTTAGGGGGGTTAGAGTGGCTGCACGTGCCCCCTGACTTTTGGCAGCGCATTTACCACCAGCTGCGCAGGTGAACGTCGGTCGGAGCGTCGCTGCTTCGGCGTGTCAGCTTCAGCCCAGGCAAGATGGCAGCAAATGATAAAGAAAACTTTTTCTGCTTCGGCATCTCTCCGGCATAAGTTGGCGCCGCATTTTAGAAATAGTCAGTTGCCAGCGGGCGCTCGTACAAAACGGTCAGAAAAACTCCCGAACCGAGTATTCGAGCTGAAAGTGTTAAGAACATACATACGCGCATTTATTTCGGAAAAAAACCAATTTTCACAAAATAGTAAAACAAATTTGCAAATATTTGAGTTGCAAGCACAATGAGCGTCAGCGTAGATGTGGGTGTTATGTGGCGCCTTTCTGAGGACTTTAATCGACGTTTTGGACTGCGCATGCAGACTACGCCAACAGCTACACATCATGCCCACCATACACATCATCCGGCTGCAGTGCATCATTACCATCATCAGCATCATCATGGCACGCCACATGGTGCTATGTTATTTAATGGTACAACCTTGAACAGAGCGCATAGGATTATAGGCCAGGCCATGCTGCCATTTTTTCGACTAAGTTCAAATATCAGGACCCATAAGAAATAAGAATTCCTTGAAAATTTTTATACCCATATGTTGCAAGTACCAGGAATTCTTCTTTTGAAAGGAAACCGCAAAGTTTTCTGAATTTGGGAGCCCGCCTCATAATCTCAAAAATAAGCTCAATATTGGCATTTCCGGAATGTGCCAAAAATAAAAATAAAATGTTTGGTATACAACAATATGCCTGATTGCTTTTAAGCTAAAAAAAAATACAAATTTATATTTAAATTTAAATATTTTCATTTTTAATGCAGTGATTCATTTGTGCATATATTTTTTCATGTGACGTATTAGTTTGTTTTTCTGCCGTCGGGACTTCCCAAAATTTAGCCTTGCACTGCCTAGGCTGGCGCTTGCATGCCACACCTGGAAATACCCAAAGTTTTTTACCCTGCAATAAAATCAGTGGAATTCGTAAACACGTTTTATTTCTACAACTTATTAATGCTTGCCGAGTTCCTGCTAGACCATGACATATGTACACTTGGCAAAAACATGTTGGCAATGGAAAAAAAATTTTAATTTTTTTACTTTTTATCGGGATTAATTTAACCATAATACATTTGATTTGATATTTAAAGAAAACTTAATCAATCGGCTTGGTTTCATTATGTACATCTGCAAAAGTGTTTGAAACAAAAATTGTAAATTTTTTTTAATAATATTAATTTTATATCTTTTCTTAAGGAGCAAGTGATCGCAAAATAAAGTTATGGGGTTGAAAAAAAATCAAAGTGAAAAAAGGATTTTAAATAAAAATAAAAGCTACAACATATATTTTTGAAAGGACTATAAAAAATTATAAATTTTTATTTTTAATTATAAAATTATAAATTTTTATTTTTAATTATAATTTTATAAATTTTTATTTTTAATTTTTCCCAAAAATATTAAATTTTAACTCTTATTTGTTAACTTTGAGAAAAATTATAAAATAGTGATTGATATAATTTCTATGTAAAAATCGCAAAAGAACGGAGAATTTTGGATTTTTATTTAAAAAACTAATTTTTGAAACCTTTTGAGCCAAGGGTCGCATTTATTTGATGTATACCTTAATTCCTAATATGTACTTAAAGGATCAATACTAAGGATCCCACAAAATAACTAGTAAATTAAAATATGAGCTGAGGGGCGTATTACAAAAGTCAGCACATTCTATTTATAGGTGGAAGGATCAATATTAACGATCCCTACAAATAAACATTGAATTTAAATAACTGGCTCAATAGATGTTTTAAGTCAATTTTTATTTTCAATTTTTTAAATTAAAATTGACTAATACATTTTATTTTTATTATAAAATTTTAATTTGCAATTTATAAGAAAAAAAAAAAAATTAAAAAAAATTAAATTTTTCAATTTTTATAATACAAGATAATAAGATAATAAAAATTAATATTTAGCTATCGTTATTTTTTTTTTAAGTTCAAGAGTAATTTTTAAATTTTAATTTAAAAAAAAAAATAAATAATTGTTACTTCATTTTTATTCAAACACACTAGTAGGGTTCAGTGGAAACTTGCTATTATACTTTTATTTTAATAATTATTATTTAGTCAATTTACTTATTGCCTGAAGTCTGATTGTAAATAAAATATGAAGAAAAAAATAACAAAATTTTATTCAAAAAATTATAAGAGCAACGATCCCTAATTTTTTGGTTACTCCATTATTAATTTTTTAATTTATTTTTATGGGATTTTCTTAACGCATTGCAAAGATCTTAAGGTAACAATTATTTAGCATTATTTAGCTCTGGTGCACTACTTAAAAGTTAGGTGAATATATTCTTAATAATGAAAACGTCCGTGCCGTATTTAAATTTTTTTTATTAAAAATTTATCGGGTCTTCAAGCAAGTTGCTGTGCACATACTAAGTACATTGCAAGTATATAAAATAAGCTGGCGTAAAAAAAAAAAACAAAAAAGGATGAAATGAACTAAAAGCAGTAGACGCTTACAATTAAGAACAAATTGGAAAAATTTATATTTAAATTAAATTTTAAAATTTAAATATTTTGAAAAACAATTTTATTTAAGAGTTAAAAGCATAAAAATAAATGTAATGAATGAACTCAATATATTTTTGGATGCGACAACACATATTTTTCAGTTAAATGTTTCTTCAAAATAATTTTTAATAGTTATTGTTATTTCATTTTTTTTTTTTGAGCATTCTAGCTATAAACAAGTCTAAAAAAATCCTTTAACTTTTTCTAAAGTTTTTTTTTTATTAATTTTTTAATATCCTAGATATAAACTATTTAATAGTCTTTTAATATTTAAAAATTTATTTTTTTATATTATGATTTATATAAGGTGCCATTTATTTTCATTTTTTGAGTATCCTAGATATAAACTAGTTGAAAAAAAAAGTTATGTAACATTTGGGTCTCAAAAAACGGAACATTGGGACTATAGTGAATGAGCCAATATTTGGGCATGTGTATACAACATTAAAATTGTTTACTTTCTGGTTATATTCTGAAATGTCTTGTAGTGTAGTGCCGGTTTTTCCATTCACAAAATGCCAACGCTGTTCGTCGCCCACAGTTGGAGTCGCGGCAGACTTAACGCCATTTTGCAGGATTTATGGCCACTTGCGGTTGATTTTCTGCGAATAAACTTTGTGCGGTGCTTTTTAAAGTTTCACGCCACGTCCTCAAGCGAGTACAGCGTCATCAAGAGCGACGTAGACCAGAAAATCTGGTTTTATATTTAGCCATATACATACATACATATATAGTACATACTTGAATATACAAACATACATATATATAAAATAAATCTTGTTTGCTCAGTACTCTCTCTTATTGTGTATCTGTTATTTTTTGTGTCTCTGTTTTCAGATCCGTATCAGCTTTTGAATGCTGCCTCTCACCGATTGGTTGCGCAGGGTTCTGGTGGCCAAATACAGTTGTGGCAGTTTTTGCTTGAGCTGCTCGCTGATTCGTCGAATGCCAACTGCATTAGCTGGGAGGGCCAATCGGGCGAGTTCCGTCTTATCGACCCCGACGAGGTGGCCAAGCGTTGGGGCGACCGTAAAGCCAAGCCAAATATGAATTATGATAAGCTGAGCAGAGCTTTGCGGTAAGTACAATTTACACAGCGCGAAAAACTGAGTTAATGTTTGTTTTGCCCAGTTGCTGAACAGGTTGTTGGCCGGATAGTATAAACCGTCAATTCCTGCGATATGACTCATAGGACAGCAAAACTAGTTTGCATTCTTTAACGTTTTTTTTTTTCTATTTCTTTGCAGCTATTACTATGACAAGAACATAATGACCAAGGTCCATGGCAAGCGTTATGCGTATAAATTTGATTTCCATGGACTTATGGCCGCTTGCCAGGCACAGGCGCAAGGCTGTGATCCAACTACCAATATGCTAAGTTCCTATAAGCATCATCACTACACTCATCATCCGGGCACACATCCTGGCATGCAGGCGCAGCATTTGCCGCATCATCATCCACATCATCCGCATGCCCATCCTGCACACACAACACATGCCCAGTTCCTGCATCATCACACGGCCACAGAACTGACCTCACCCGCCTCAGCATCCACCAGTTCAAGCTTAGGTTTTCCATCGCCTTCAACGGCTTCATCTTTGCCCTCGCCCAACAATCTGCCGTCGGTATTTACAGGGCCATCTTTATACGCCAGCACTACGGCTACAGCTGTTACCGAAGCACAGCAACATACGTCCAGCACGGGCACAATAAACACGGCCAGCTATGAACAACGTACGCCACCTGGTAATACGTTCAACTGAAATGGCAACCCCAATTTGTTGGGGTTGTAACTATTATGGCAGCAGAGGTTGAGCGTGTACGCGCAGGCCACCCGCAGCGAGGAAAAGCAACTATCTTGCTCTAACTCATTAAACAGCTCGGCCAGCCGGACCATAAAAAGGTCGTCACATCATTTTCACATAATTCCAGTAACTTTTGGTTAATTGAGTGTGTAATTTTCATATGTGATAAAACTTGGAGCAACTGCTGCTCCATATCGCAGAAGCAATACTGTACTTAGAACTGTGCTAATTTTGTTACAAATGTAGCCTACTCCCACCCCCGCTAGACGGGCTCCATCTTGTTATCTTTTTTGCTTTTAAATATATAATCATAGTACATATAGAAATACATAATTACATGTAATATCAATGTTTGCTAATAGAGTTTTCTTTTTAATACAAATCTACTAAGTTGTCACAAAAAACATAAAAATTGATTATGAATACATATATGTACATACATACGTAATCTTAGAGCATGTAGCTTGAGTATAACAGGGATTTTTATTGGTCTCTAGATGGCATAAACAATGGCCAACACTAAGAACGTGCAGCCAAAGCCTACAAAGCACAAACGATCTACTGCTGTGGCTAGTAACACCCAGTCAAATTGCAGGGCACGCTCCGAAGGCATTGCAGGTGGATTTATATCTATGGGATTAGTTGACTCGTCGATATTATCATACACATGTTCGTCCAGTTCTTTTGCTCCACCATTGCCCAGCGTGGACAGCCTGTCAGCCTCAAAGGTAAAGTGGGATAGCAACAGCCAGGTACCCAGCTTGCCGTGCAACAGCTGCTTGAGAAAGTCCGGAATGCGTCGCTTGTGTTTAGCTGTGGCTAGGTAGAGCACAATAACCTCAATAATGGTTGAAAGGCTTAACAGCAGCAGACTGGCGCTATAGAAGATTACTGTGGAGCAAAACATTTTAGATTAAAAGTCAATGTGGTTATTGCTTTATAAACTAGGAGACTTAAAATAAATTTAAAAAGAATAAAGCATGCATCCATAATGTTTTAAGTATTCCAAAAGTTCAGGTTAAAAGCATAAGTAAGTATAACAGGTAATAAGATTAAGACCTTTTTTGTATAAACACAGAGCGGATCCTAAGAATTCGGAAAAAATTCAAAAATAATTTCAAGTGACGTTTGTGCAACAATTAAAAATTCTTGTGACGTAAAAGTTTTTAAACATTTTTTTTGTGCTATTAAGTGTATTGCTTATTTACAAAACAAATAGTTCAGCTGCATCTGGGGGATTTACTTTTAGTTATAAGCTTTTTGAACCCTTACCCAAAGGGTCAAGGTATTATCGATGATTTTTTCTTAGTAACCCTAATAGGTGAGTATATTTATATAATCACTTACCAATAAGCGGTGTATTATTGGATAGCACCGGCAACAGTTGCGCAAAGTACATAAGAAATACGGTAATAAGAACTATGAGTATGCCATTTAGTAGAATTTTTTCGCCCATTTGGGGTGGCAACCAGAAGGCCGACAGCGCGAGCATTATAATACACGCTGCGGGCGTATAGATGACAGCGGTGTACATAGAGGATCTGCGCGCCACCTCAAAAGTAAACTCAATAAAGTTATAGTAATCTTTGGTCACATATTCTGTTCTGGCACTAGTGATTTCCCATTCGGTGGACTGCACCAACTCATCGTATGCAACTTCCTCCGTTTGATTCGTGTATTCCTCATCGATGCCGTTTAGGGACCACGAACCAATACCAAACTTGCAAGTTTGTTTGTCATAGGGCCAATGTCGCAGATTAAGATTGCAATAAGCAATATAAACGGCTGGAGGTACCCAAAGAAAGGTACCATCAGCGCCGAGCACTACATGAGTATCCACCAAAAAGTCGCCATCATCGCTAGCGGCATTAAAAAGTGTAATCTGTGGTTTCCAGACCTCGCGAGCGCGTAAGTGCAGTATAGTTATATTATCGTACTCGCGTACATTCCAAGAGCGACGCTCATCCATCCAGTGCTGGAATTTGAATAGTCGTTAATTCAATTAAAGTAAGAGAGATGACCTGCTATAAAAGTACACATACAATACTTAGCCAACAATGCAGCGTTATCTTGCCACGCATCTCATCTATGTCTAGGTAGTGCACCCTCATACCCAGGCTGATATTTGTGGGTTGGCCTTGCACCGTGGGCTGTGCATTTTTATCATAGTTGATAAAAAGATTCATGTGAAGGCGATCGGCCGTGCTGACATTGGCAGTTTTCCCATTGTCCTCGCTATCCGTGAGAGCTGCAGACGGATTTCTCAAGATATTTTAAGTTTGTTTTACGTTTACGTAAGCTACTTACTGTTGGCGCCTGGCACGGCCACAAGCAAACCCAGAAAGACGCCAAGAAATAGAGGAAACAGCAAAGATTTGTGATGCACACGACCGGAAATCAACGTTTTTATCTTGCTCAGCATTGTTGTTTTTCAAGTTCACAACGTTTTTGTTTTTTTTTCATACACTTAGACTGTGTTCTTTGGAAACAAAATATTATTGTTTGCGGTTTGAGCTCAAAAAGTCGACTGAGCTCTCAATGCGCTCGAATAGCTGGAAAGCCCCAGCTCAGTAAAGTTTTGCACATGGCTCTTGATAAGCGGTCTGAGGCACTGCTTGTCGCCTTGCCGGCTGCATTGTTGTGGACCCAATTGAGGGGCTTGATAAGCTGAGCGATAATGTAAAAATACATGTATTTGTTCATACATACATATGTATGAAAAAACTTAGTAGTCGGTAACTGGCGCTTCAGATATTTTATCCAGAGAGAAAAAGAGGAACCGAAGTTCTCATTGTCGTCTGCACTTGATTTTATGCTCAGTATTTTTATTAATAATTTAAATAGGTAATTGGCTGAGTAGCTGTGGTGCTTAAGTATATTTTTAACGATGCGTGCTAGGCGATGCTATTGTTTTGGGGTACGTGTTCCAATTTAATATTTATTAAATTTTAAAGAAAAAGAATTTGGCATTTTTTAAACTGTGGGTGTTATTAGCCGTAGCAAAAGGTTAGGCAAAAAATTATTTTTATTTCGAATGTTTTTTAATTTAAAGACTTTTTGTTTGAAAAATTTTATTTGTATCAATTATCTAATTTTTGATTTGCAATTTGTTGTGTTCTGCAACAAAAAATTAATGAATTAAGATAATTATTATTAATGTAGATAATGTAATAATTTCATTAAAATTCACTTTTCAAGTGTTACAATAAAAAATTTAAGAACATTTTACTTTTGTTGTGCCTTTGTTCACAAACAACGACTTTTTTTAAAACTTTTCAATCATATCGATAAGTATTTATGAACTTTGCTTGCATACATTTTCGTATATCGTTTACCGGTGTGAATGGCAAAATCGATTAGCTATTTATCGCTAGGCAGATGTGTTGACGTGTGGCTATTCCTGCCTCTGGCTGCGTGTCACTTTGTACAATCCCGATACGACTTCCCCGACAAACTGGAAATCGTGTAGTAAATTTAACGTTTTTGATAAAAAAAAAAAAAATAATAATATAATGGACGTCGACCAAGTCATAGGCAGCGTTAAAGACGCCATCAAGGGGATAGTGGAGAACGTGGAAGCAAAAAATGATACGCAAACAAATGAAAAGAAAGTCTCAACGCCAGAGGGTATAGCTTTCGCCTATGGCAGTCTGGTCATTATGGCCATGTTACCAATAATTTTCGGTTCCATACGTTCAGTAAAGCTGCACAATCAAAAAAAGGTTGGTTAATAAATATTTACACATAGTATTTCGTGAATTTTCAACATCATTTGTTTACGCAGTTGACTGGAGAAAAAGCGGACACAATGAGCAAAAAAGATGCCATGTATTTCCCGCTCATAGCATCGGCAGCACTTTTTGGTCTCTACATGTTCTTCAAAGTATTTTCAAAGGATCACATTAATTTATTGCTTACCGGCTACTTTTTTGTGTTGGGCGTTATTGCTCTAGCGCATTTGCTTAGCCCGGTCATCAATTCTTTGATGCCTGCTTTTGTGCCAAAGGTGCCCTTCCATATATATTTCACCAAAGGCGAGGGCAAACAAAAGGAGGAAATTATTAACTACAAATTCTCTACCCACGATATTGTTTGCTTGATCATTTCTTCCGCCATTGGAGTGTGGTATCTGCTAAAAAAACACTGGATTGCCAATAATCTGTTTGGTTTGGCCTTTGCTATTAATGGTGTCGAGATGCTGCATTTAAACAACTTTGTGACTGGCGTTATTCTTTTGAGCGGCCTATTCTTCTATGATATCTTTTGGGTATTTGGAACAAACGTTATGGTTACCGTGGCTAGAAGCTTCGAGGCGCCCATCAAGCTAGTCTTCCCACAGGACCTCATTGAACATGGCTTCAGTGCATCCAACTTTGCCATGCTAGGACTAGGAGACATTGTCATTCCCGGCATTTTCATAGCTCTGCTGCTGCGTTTCGATGACAGCAAGAAGCGTAAGACACGTATCTACTTCTACTCCACATTGACAGCCTACTTCTTGGGTTTAATGGCCACTATTTTTGTGATGCACGTGTTCAAACACGCGCAGCCAGCGCTACTCTATCTAGTACCAGCATGTATGGGAACTCCGGTGCTGGTGGCGCTTGTGCGTGGAGAGCTGAAGGTGCTTTTTGCGTGAGTATAATTGCTAATTGTTGCTTGTTTAGCCAATTAACTTATTGTAACCTTTGGTAATAGTTATGAGGACCATCCGGAAGAACAGCCTGAGAAGAAGGAAAAAAAGGAGAAGGAGGAAAGCAGCAGCGCCAGCAGCAGTAGCAGCAATAAAAAGAAAGAATCTAAGAAAGCTAAGTAAAAGGCTGCGTGGAGCTAAAGCTATAAAGCAGCACTTAATTCAAATCGTTCCACATACCCGCCCGCTTACTATTTCTAAAGTCTTCTAATATTGGCTGCTTACACGCAAGCCCACAAAATATTTTGTTTCGCTTAAACGTGTTATTGTTTTATATTGCTATTGGCACGTGTGCGACTCTTTAGTTATGTTAGCAAAAAACCTTAGGTACTTCCATAAAGACGTTTTCTTATAACATATATTAGCATTGATGCTGTGTTCTTGTACAAGGCACAACCACCGCTCTGAGTTCGTCTAGGTTAACAACTACTACATAATAGAAATTTAATTTACTTTTTCGGAATTTTTTATACAGAAAGAATATAAATTAATAATTTATGTAAAAATTTGTATACGTATAAGCGGAAAAAAACTGAAATATTCCAATTTTTGTGAAACAAAGAACAACCAAAAATAAAAAAAAGGTATTTTTTTTTAATAATAGCGCTTGAAAATTTTGCTATCGATAAACAATCGTTGCTAACCAACACTAAATATTTTCAATGCATACCTGTGCGGTGCTGTCAACTTTGTTTGTAATAGTTATTTCTCAACACTTGCCAGTTTTTCCGAAGCGACGCACGGATGCGAACTACGCTGAAATTTGCAAAGTTTTAGTAAAGCGTCTAAAAAACGTTCGCAATTAATTTGCCAGCACATATAAGGGTGAGTTTACAGACAAACACATGCTTTTATAAGCATATATTTAAGTTTTGTTTAACTTTTTACGCCTTTTGCACAGGCGCGCGTACCTTTGCAGCTGTAGTTGTGAAAGCAGCGTGTAGGCAGGCAAGAGATAAAGAAGAGCGTCAAAAAGAAATAGACAATATTGGAACTAAAAATACTGCAATTTTACAACAACTAAATTAGAAAAATATGTCTGGTATTGCTATAACACGCTTGGGCGAGGAGCGCAAGGCTTGGCGAAAAGACCATCCATTTGGTTTTGTTGCCCGCCCGGCTAAAAATCCAGACGGTACACTTAATCTGATGATCTGGGAATGCGCTATTCCCGGAAAGAAGACTACGCCATGGGAGGGTGGTCTCTACAAGTTGCGCATGATTTTCAAGGACGACTACCCAACCTCGCCGCCAAAATGTAAATTTGAGCCACCGCTGTTCCATCCCAATGTGTACCCCTCGGGCACTGTGTGTCTGTCGCTGTTGGATGAAGAGAAGGACTGGCGTCCCGCCATTACCATAAAGCAAATCCTGCTGGGCATTCAAGACTTGCTAAACGAGCCGAATATCAAGGATCCAGCTCAAGCTGAAGCGTATACTATTTACTGTCAAAATCGTCTGGAATATGAGAAACGTGTACGCGCTCAGGCACGTGCCATGGCTGCAACTGAATAAATGAAAATAGTATGCAATATTCCTGCCAGCAGAGGGCGAACATGCTTAATTCCTCATCCAGGCATGCAAAACACACACACTCACAGAAAGGTGTACGTATACGAAGCCAGAAACAATTATACACACACAAACAGAGTTGTGTACGTATACATACTAACACAAAAACAAAAAAACACATACAAATATTTAGGATTTCAGTGATCAATCACTAAACAAACCACGTAGGACCGAAGCATTTTTGGGAATGCTTTTAATTATAAATATATGCTAACATTTTCATTTTTTCGTAAGTCGATTAAATTTAAAACTGATGAAATAAATAACTTATGTAAAACAAAAATGAAATTCAGATATTTGCACCAATATAAATTATATTAAAATTAAACTTGTGCATAATTATTTTAAAATTAAGCGTATGATTCATTTTATGGTGACATCATAGATGACGATGTTTGCTTACGTGTTCAGTTTCTAACAACTTTGAACCTTTTTTTATAAATATATTTTCTAAATCGTGGGAATGATTTCAGTGACACCTTTGGGCCTTCGAGATAATCACCCTAATCCAATTTCATACTTTCTCGAAATTTTGTTACGTAAAAAAATGAAACTACAATTGAATAATTACGCCCATATAATACGCACAGTTTTATCGAATAAATACTTTTTTGAACCCCACTAACATAATGCCATTTTGAAGCCTTTTATAAACTTACCATAATTGAATTTCAAACTTTCACGAAATATAGTTACCGTAAAAAAATAAAACTAAAATTAATAAACCATTTATTAAATACACATCGAATAAATAAATTAATTTTATTGTCGCACACACTTAATAAATAGTTAGCTAAATTAAACATTTTGAATTCTACACCTACATGCTGAACATGTACGTTTTTTTATAGGATTTAGCGGAATATATCAGATTCCGTTTTGAAATTATAATAAAAAAAACAATTTTCCAACATTATTCAAATTGAACACAAAATGGATTGAATAAATTTTGGAATTTCCGAAAAAAGGCGAAATTTTCCAGCGATAGTAACGCCTTGTTATTGACTTCATTTTTCTTTCAATAATATTGAAAACTTTAAGTTTCTTGCACTTATTTTAATTACATAATTATTATTTTTTTCTAAGTGGTAAACTTTGGCATGCATTATATGTCATGATTTCTATGTTTATATCTATGTATTGTATGTTATATAAAGTGTAAATTGTAGTTATGGATCTAGAACCGCATTAGTCGTAAAGTCATCCCGTTTAGCTATGCAGTTCTATCCTTAGTAGAGTGGCGCTGCTAGGCGAGCAGAAAGGAGATTCTCTAGGAATACTGTCGTTTCAATTCGGTTCGGTTCTGTCAGCAATGGTTTGTAGATTCGATTGGGCTTAGAAGCATTTGTAGTACCATTCCAGTTGCTTGCGCTGCGCCTGCCACAATAGTTGGCTCTCTCAAATGGCCGCCTCCTGCAAATTCTCCTTGTTCTTTTGCAGCATCATCAATTCGTTTGGTGATTGTATGGGCATGCCCACAGTGGCAGCAGCCACATGATTTGGACTGGGACTGTCATTGGCCTCCGGTCTTTGCAGCTTTGATTTACAATAGAACTGTTTGTGTGCCAAAAAAGTCTTGATATAATTAAATGATATATCGCAGGTGGAGCAGTATTTCTTCATGGCCTCAGCTGCGCTGGGTCCAAGTGGTGATGCTACAGGCGGTGGTGGCAGTGCAGCTGCTGCTGGAAGCACATCAATGGGAATGTCCATAGGTTCGGCTTTAATGTGCGGCAACTGCGTGTTGGCCGTGGCAATGGGCGAGTTGTTATTTTCATGCACAAGATTTAGATTTGGAATGGTGACAGCTGTATGCTCCATCGGCTCTGTTTTTATGTGGAAACTGAAAAAAACGTTGAGTAAAATAAAAAAATCTTAGTTACTTTCTTGGAGACTACAAAGCTTTAACTACTACTTACTGTGCCTCTCCATTGACAGCTGCAATATCGCCAACAGCTACGTTGGCTTCATGCTCCCTAGACTCAGGTGATATAGACGGCGAATTGATTGCTACATGAGGATGCAGCAGTTTCATGTGTCGCAGCTGTAAATATATAAACTGATTAGTTGGAAACACCTCCCAGTGCAACCCTATACCACACATACCACATTGCCTTTATATGTAGATGCATAGCTGCAATAGTCGCAATTGAAAATCTGTGGCACTTGCTCAGCCGCAACCGCAGCAGCAGCGGCGGCGGCGGCTGCAGCCTGCAACTGTTGCTCCAGCTGCTGCTCCTGTTGCAGTGTGGCTGCTGTAGGCACCTCTAAGCCATCCTCCTCAAAAATGCATGTCATGTAGTGCTCTTCGTTGATATCATTGCTCTTTTTGTCAAAGTGTGTACGTATGTGCGTGCGCATGCCACGTAGCGTGTTGCCCTTGTACTGGCAAATGGTGCAACGAAAAGCTTTGACAGTACCATGCATTTCCATATGTTTGCGAGCCAAGGCGGCCGTGGGACTAACCACAGCACAGACGGGACATTTATTGACATTGTTTGAAGTGTTTGGAGTGGTGACAATACGTTCCGTGGCGCTGGTCACCGAGCTGATAATTAGCGGTGAGACTTGTGGCTGCGGTAAAGCAGCAGGCGGTGGACAGGGCAAACCATGTTCGTGTAACGTCTTGCACTTGCTACACTTTTCCTTAGGCAGCGTTAGCTAAAGAATAAGATTAAGTTGAGAGTTCATTGCAAGTTTTATAAGCTCTTTATTCAACTTACAGTGTTTGCATCCGCTGCTGCAACTACCGCCGCGCTAGCTGCTCCTGCCGCGCTTGCATTAGCAGCTGCAGCTGCTGCGCCGCCACCCTTGGGACAATAGTAGTTCTGATGAGCTCTGAGATTGTCCAGCGATGTATATTTAATGCCACAGGCTGCGCAAATTAGCTGCTGATAGGCCACAGGCGTTGTTTCTGCAGTGGACACGGGCCCCTGTGTTGGGTGGCGTGTTAGATAACTTAGCATCTCCCTCGCTAGGTTCATGATTTCGTGCCGAGCAGTAATGCTGCTTATGGGCCAGATAGTTTTCATATTTGCAAAAAACAATATTGCACTCTTTGCACTTGGAAACACCCTGTTTGACATAAATCTGCGGTTGATTTGTAGACGGCGCAGTAACAGCTGAGCTTGGAGCTGCTGACGCATTGGCCGGCACCGTAAAGCCCAGCTTACTAGCTGCAGCAGCCAGCTCAGCTGAGCTTGAACCTGCCACAGCGGCAGCAGCAGCTGCTGCTAGTTTCAAAGCCAGCTCTGGGTTTGTTTTGGCCAGCAGTGACTCGGAATTCGAAAGGCTTAACGCAAAATCAGCTGGCAACATGGAGCGCAGCGGCAAATTGTCCAGCAAACTTGATGTAAAATGTGGCATTCCTACACTGGTAGGTGGCGACATAGAGGAGGCACTGCCTGCGCCAGAGCTACGCGGACTTATGGCACGCCGTTTGGGAGAGGGGACTCATGGAGGGACTGCTGGGCAATGATGGCGCGCATACAATTTGCTCAGGCGTAACACTGCCGCTTTGATCCAGTGCAAGATTCTCTTTGCCAGCTTCCAGCAATGCCAAGGCTTCCAGGTTTTCACGTTGTTGTTGGGATTCGCTGTCCATCAATGCGTGAGCAGTGCGCACAAAATGCTGACGCTGCAGCAGTGCCGAAATGGGCGAGCGGCGCAGTGAGAGATCCAGCGGCGCCGATTCGCTGCGGAAATGGAAGAGTATGTTAGAAGAATTATTTCCTATAAAAGAATCTTATTCTCGATAGGAACTTACCGGACAGCACCGCCTTCCTTTGCGTTTTATAGCTTTAGTCTCCTGCTGCAAACTGTTAGACTTTTCATTGTCCGGCACGTTGCTTGCCTGGCGTTCCTGCTCCATTGCAGCCGGTATGGCAGCTGTGTTGCTGTTAGGCAGCACAGGTGGGGCATTACTTGATAACGCATTGATGTTTAGAGCCGTGGCCAATGGTTTGAGTGCACCATTGTCCAGCGTGAAGCATGTGGACTCTGGATTAATAATGCCCGAGGTGGAGGTGGTGCTGTGCCAAAAACATAACATTAAACTGCTGCTGTATAAAACATTGTGTTTACTTACAGTGGTCCTGGAATGAGGCTGGCAGCGCGTATAAGCGAACAGGGCACAATTATAATAGGATTAGTGGGCAAAGCCAGAAAAGGTTGCGGTGGTGCCTGTAAAGATGCTGCTGCGGCTGCAGCTGCTGCCGCGGCCGCAGCCACTATGGCCGGCGTTGGTGTCTTATTGCGCGTCTGAGGACTGTGTGCGCCACTGACCAAAGCTGCTTTGTTGCTAGAGTTAACGCTGCCGCTGGCACTGGCTACACTTTCTAGTTTGGGCGTCATCTGTCCATCGGAGCGTCGGGAACTGCAATAGTGTTGTTTATGGGCGCGGTAGGTCTTCACATTATTGAAGCGTATATCACAATCACTACAGTAACGATCGATTTGCTGTTGGAAGTTTGAATTGAAAAAAGTGTACAAGAGTTAAGTAGTTGCTCACGGAGTTGTCTCTACGCTAATCTACGCTCAACACACAACTCACTTGACTAGAGCTCTCCTCATAGCCGACGGCAGCAGTTGCTGCAGCAGTAATCACTGTAGCGCCTCCGTTTGGCGTGCTGGAAGCCGGTGAGGTCTGGTGCATGCGCATATGACGATTCAGTGAGACCTTCTTATCTGCGCTATAGGAACATTGCGTGCAGGCATATTGCTTGCCCGTACGTAAGGACTTGACAGCTGGCTCGGTGCTAGTTGTGCCACCAGCCGCAGCAGCTGCAGCTCCAGCTGCACTTGAGCCTGTGCTGTTTTTATCGCTCGCCTCATCCTCCGGCTCCTTGTTGCGGTGTGAACAGTAATAAGCCTGATGCGCCTCTAGTGTCGACGGCGAGCTAAAGGCTATGCCGCAGGGCATGCACATAAAGCGTGCTGGTTTCAGCAGCGGCTCTACTAAACCAGCGGACAAACTCTCCGGCAGCTGCTCGGTTTTATTTAAGGGCGGCGGCGGTCCTATCGCACGATGCTTCATCTGTGGCTCATCATGGTGCAGATTCAGCTCTTTAGCATTGGGTTTTAGTGCAGGATCCGAAGCCAGCAAGGCATTTAAACGCACTTTGGGCAGCATGGGCGCTGGCGAGGAGGCAGCGCTGGCCGAATGCGACTCAGTCTGTGGCGAAAGGCTAGGCGATGTAGTGTCCGGGCGTGCGCCTGGTGATGGCGGCGTAGGCGCCTGTTCAAGCTCCAGTTTGGGTATTAAATCAGCACAGTTGCGCGTCGAAGCAGGACTAGGCGCCTCGCTGCTGCTAGGACGTGTAGGTGGCGTGCTTGGTAGCTTCTGCTGGGATTTATCAGTGTTCAGCGGCGGTTCGGCCATTTCCACATCACTTTCAGTCTCATGCGCCTGCTCGGCATTGGAATTATTGGAATCTGGGTTTTGGTTTAGGCTTGTGGGCGTCTGGCTGTGCTCGTCGTGCGGCTCGAGCTGTTTGTCCTCCCCGCTTAGCTCATGTGAGCCCAAATCTTTGGAATCTGCAAGTGAAAGAGAGAGAAACAACAAGTATTAGTACAACAACATCGCTATTTGCGCTTTCCCAGAAACTGTCAATGCAGGCAACAGCAATTGGTAACTGGCAGGCCATAAACTACGCCAGCGTAGATATATGTGTCAAATTGGCCAGAGGTTAACAATTATTATCGAACAAATTGTCAGCCGGGCGGCTTGTAAGCAACAAGCAACAACCAACAACAACAACAACAAAATTTAAAAGCGACAGGCAAGCTGTGAAACAATGCGCCCAGGCATTGGGTAATGTGAACAGTGTCTGCATCTTCCAATGCATTGAAGCCTTGTTGAACTAGCCTGACCATTTGCCTGTTTATCCCGCAATTGCATCTACTTGGCGGCGGATTACGTGGAAAACCTACACACATACACACTCACATATATAAGCATACCCAAGCCGGAAAAGCTCATGGTGGTCACTGTTAGTCGTTGTGATGGTGGCCAGCATGGCAGCTTGTTGAAGCGCACGCCCGTTCACATTTAATGATTAGAGCAAACGGCTGACATCTGATTTGTTTTTGGGCACAAAATATTATAACGACCAATGATGCTGGGCAAGATAAGAGCTGCGGGCAGGCAGACGTTTTACGGACACTGGTACCAGGCGGTCATCCATAGTCAGTAAGCAGCACTCACACATGGCTCGATAGATATGACAGCCACGATAAGGCGGCTTATACACACACAGAGACACTAATACTAGCAGAAAGCACTTGCCGGGACAGCAACAGCTTCAACTACTACAACTACAACTACTACAATAACACCAACAAACGACAAGCGTTCTTCGCCAGAAATCGCAAAGGCAACCTTGGCAAGAAAAAAAAAACCGGAAAGCTAAATAAAAATTTGCGCGCCAATGCTAAAATACTCTGCTATCGTGGTGGTTATGGTTGAATTTTGTAAGATTATGGATTAACTTGGAAAGAAATCGTTTTTATCTTAGAAAGCCCAACTATGTCTATTAGATTGACTTTTAAACCATATATAATATGTATAAAGTAGAACGCTTATGGTTATGGTTTGTTTCCATTTCTAATATGTCAGCGATTAAAGGTGGATTCAGAAAAAGGTGGAGAGGATATGGGGAACAATAATTTTGATTTTGACAGGCTTAAAAAAATTTATTTTTGTCTACAAAGATTTTCTCTAAGCTTTGTCTCGAAAAGTCCATTTGGTTACCACAGACTTATTTATTGTATGATTTTTCACAAGTTGACACCATCTTATCAAATTTCACCAACGAACAGTGTGTCCCTATTACAGAAAATTTATTTTTGTCTACAAAGATTTTCTCTAAGCTTTGTCTCGAAAAGTCCATTTGGTTACCACAGACTTATTTATTGTATGATTTTTCAAAAGTTGGCAGCATCTTATCAAATTTCACCAACGAACAGTGTGTCCCTATTACAGAAAAGTTCTTTGTTTTTATTTTTTGTTGGTATTTCTGGTATTCTGTCAAATTTTTTTTTTGTTATTTGAAGGGCAGACACGAAAAAAGCCACCTAGCAAAAAGAGCGACTTATTTTGGTCACGAAAGGAACAGTGTGTCTCTAGTAACTGTGCAATTCGAAAATATTATCAATAATCAGCTGTTTTTTGTTTACAAATAGCAAATTTTTAAAAAGCGCGATATAAAACATAAAAACATGAAATACATATTGTCAACGTTTCTTACTTATGATATTTTGTGTAAAAAATGCTATAATAATGTCATGCATTGCAATTGAATTTTTGAATTGAAAACCCAGGAAAAGGCGGAGTGTTTGGGTGTACCCATATTTAATGCGCAGAGCTGAGTGTGGACGAATTGCATAGACGTATTTTAACGCACATTAACGTTACAATTGAACTATTTTATTATTATAGCTATTTTCTCATCCTTTTCCAACGATTTGCAAAGATGTTGTCGACCAGCCATAAATTTCGCGTACAAATTAACTAGCTGCACATAAGTTTTAACCGAACAGATGTTTTTGCTGATTGCGCCATCTGTGTTTTATTGCTGGCAACAAAAAAAAACAAGCAACACTGGTCTACATACCACCTGCAAGAAAATTTCGTGACCAAACGTTTGTGAGCGTTTCTTTTATATGAAGTTTTGTTTATTACTTTTCGTGTCTGCGTTTAGTCCTTTACAATGCGTTCGAAGCCTAAAGTACGGAAGCTAACATCAGGACTATTTTTTTTTAATAGCATAATTTATACGCTTCGTGCTACTACCAAATGCTTCTAAGTTGTTTAACAGCAATAAAGCACTTTGCAAATAAAAAGTCTTGATGTGTTTGCTAGGGGTTACAGGTACAATAAGAAACCTATTTTAAACTTTCTTTTTTGAAATTAAATTCGTTTAGATGGCATTCTTACAAAATCACTAATTTTTTACGGTTTCAAAAAAAAACACAAAAAAAAATTTTTTGTACTCATTTCACTTATTTATATCATACAAATAATTTATTTTGGGAAATCCTTTTTTTGTACCCATTCCTATACCCAACTTAACGTAACGTGTAATCGGGTTTCCAACTAATTAAATAATAATCGAAATTTGATATTTAAAATTTTTTTATCATTTCTGAATGATCTTATAGATTGAAATTTTATTGCATAGGTAGTGTTATTGCCATTGAATTTGATTTACTGGACTTGATTCTATATTTAACACAATCAACTCCTTTTTGACAAGGGGCGTCTTCTTTCCAATTACGAAAACTCGTTTTAGGCTCAGAATAGATCTTATTAGCTTGCTTACAATTTCAGCCATTAATAAGTTTTACTGTACCAATAAGTAAATAAATAATTAAACGATTGTCCACAGAGTGAAGATTACGAATATTATTTCGGGAATAGTGCAACAATTTCAGCTTTGCTCATTGCAAAATCTCCGACAAAGCTAATATACTTCTCACCAAGGGCACATTTACTTAAAAAGAAAACGAAACATGTCTGCAGCATCTTGGCCAGCTTCATGCACTTCTTGGTCTGCGACTCTGACCAGATTGGGCATGTGCGGGCATTTTACGCTTGCGCGTTGACCTGTCAATTCGTAGCTATTGAAACGTCAGCGTGCGCCTTGTGCCGCTCTCGACTTGTTTGTACAACTGTAATTTGGCGTAAAATAAGCCGGCAGTGCACACGCACACTCCTGCTCAATTGTGCATGTCCAGATATGGCAAGCTGGCCAAAGACTGCGCGCTGTGGCAGCAATCAGTTCAGATTCACACAGCTGTCATGTCATCAAGTTCGTTGCCTAAGTCTTTTGATTTGGGCTGTGAAAAAAGTGCAGCAAATATTTGTGCGCAAGTGAGCGTGGTAAACCGGGTGAGTGTAGAGAAGACCTAATCTAATAGTGAGCTAGATTGATTGGTTGTTAAGCTATTTGCTTAACGAACACGCCCCCGCCTCCCAACACAACTTGCCGCGTTAATTGCGCCAACGATTTTCACGAATTTACACAAAGTTGCACGTCTCGCTGCAAGCACAACAAATACAATTGCTACAACAAGCTGCTGCATCAACAGCTCTGAGAGCTCTTCTCAAAGTTGTTGTTGTTGCTGTGCATTCCAGCGCATTCTGCTTATTTGTAAGATATTTATTGCCTTCGATTGTTGAGCGATAAGGAACACACGTAAAGTGTTCGTAGGCCGGAACGCAGCGTAGCCACCAAAAAAAAAATCACAAGAGAAAAAACAAAAGTTCACTTCATTTGGAGAAAGACAAAAGAGTAAGAAGAAGCAGCAGCAGCAACATCAGCAGCAGAAGAAGATTGCTCAGCCTTGATAGAGCCAAAAAGCAAAGGCAGCGGCGGCGTTGGCGGCAGCAGCATCAGCATCAGCAGCACCATACGCCCAAAATGCTAACAACAATGGCTTTGGCTATGGCCAAAGCAGCGACGCAAACCTCGCACAGTGGGACATTTGCAAAGTTTTGTTGAGAAAAAAAAAAAAATTATTTATATTTTTTTTAATATTTTGAGGGCGTACTTTAAGCTTGGAAAAGATTTAGGTCGGCAATGGAGCCTGAAGCTCTATGTTAAATACATTAAAATTAGTATATAAATATGTATGTAAGATTGTTTATTATAATGGTTATGATTTATTATAAGTGAGACCCTAAGTTTAGGCGAGCAACTGACAACTACTCTATATAAACGACTTTTGACGACTGCTGCTTATGACTGCTGCTTACGACGGCTTCTCGTGACTGCCTTCTTCTTCTCGCTGACGCTCGTTGCTGCTGCCTCAGAGCTGCCAACTCGTCCCTAGGCAACTTAAGGTGACAACTGCCAACTCTACTTCTTACATGTATTTGATTTTTTTATGAATAAGCGTTTGAGAAAGCCTGTCTACAATATTTGGTGATTCAACTCAAGTCGAATATTAAGTCCAAACGACCAATATAAACTCCAATTCAAGGGCATATGATTCTTGTTACCCGGCCAATCACTGAATAATCTGTATAGAAGCGGGTACGAGCAATGGGGTTTAATTTTGCTTTCGTCATTACCGAACTATATCCGCCCATTCCCCTGTCCACTGTCTTAAACAAGCGTCTAGAAATCATAAAAAAAAAAAGTAAATAAACTAATAATCACTTAAAGATCTTTGGGAATGTGTACATAAACAGTCCGACACTTAAATAGACCTTTTCTAACGAAATGTTCTTTCTGATATCTTCCCAATAATGAAGCTGGAATGCCAAAGCAAATTTTGTTTCCTCTTTTTGTCATTTTTAATCATCTGAAAAAATAATTATTGGGATAATGCAAATGTCACAGTTTAATAGCTTGCCTGCATCCAATGTTTACTGAGTAACCTTTCTAAGCTTATAAATCTAACTCAATCAAGTATTATTTTTATAAAATTGGACCAGTTGACACCCCTAATATTAAAAAATTTTGCAGCCAAAAGCATCAAGTATGCATTAGCATAAAGTTTTTGGATAGTACGCTTTTTAATTATAAACTTTTTTTTTTTAATTTTTGTTACGACATAAATTTTTAATTAGTAAATTATTTTGCATTAAATAAATTTTTGTTAATATCTGTTAAAATATTCAGTATTCAAATGCGTATTTTGCCAAAATTAATTCTAGACTAAGCTAAAAAAAAAATATTTTTAATTACAAATTTAATATTAATAAATTAATTTTACATATATAATTTTTTTTTTTTGCAATATCTCTTAAATATACAGCACTCAATGGTCAATGCGTATTTTGACAAAGTGAAGTTATCAGCTTATAAAATACTAGAAGTTGATCCCAAAAAACTGTATCGCAAAGTAAGTGTACACAGTTGGGGATCCTGGATTTCAAATCCAGGATTTGCATTCGCTTTTTAATTTAATTATTGTTTAGTGGTAGAGGAAATTAATAAAATCTATTCCAACTTTTGCAAAAGAATCAATTTTGTATGGGATATATTTATATGCATTTTTGTTGAGCTCCTTGATGAGGGATGAAGTATTGATTATTTAAAAAAATTCGATATTCATTTGATTTGATACTGTCAAAGAGCTCGATCTTGTCGATATAAATACCGAAGTTTTGATTACTTTTAAAATATATGTTATTATTACAAAATGCAGTCGAGTTTATGAGCAACAAAAATTAATTTGATTAATTTATGTTTTTTTTTGTGTTTTATTATGGTAACCTAGCACTATCACCCAAAATAATCATTTAGTTTATAATTGATTGCCTTATGTAAGCTTCTAGCTTATACATAGTTCAGCTTAGTTAATTATTATTGTAATTACTTGCTAAATCGCATCAACGATACATCGAGACAAAAAATATAGTTCGCTATTCAAAATATTAGAATGGTATCACACATCCCCTAAAAGTACACTTTACACCCCCTTTTTTTACGGCAAGCCTGTTACCACGCATTTACTTCTTATTTTATGTTTTCAACTTTTATCTGCTTTTTTGTTTATCCCACCCACAGTGCGACGACGTCAGCAGCTGCTATTGCATCTTCAATTGTTGTTGTTGCTGTAGATTAGCAGCAGCTTTGCTGAATTTGTGCGACTTGTGGCTGCAGCGCTGCAGATCGATCCGCCGATTATTATACCAAGCCGCGCTATACACACACATAGACACCCAGAGAGATCTTCAGCTAACTGCGTCATTTTTATTGTTGCCGGCAAGGCGATCGTTTGTTTAGCCATTTCGTAACGTTACGCCGCCCCACACCTTCGCACAGGCATCCACACCAGGCTGCAACGTAGCTGCTGCTTTCAGCTCCAACACAACAACAATTGTTTATCAATTTGTTAAATCAGCCGTTGCCGCAGCTCGCGCCGCGTTGCCTCAGCTGCGATAGATCGTCGCCGATAAGAAACACAACAAAAACACACACATACACTCCTCATACACACACTCCAACACTCATACTCATTCACTCACTAGCAAGGCGGGCACTTTATCAGCGGTTAGATTATTGTTGCTGGTTTCTCACTTGGTCAGCTCTCCTTTTATTGTTGTTGTTGTAGTTTGCCTGTTCCGTCTGCAGCCTTCAGTGGGCGTTGTGCGCAGCAATAAACAATCGAACAATTTGATTTGCCCTCTCCCCTGGCCAACCCGTAGCTGACCCTTATTCCTTTGTTCGCCAAGTTCATTTGTCGCTTGGTTTCAACTGGACCGAACCGCCGCAACGCTAATCGTTCGAGGTCAGTTAACCCAAAAAAAAATATATATATATATATTGTGTATAAATGCGAAAAGTGAAGCAACCATAACCTCCAGCCTGACAGCGATCCCAACAAGTTGAAGCTCATTTTGCTGCATTGATCTTTTGGCGCTGATAAACCAACTCGCATGCTGGCATTGCACCTAGCCGGGATGTACGGAAAAAAATGCCAAATCAGATGCTAGAACTAGACAAAATGGCAGCACTGACGACGCCAGATAGTCTGGCAGACTGAGTGCACAAGCTATCGTGTTTAGCTTAGAGGTCGACTTGGTGTTGAACGTGGCGTATGCGTAATATAAGATTTTAGATCGTTGTATGACCTTTTCTTGCTCTCAACTTCGATACATCCATGCGTTGGCGATCATAAAAGATGATTTACAAAAATTCTTGGCTTTAAAAAGTTATTAAATAAGTGTTTTATAAAATTAGTTTACTGTTGCTTGATGATCCTAAGATGTTCACATTTATTTGCTTTGTTAAACTGTGTTGGGATCCATAGGTTGCACTTTAGTCAGCTTTAAGGCCAGAAATTTCTTTCCGCAAATTTAAACTCATTTCAACTACGACATGATATTCATAAAACCATTTGTACTGAATCTCAACCTTAAGCGTAGAGCATTAATAAGTAAGAAAGTTGAAAATCGATACGGAAAGCTTTAGCGCGATGCATCGTTTTTAAGGTATTTTAAATGAAAATGAAGAAAGCATTTCCGAGAAAGCACTGGCACTCCATATCGTTTTAAGTATTAGAAAAGAAAATCATATAATCTGGAATATGGTAATTGTGGATATAGGTTTTTTTTATAGGAGTAACGCAGAACAATGGCTGCCACATTAACTATATATTAGGTAAAGTAAAAAGTTCCCGGCGGTTTTCGCTAGATGTCTTTAGTTTGTCATATCTTTCGATGTATTAATCGCATTGGGCCATACCATAACGCATTTTAAAGCTGACATTACGCTTTAAAAAAATGTCAGGATCAATTTATGTTTGGTGAAGCCAATTTTGTGCTGCAGCGTTCCAATGGAGGTAAAAAAAGAGCAAACTCGATACATTCTTTTGTACAACTATGACCCCGGTAAATAGGAGGAGTAGGCGGCCAAAAAAGTTTGTGCTGTTTATGGACCCCAGTGGCGGATCCACGGGGTGTTTTCGGACCCCCAAAGTTGGAAAAATGGGTTGAAAGTCTTTATGCGAGCTCTAATATACATATATACACTTCGAAGTGAAGAACCCCCCTCCCCCAAAGCCAAATCCTAGATCCACACCTAATGGACCCAATACAGTATCGAATACAACAGCAAAGCAGTGGTTCCAACACTTCCTTTCGGTTAATGTGGAGATAGGGCACGCTCTGGTAGGCCAATTGTCAAAAATGTTAATAAAATCATGGAAACCATCGAGTCGAACTGCATGAGAACATATTCTATTGCCCAGAAGCTAAAGGTTAGTCGTTAAACCGTTTGGAACCATTTGCATAAGGCGGGTCTCAAGAAGAAGCTCATTCTCACAAAAAACCCTTTTTGACCGAATTAATGCTTGTGAATTTTTGCTAAAACATAAAAAAATCTACCCATTTTTGAAGCGAATGGTGACAGGCAATGAGAAATAGGTCACATACGAGTACATCAGCCGAAAAAGATCCTGGTCCAGTCGTGGAGAGTCGGCTTAAACGATCGCCAAGCCTGGATTAACGGCCAAGAACATATATTGTCAACAACTAACCGGATTGAAGCAAGTGATCGACCAGAAGCGGCCTGAATTGCCCAATAGGAAAGATGTTGTATTCCAACATCTTTAATGACGCGTCAGAAACTCCGCGAAGTTTGGATGGCATGTTCTATCCCACCCAGCGTATAGTCCAGACCTGGCAGCAAGCGACTATCACCTATTTAACCATTTACAAAATTTTTCAGCTGGTAATGAAAAAGCCTCAAAAGAGGCTTGAAAAAAAAAGTGGGAAATTTTTTTTTTAAAAGAAATTTTTAAAAAGAGAAAAAAAAAAAAAAAAAAAAAAAAAAAAAAAAAAAAAAAAAAAAAAAAAAATGCCTGTGTTTTTCATCGTAAAAATGAAGTTTGTCTTTTTTTTTTTGTTAATCCGTAGGTGGGACATAGGGCCTCAAATAAAAATATAGTATAAGTTCTGTTTATTCGAAATTTATAGATTTAATGTCTACCTTATCGATTTTGTTGAAAATTCTTTATTTTAGACCTATTGTTTCACGGTAGTTTTAGAATATAAAAATAAACTTTTTATGAATCTAGCCTTATCCGATTTTGTCTTTCATTTTCTGACTGTCTATTAGGTGTGAATAATCAAAATAAAACTCGGTTTATTTAAAAATAGGAACTATGTCTCACATTAAAATTACAAAAAAAAAAAAATTAAATCGAACAGAAATTCCTAATTCACTAGTGAAAAGCAAATAAAAAAATTAAAAAATATATTTTTTTAAAAAAATTAAAAAAAAAAAAAAAATTTCTAGTCGTATCCGTTTTGCCTGTAGTGTCTTAATCCATGACTTTTTGGAATCTTCTTGTAGATCACTTCTTTGAACAGAAAGGTGGTGAAAATGGAAAAGAAAGTCATAGATTCCTGATGTTACAAATGGACCGAATCAGGCCCTTGATCTGATAGAACCAAACTAGCCCAACTAAGCTTTGGGTAGTACATGTACCTTATGATAGACACATATCAGCTCTGAAGTCTTTTATAAAGGCAGCCTGATTTTAAAGGCATAAAAGCTTATTAGTTACAACCAGGCAGTTTTAAATCAGCTTGCCAACTGGGAACACCTTTCCTTTTGCAATTATTACCTGCATTATAAAAAACATTTATTATGCAAACGTTTAATTACCAAAACTTTTAATTATAAGCATCACCAAAGCAATCGATATTTTGTATAGCTTAAATACCTATAGATCTAAACAAATACCTGCCGTCTGAAATGCAATAACCGAAAAACAAATTGAAAAACGTGATGCGGTTAAGAGAGGTTGTCGAAAGCAGCTGGGCCCCAAAAGCAATGCCATGGCCAAAGCCATTTCTGATAACGAAAATCTTCATTTTCGCGCGAAAATTTTGCCACCTTGCCGATTTTTTTATTGTGGTTTTTTTTTAAGTCAGTTTTTTTTTTTTTTGTGTTGTTGGCTTTTGCTTGGCCCTGGCTATCATCAGCATCAGCTGCAGCAGGCGGCAGCAGCTTGCTGCAACAGGCTGTGGCGCGTCTACTTTGCGAATCTGGCTGGCTGGCTGGCTGGTAGACTACGGTCTGGCTGAAGAGTAGGTCTTATCAATTGTTATTAATCAAAAATAAAGCAGTGAAAAGGTTGCAACTGCAGCCGCAGCCGCATCAGCAGCAAACAAATGCAAAGAGCTGCAAATTCGCCAATTCAAGACAACAACAGAGGAACATTTCATTTCACACTTTTGCAACTGCAAGTCTCAAGAGTTCGATCTCTCTACCTTCATTTTTGGGGTCCAAGTGCAAATAATCAACATTTTCATATCTTAGGCTCGCGAGCTATTCGTGATTTACTCGCCACTTGGCTCTTCACTGCGCTGCTTGCAACAACTACTCCATTTTCGTAAGCTGCCTTTTTTTTCAGCACCTCTTTAGCGCTATGGGAACGTTCAAATTCTTTGATTTTACGATAAAAGTTTTTAGCTGTTTTTTGTATTGCGAGTTCTTTGGTTTTTTGTGAATTTGTGTACAGACGAATTATGCTTCAACTAGAGTTACAAAAAAAAAAAAAGAAAAGAAAACTTAAACTAATTTAGCCAACGTAGTTGTCAAAATACAGTTCAAGAGCCAACTACGCCAGAGTGTACTCTATCTGAGATCTATAGAACTGAACACAAAGTTGTGCTCTTGTTGGGGCCGGAGCGACTGGCAAGCAAATCCCATCGAAATTCTACGAAATCGCCCAAGTCAAACTCTTTTTGATGTCTTAATTAAAAAACGTGCAAATGACGCAGTCTTCCACTAACCGAACGCGAGCGAGAGAGCGCGGGCGAGCATGTTAACCCGGTTGCGGGTGTCTATGGTTAACTTGCCACAAAGTTCAATGTTGAGCAATTGATGCAACTGTTGAGATGTGTTGTGCCTGTTCTGGTTGTCGTTGCAAGTTGTTGTTGTTGTTGTTGGTTAGTGGCACGGCATATTGTAGCGCTGATAAGCAACAACTTGGCAGTAGCTAGCTGAATGTAAGGGATACCTTGGTGCAACAAGGGAGCCAGGGTGCAACAGAAATTGTCGCAGTACTTGAAAATTTCGTGTGAGCACGCTCAGCGTCGATTGTTGCTTGTTGGATTTTTGTTGCTTGGTTTTGCCAATGCTTGATCAAGCGATCAGCAGCGGCAACAACTACAACTACAACAACTGCACTCATACACACTCTCACACACAACAAACAGTCTTCTGCTTCTTTTTTTTTGTTGCCGTTTTGATCAATTGCGATCTTCAGTTTTCAGCTGCTGTTGCAAGTTGCTGCTGCGGCTGCTGCTCCCACAATCTCATGTGTTGCATACTACGTTGTTGTTATTGTTGTTGTGGTTGTGGCAACAGTTGCTGCACAAATTTAAATTGACCCAAGTGCAAGTTTGAATGTTTTTAATCTGTAATCTGCAAGCAAAGCAAATAAACGCTAAAAAGCAAAGCTAGCTGCAAATGTATTAAAATTTGAATACTCTACAAACAGAGGCTGTAAAAGTGAAAAAATAGTTTTTCTGTTAAAAAAGAAGCAGAGAAATTTATAAAAGACTTCCTACAAGAATTTACTTTTAAACCAATTACAAAACAAGAGCAATCTATCGCTGATTCG
>JAECWU010000263.1:0-66079 GCA_018150985.1 Chymomyza costata
TTAAACAAAATAAGCTTTCTGCTGAAAGAGAATTCTTTTACGAACATTTCGAGTCCATGATCTTTAAAGTCGGGTAAGAACTGTAATTGCTATGGAACCATGTACGGAAATCACACTTTTATTGAAAAATGGAGCCATGTACGGAAATTCCAATTTTCATACAATCACACTTTTTTTGAAAAACAAAATTGTTCACTCAAAGTTGGTCGTTTGCGCTCAGTTACGCTTTACAAATCCGATTTCGAAGCTCTTAGGCTCGAAAGAATTCTCTTTCAAGGCCCCTCGCAGACACGAAAAACAAACAAAACTTCACATAAAAAAAACGCTCACAAACGTTTTGTCACAAACTGTTCTTGCAGGTGGTATTTAGACCAGTGTTGCTCGTTTTTTTGTTTTTTTTTAATGCCAGTAGCAAATTATAGATGGTGCACTCAGCAAAAACATATGTAGCTAGTTATTTTGTACGCGAAATTTATGGCTAGTCCACAAAATCGTTGCGGATCGTTAGAAAAGGACAAGAAAATAGCTGTAATAATTAAATAGTTCAGTTGTTCAGTAACATTAATGTGCGTTAAAATAAATTTATACAATTCGTCCACACTCAGCTATGCGCATTAAATATGGGCTCACCCAAACATTCCGCCTTTTCCTGTGTATTGCCTCCTCTCGTCGCTGTTTTTCCTTATCCAACAATTCAATTGCAATGCATGTCATTATTATTGCATTGCTTACACACAAAAGCAAATTCATGTTTTTGTTTTATTTCGCGCTTTTAAAAATTACCTACTTGTAAACAAAAAGCAGCTGATTATCGATAATAATTCCGATGAAATTCACATTTTGTTACTTAAGACACACTGTTCCTTGCGTGACCAAAACAATTCTGTCTTTTTGCTAGGTGGCTGTTTTTGTGTCTGCGTAAGGGGCCTTCAGCCTAAAAATTTTTTCTAGTTAACAAAAAGCAAACCGAAAATTTGTAACTTTGAAAAATGGTCGAAAATAAAATTTTTTTTCGACTTTGGTTGCTTGAAACTTCAATAATTTCTACTTAATCTGTACATATCGTTTATCAACGCAAAGAGCACATCAATACCTTTCGATCTAATTGTCTTTCATGTCGATGCAAAATTTTGGCGAATAACTGAAAAAAGTGCCCAAAAACATGTTTTTCGAAAAAATCTCGAAAACGGTTGTTAAGCAAAAAAAAAGAATATTTTTCATGGTTCTCGACCAAAATTTACTCTAAAAAACACTATTTTACGAAGGTTAATTTTTCGTGTAATCTAGCAATAATATTCAGTAATATGAAACACAAAGTGAAAATGCTCAGCATAGACACGACAGCCTGCGTTATATTCTCAGCTACACTCGGCACCGCTCACAATCAACCGCTCTTCCCGATTTCGATTCCGAGTAAAAGTGTCGGAATCGAAATGAATGGTGTTCCGGATTTCGATTCCGACAAGAGTCGACTCGTTATGAAAAGTTTGGCTCACAGCTATCGAAATGAAAAGTATTTTGCTTTGTTTAGTTAAATAAACGCATTAATGTCACTAAAATTAATTTTGTATTATTATACCCTGGTTACAAAAGGTATATTGTGTTTGTGCAAGCCAAAAATATATGTAACATACAGAAGGAGACGTTGGAGATCCCCCCAAAGTTACCTAAAGTATGATCAGTGTGACTCGAGAAGTCGATATACCAATGTCCGTCTGCCCGTCTGACCGTCCGTCCGTATGAACGCCTAGATCTCAGAGATGGTAAGAGCTAGAGCGACCAAATTTTCAGATTAGATGCGTAATTATGTCAGAGAGACAAGTTTATTTTACTTTTTCGATATCGGGGTTATATTATATAGCTCCCATAGGAGTGTTTCAGAGGCCTCGAAAAAAACCAAAAGTTTTAGATGGATAATTCGTTTGTTTATAAAGATATCATAACCAAATTTGGCGTTAAGAAGTTTTTTAGAGTTCCCAAGCACTGAACCAAATTTGATCAAAATCGGTTGACTACATAATATAGCTCCCATAGGAACGATCGGTTGAAAAAACGCTTTTGGTACAAAATTCGTTGTGTTTCGTTTGTTTGTGAAGATATTGTAACCAAATTTGACCTTAAGATGCGCTTTAGAGTACCTTAGGCACTGCACCAAAGTTGGTCAAAACAGGTTGACTATATCATACAGCTCCCATAGAAACGATCCATCAAAAAAACGCTTTTTGTATAAAATTCGTTGTGTTTCGTTTGGTTTTGAAGATATCGTAAGCAAATTTGGCCGTCGGAAGTTTTTTATAGTACCCAATCAGTGAACTAAATTTGATTAAAATCGGTTGACTATATCATATAGTCCCCATAGGACCGATCGGTCAAATAAAATTGTTTGGTGCAAAGTTCGACTGATTTCTGTTTGTTTATGAAAGTATTGTAGCCAAATTTGACGAATAAAATATCTTTTGGAGGTCTTAAGCAATATTTCGGACTTAATTGCAATGTGGTGGTACAGGGTATCCCAAAGTCGTCTGCGCCCGACTTTAAGTATTTTGCTTTGTTTATTTAAATAAACGCATTTATGTCACAAAAATTATTTTTGGAATATTTTTTAATATTTTAAGAAAATTTAGATGTGCATAGTTGAAAAATCAAGGTTAATTTTCAAAATATATTTTTATTACAAAAAATGTCTATTAAAATTGTGTGTACATGCAAAACCAAAACGAGTGGAATGAAAGTAAGGGGCCATACCCAAATTACGTGACCCGTAACCCCCCGGAGGGGGTCTTGAAAATAAAAAATAGTAAAAATCGGGTCACGTAATTTGGGTATGGCCCCTAAGGTGTTCAGGATCTAGACTCGTTTTGTCTTCGAAAGTTACGTGCTGTCGTGCTGCACAAATAAATTCGAAGATAATTTTATAAATGGATGGCTTAAGAAATGTATATAAAATAAATTGTACAAAATTTGTAAAATAAGGGAAAAATATGTCTCTCTCAGGAAGATGTTGGCAAAAAGAAAAAATAAATTATTTTGTTAGTTGTTCGAAAACTTGTGGCAGCTCTACAATTTGAACTTATCGATAGGTGGCCAGTTGGTCAGCTGGCAATTTGCTAGCAATTTGGCGCACAATGCAAATGTTGGTAAATGACTTTGAAGTCATCTACTTGCATCAAAATGTTATAATTAACCACATGACCTAAATAATTGTGAAATGCTTATGGAAAAAATGACATTACAGGAAAAAGAAGGATATAGCAGAGAAGTAACTAAATACGACTCTGAAGCTGCTGCTCAAAGTAGCATGTTGAATAAAATAAAATAAACAGCTTATAAATTTGGCGAAAACTTATGTGTTTCCATTTTAATAAGATGGCGTACGTTAAAGTCGGACGCGGACGAGTTTGGGATACCCTGTACCACCACATTGCAATTAAGTCCGACATATTGCTTAAGACCTCCAAAAGATATTTTATTCGGCAAATTTGGCTACTATATTTTCATAAACAAACAGAAATCAGTCGAATGGGGACTATATGATATAGTCAACCGATTTTGATCAAAATTCGTACAGTGCTTGGGTACTCTAAAAAACTTCATATTGCAAAATTCGGTTACAATATCTTCACAAACAAACGCAACACAACGAAGTTTGTACAAAACACGTTTTTTTGACCGATTGGTCCTTGGGAGCTATATGATATAGTCAACCGATTTTGATAAAATTTGGTTCAGTGCTTGGGAACTCCAAAAAACTTCTTAACGCCAAATTTGGTTATGATATCTTCATAAACAAACGAATTATCCATCTAAAACTTTTGGTTATTTTCGAGGCCTCTGAAACACTCTTATGGTAGCTATATAACATAACCCCGATCTCAAAAAAATAAAATAAACTTTTCTCCTATGGAATAATAAGGGATCTAATCTAAAAGTTTGGTTGCTCTAGCTATTACCATCTCTGAGATCTAGACGTTCATACGGACGGACAGACAGAGATACGGACATTGGTATATCGACTTTTCTAGTCACACTGATCATACTTTAGGTAACTTTGGGGGATCTCCGACGTCTCCTTCTGTATGATACATACATTTTCGGCTTGCACAAGCTTAATATACCCTTTGTACCATACAGTACAGGGTATAATGACGGCTGCTGTATGATATCGCTGCCATTTAAATTTTGCGCCACATAAACAAACATAAACATCACAGCTGTTTCTGGCCTAAACGAAAACGATTCGCAATCAATTCGAACTCATTCTAAATCGGGAACACCAAATGTAGAATGCACTCGTTATGACTTTTCAAAACGAGTCAGAATCGGGAACACGGCTGAATATGTCATTGTTATTCCACAGCTTAACACGCCCAATTACTTAATCAATTAATTTAGAAGTAAATTCGATATCAATCTGGTTTGTAATAGTAAAGCTGCCATTATTAAATAGGAAGGTTGAAATCGATCGCCATGCATAACCTTGTCCAATTGAAAACTGTGCAGTATTCTTCTGAGTGGGAATTGGCGCTGTTTCCAAAACCTCTGTCCATAAGTGAGTTACCTGATCTGGGGGCACGGTAGTGCCCCTGCCAAGACGAGCCAAGCGTATCGCAAGGGCACTACCTACCTTTTCTCGAAGCGCTTCGTCATTTTTTGAACCCTTATAACTTGGGTTTGGATTGTCAATAGCGGACTTATTAAACATATAAAGTTTTAATTGCATAGCTCCTATACATTAGATTTTATTTATATCTAAAAAACGCTGATTTCGTGACTGACTCACTGATGATCATCAAAATTCTTAGGGTATTTCCTAATGTCCTAGAAAGCTGAAATTTCGTATGTAAGCTAGTATTAGCACACAAACAACAAAAAAATTATAAAACTTGTAACTTTCATCCCCCAACTCGTTAAACTAGGGTATGGGAGTTTGTATGAGACCTGGAATTTTCAAGTTTGACGCTAGAGGTCTAATCTGATCTGAAACTTGATGCGCCCAGATATATATATACATATAGGAGTACATTTTGTTACAAACAACTTACAAAAAGAAATCAAATCCCACCAAAAACATTTTCATGTAAAATGTTGCCAAGACGAGACCATAATATAGCAACGCTTGCAAATTGTTGAAATTTTTTATCAAAATAATGATTCCGTTTGTCTAACTTATTCAAAATTCAAAGATTTTGTTCTCCGATGAAGCCCATTTTTGGTTGAATGGGTACGTAAATAAGCAGAATTGTCGCATTTGGATAATCCACAAGTTTTTGTCGAAACACCAGTACGTCCACAGAAAATTACTGTCGCTTATCTACGTCGCGAAGTTAAGCCAGAGACAATTGAACACCTGGAAATCTACATTCGGCGAAATACGGCCGCAAATGCCGGAAAGTTTGTTAAAATTGGTGTTCCTGATCGCGCCTTGTACGTAGCGTCATAAAATTTTCTATCCAATGAAACCCGTTTCATTGATATTAAAAATATATTTCTTTGTTTTATTATGATTTACACTTGTGTAACCTTACAAAAAATACCCTTTATATGCTCCTGTGTCCTTTCGTGTATGGTTTCGACGATATTCGCTAGTCTTTATTTCGCATTTCAAGATCCTCCTCAGACGTCATTCCTTTGGGGAGTAAGACGCTTGGTGCAATTTCTTTGTGAAATTTGCGAATTGATTTTTAATTTTTTTGTGTTCATCTTTACCGTACTTTTTCCTATCAATAATATGTGAGTAAGCACATAATTTTCAACAGCAAAATTCTTTTTTTGAATAATCTCCCCGTGCAAAGCAAAATTATTTGAATACCCAAAACAAAAGTGGCAGTGGGATACACGTGTTCTGCAAGTACAGGGTATTTTAAAGTCTGGCTGGGCCGACTATAGCATTCATGCATGCATGTATTATGGGTATAAAGAAATGTACAGGAGATATTATGGTTTCGATAATCTAAATTGAATAATGAAGACCGTACCGGGGGTTGGCGTGCCAATCACACACGGGCGGAGCCCCCTAGTATAAATAAAACCAGGTTTATTCAAATATTTACTTAATGTGACATTAAATTGCAAACACTATTGATGAGAACTAAATGTTCTTGTTCTCAAAGATATAGGGAAAGTAATAGGCTAAACAGGCAGAATGCCGATTAAGACTTAAACAGAGCTTAAGGCGGTTAGCAATCACCGAATAAATGAACAAGTAGCAAATAGCGGGCAGCATTCAGACCGTAGAAGAAGATGCAAGTATTCGGCTTAGGAATGCAGAGCAGGAGCGTGATACATTGCGCAGATCACAGAGCAGACAGGATACAGAAGTTAGGCGAGAAGACCAAGAATGGAACACTATGCTTAGAACTCAGCTTAGAGAAGACTTTGAGTTTAGAACTGCAGATTAAATAAAGATAGACAGACAGAACGACAGACAGGTTGCTGAGGTCAGGCTACAAGAGCAAGTGGTTAATATTATGCAAAAATCGCATCTCAGAGAAGACTTACAGATTAGAAATGCAGATCAGGAGATGCGTGTACGGCTGCGAAGGCAACACTTAGAAGTTCGGCGGCAAGTGTAAGTTATTAATACTATACTTAGAACACAGCACATAAAAGACATAGAGTTAAGGTTTGCAGAGTAGGAACACACACTGAAAATGTTTGGCGAGAAGAGCAAGTAAGAAACATTATGCACAAACATTGTGCCACAAAAATGAGATTACAGCAGGCAATTTTACACTAAAATGTGAATTTCTTTCATATTATTTTCATTTTCCAAAAACTAATGATCAGGTTTTGTTAAATATATATTTATAAGCAATTAACAACAATAAAAACAACAATTCAATAACGAGTTCCCTTAAATTCTAAATAAAAACAAAATATGGCATTAATTCAGCGTCACAAAAGTCTAAGTACACCTGACATGATTCTTAATTTTACTGGTTTATATGGCATTAAATATTTTGTAGCATATCCCTTCATTTTTATGACTTCATTAAGTCTCATTGGCATTGACTCCACTAAATTTTCCAAATAGGTTTGATAAATTTTTCCTCACTCCCCCTGTAGTGCGGCCTTTAGGCCCGTTTTGCTATGAATTTTGCTTTCTCTTAGTGTTTCCTTAAAGTTGTTCTACAAGTGCGCAATGGGATTGAGATCAGGACTCTGTGGCGGCGGATCAACCATATGTGGCACGTTATAAAGCAGCCACATGCGAGTATTAAATGCACAGTGTTTTGGTCATTGTCTTAACCGTCTTAGTAGTATATTTGGGTTTGTAGGCATCTCAAGGCCGTCGCCAAACCCTTTAAAACGTCTTATGACGTTTTGAGCACTTGACCGAGGTCTCGACACAATTTTTACAATTTCTATTGTTTATATATTGTTTATATTAATAAAATATTGCTCCAGAACAATAGTTAAATAAAAGTCTCAGTATAATTTATATATTTGTTTAATGTTCCTTTTGATATGCGCGCACACTTGTCAACTATACAAAAACGACTAACTGACTGTGAACAAAGGCACAAAGCAACTAGTGCCAAACTACGCTGGAATAGTTCCGTTAGAGCAGTGTGCATGCTTGCAATCCCTCTTACTCCTTCATACATCAATGGGACTTTTGCTCTTTGTCCATATAGCAATATAGAACCATGTTCGCTGTATGTGTTGCAATTGATACCAAGAGAAAACTCCACAATAAATATATATATATACACATATATATGTATGTATATATGGACATGTTTAAGACTTTCGGAATACGATTTTCCATCTTTTATGTGAAAATTTAAAATAATTTTGCGTCCTTCAATTGCTTGCACCTTTCGCGTCATGTTTACAGTTAATAAGGCAACTTTTGCCAGCGCAAAGCTCCATACATGCAAACGAAACTAAAGCAAAGCATAATCAAAAGATGGCGTACGTTAAAGTCGGGCGCGGACGACTTTGGGATATCCTGTACCACTGCTTGCCGTAAAATCCGGTATATTGCTTAAGAACATTTGATTACCAAATTAGGTTACGATACCTTCATAAACAACCAAAAACCGACGAATTTTGAACCAATAATGTTTTATTGACCGATCGTTCCTATGGGAGCTATATATTGTAATATAGTCAACTGAGGTTGACCAAATTTGGTACAATGCTTGGGTACTCTAAAAAACTTCTTATTGCCAAATTGGCTTACGGTATCTTCACAAACAAACGAAACACAACGAATTTTGTACAAAAAACGTTTCTATGACCGATTGGTCCTATATATGATATAGTCAACCGATTTTGATCAAATTAAGTACAGTGCTTGGGAACTCTAAAAAACTTACGAGTGCCAAATTTGGTTATGATATCTTCATAAACAAACGAATTATCCATCTAAAACTTTTGTTTTTTTTCGAGGTCCTCTGAAACACCCATATGGGAGCTATATAATATAACCCCGTTATCGAAAAAGTAAAATAAACTTGTCTCCCCTGAAAATCTCAAAATTGGGCGCTCTAGCTCTTACCATCTCTGAGATCTAGGCGTTCATACAGACAGACGGACCGACGGACAGACGGTCTGTCCGTGGACATGGGTATATCGACTTCTCTAGTCACCCTGATCATACTTTAGGTAACTTTGGGGGGTCTCCGACCTTCTGTATGTTACATACATTTTCGGCTTGCACAAACTTAATATACTCTTTTAACCATACGGTACAGGGTATTAAAAGTCCAGTTACAAAAAACAAACCGACTAAGTGTATTAAGATTATGGTGGCACTGAATTAATGTCATTTTTAAGTTTTTTTTTTATAATTTAAGGTAACTGGTTATTGAATTGTTGTTTCTATTTTTGTTAATTGTTTAAAAACATATATTTATTAAGAAAACCTCATCATTTGTTTTCGGAAACTTGAAACAGTATGGAAGAAATTCCCATTTTAGTGTAAAATCGCCTGCTGTCCTATCAGTTTTGTGGCACACTGTAGATAGAATTAATTGGTCACAGGCTAGGGCCCTCTGAATTGTTTATGATAGTTAAGTCGTTTGGTTATGAAAGACTGAAGAGCATCAAAGGAGCCATTTTAAGCCCTCCTACTCGAATTGAAAAAGTCGTAAATTCCTTTCCAAGAGACTTAAATAATTCAGCGACTGTGCAACTTTATCACTTAATTTTTTTCTGAATCTGTTTCCTTCGTTGCAGCACCAGAAAACACGGAGTTACTTATTAGATATCATTCTAGAAGAGAATTTAGATGTTCAAAGAGTAGACATTGCGCCAGGTGAGGGACAGCGATTGTGATTCAGAGGAGTTGTCTTTTTCCACCATTTATGCTTCTCAAGACAAACAGCTCGAAGAACACTTAATGAAAGTGAAATGGACAACTAAATTCGTCAGGATGAAGGCTATAGAGTTTAAAGTACAGCTCATTTAAAAGTCGGGCTGGACCGACTATAGCGTATAATTAAATAACGAAATGTACTGGGGATATTATGGTGTGGATGATCTAAATTGAATAAAGAAGACCGTACGGGGTTGGGCGCACGAAACACGCTGGGGGCGGAGCTATTTTTATTATGGTTATACGAAATGATTTTAAGAATAGTATGCAGCAAAAAGGTTTAAAATCGAATGAAAACTTTAAAAGATATAAGTTAAATCAGGTATTATGAAGTATTTACCTAATGTGACTAATGGCAAACTATATTGATAAGAACTTAATGCTAATGCCATGAAGTTTAATGAATAAATAATAATAAGTCGGGACTTACGCCAATTGACTTCAGCGCCTAAATGTAAAAGTCAGGCTACAAGCAAGTGGTTAATACTATGCAAAGCAGAGCAGGAGAGGGATAAAAGGCGTAGACGGCGGAGTAGCCAACACTTAGAAGTTCGGCGACAAGAGCAAGCTATGAACGCAGCACCGAGAGGACATAGAGTTGAGGATTGCAGAGCAGGAACACAATGCATAGAAGACAGATCAGAGAAAACATAGAGCTTAGCATTGCACAGCAGGAGAGTGATACGTTGCGTAGATCGCAGAGCAGACATGTTGATGATGTTAGGCGAGAAGAGCAAGGAAGGAAAGTGTGCATAGAACACAGCTCAGAGAAAACTTAGAGCGATGGACTGCGTAGATCGCATAGAAGATAGGTTAGGCGAGAAGAGCAAGTACGGAAGACAGACTTGGGCTGACCAAACACTTTATTTAGTTGAGCAGGCAAGAGATACAATTAATAGGCGAATTGCAAGAATGCAGTCACGCCACGTTAATGGGGAATGAACATCTTCATTTTTATTATTTTTCTTCTGAATCAGAGAGACACAGTTAATTAGAAAACTTATTATGTATGCAACTCCTAGGTTAGAAAAAGACGTTTATGCAAAAGAAGAGGAGTAGCTGTTGCTCCGGGTGAGAGATATCGACCTCTGGATATGATTTCATATTGTATTCGAAGAATTGTCTTTTTTTACCATTTATGCCGGGATAGAGAGAAAATGTAGAGAGCTACACAAAAATAGTTAGATCAGAGCTTAGAAACTCTAATAGAAGGGGATGTAGAGTAGATAAACTGTTTTTCAATATAAGAAAAATACGTACGCTCTTCTCCTGGAATCAGAGAAGAATAAAGTTCTGGCTATGATAAGCATACATGCGTTACTATAGGGTATTTTAAAGTCGGGCAGGACCGACTATAGCATTTATGCATGCAACGGAATGAACAATATATAAGTAAAGAAAATTACGGGGAATATTATGGTTTCAATGATCTGAATTGAATTATGAAGAAGAGGGTTGGCTTGCGAAGCACGCAGGGGCGGAGTTTAGGAATGTTTCCTTCGGATTATGATGTTGTTATTAAAACTTTCCCTATAATGATATACGTTTTCATTTTCAGATTTAAAAACAAACACAACAAGTGAACATTTAAATACAATTCAAACCAAGCCACTCCCAGCAAAAAATCCAAATAAAAAAGACGGAATTAAACCAACAAAATCTTTAATGCCAACTATTTTTCAACAGTCAAACATTGATGATGACACAGAAAAAGCATCAATTCCTCATGACACGAATGTTATTCGGAATGACTCAATCATTCCAATAACAAATTTTATAAGTAACCCAGAATACGATTTACTTTCACGCCAACCGGAGGAATATGCAGAAGAAACCTATCGTTTATTTAACTTAAAGTCCAAAAGTGACTCCGAAAGGCAACGAAATTCGCTTTCTTTAAAAAAAAACACACAAACTTATCCTTCTGGAGCATTTATTGCAAGTGAAGCTAGTACAAAAAATAGCCATCTGGCAACAAGAGAATCTAACTTTTTAGGAACATATACATCAAGCAAATTTGACAACTCCCTAATAAATGAACGAAAGAATAAAACCCGTTCAACTTCTCCGGTTCGAGTGTTAAAAACGGCAGCTATTCAGTCAACCAAAGTTACTAAAGGTTCAAATCAATATGGATCAACTAAACATCACCGGAAAAATTCGCACAGTACTCGAGACACTGTGTCTAAAACAAAAGGAACCACAAGTACAAGAAAATCTTCTCGTCATAAAGGAAAGAGGTAAAGGTATATAATAAATAATAATTTTCATGACTGACTATTTTGTCAGTCGCCCCTGGGCGGAGCATTTGGGATCTCTATTAATTCGAGGAGAACAGGGACCTACAGTTTATAGCCGAATCCAAACGGCCAGTGCTAGGCAAATGCACCTGTGCTACTATGGGGAATCGATCCACCGACCATCGGGTTGCAAAACGAGTATGCTACCACTACGCTACTGATGGCCATTAATTAATTTATTCCATAGCAATAATATTTAGGTTTAACAGATAAAATTTATACACAGAGTTTAGCTGACTTAGCTTTTCAACTGAGTGGTTGATCTTTAAAAGTATTAAATTAAGTTGACAATAACAACATTTCAATTAGTTAGGAAAATTGGAAAAAAAAACCTAAATCTGATAAATTTCAACAATATAATTAGGTGATTCACGCTTTGTGTTGAGTTTCGCAGTTGAGGAGTTGAGGACTTTTACAAAAACAAAATGTTTGGCGAAATACAACCCTGCGTTTCAACTCTCGACTCAACTTTTCCTCAACCCAGGCCCTAGTCTACTTTTTGCTGTTGAGTTGAGCAGAAAGTGTTGCATAATACGATAAATGCGGCATTTTCAGACTGAAACCATTTGTCATTTTTAAGTCATTTCGTGCTATGAAAAACAACGAGTTGCCTTACACTCGCTAAAAAAAAATTAGCGCCAAATTTCAAATAATCAAATTGTCTTAACGCAAGTAAAAATAGGTTGTGCCTTTTTTGTGCGAAATTAAGTGAGTTAGAAATTATTACTTGCTGTTGGAGTTTACGCAAAGAAAAGAGTAAAAATACATGCGAATTGGAAAATGCAGGGGATGTACGAGGCTTAAAATATACTGGAACTATTGTGAAGTTATCCTTAGCATTTGAACAAATCGGGTTTCGTCAAAGGAATTGAGCACGTTCTGGCGCCAGTCAATTGATTTCGGGATGTGGAAGTGGTCACCGCGATGCGAGAATGTTATTGCATTCATGTCCTCATGATAATTATCTAGAATTTGGTCAATTTGTGCGTCGCCATGCAACCCCATTGTCTCTGTATTAAACAAAATTTAGTTTTTCTGCAATGAAGTTGCTTTAGCAGACGTGCCTGCAATAAAATTTAATTCATCCAAAACCATTTCAGCAACAGCTTCAATTAATATATATTTTACGCTCTATCTCGTCATTGTTAATTCAAGATTTTAAATTTTGATGATAATTTGCAGCAATTTACAAATGTAAACAAACACACGGAAGAAAGAGCACAAACTCAAATACGGTTTTTCTGCAATTATTTCATTTTCGCAGCAATAAAATAATACAAATCGATGTAATACATAGCTACTTTAGCTACAGGTTTAGTTAAAATAGTTTTAATGCTTTGACTCGGCATTTTTAATTCAAGTTTTTGAATTTTAATGTTAATTGTACCAATTTACAAATGTAAACAAACTCTGGAAAGAAGGAGAAAACTGCTCAACTCAACACATAAACTCAACAGGAGGGATTCACGCTTTGCCCTGAGCACTTTTTCCTCAACTGCTCAACTCAACACAAAGCGTGAATACCTCAAAAATAGTCTATATTCTTTACTAATAGTCAACCGATTTCGATAGAATTTGGTACAACGACAAATTTGTTTTCGATATCTTCGTAAACAATCGAAAACCAAACGAATAAGGCCCTTAAAAAGATTCTTTATGGAGCTATATAGTCAACCGATTTTAATTAAATACAGTATGCGCATTATCGTCAGGCAATTAAACTATTTGGAAAACTGTATGAAAAATGTACGCTAAAATATACAAAAATCTTTTTAGTTTTTGGAGATATCTCCCTAGTCCCAGTTAATTACTATTTTCTCAAAAAAGTTAACATATAGCAACTTAAGCCTCACCACATACCCTAATTTTTCCATTGTCCCATTTCATCCGCGAATTCAAGTTTTATTAAGATCGGTGGGAAATTTCTGTAGTTATAGTTACCAATGTAATACGTCTTTACCTAGAAGATCCTTTAAAATCTCTATGAATTGCGCTGCTACAGCGTATTTTTCAGTCGGGCAGGTAGGATGGTAGGATTTTCAAATTCAGAAAAATGAAGGGGAGTATTCGGGATGCCTCAAAATTAACAAAAAAATCTTTACACTATAAAAACCACCAGACCCACCGGGTTTTAACGCATCTTTTTTTTTAACAACAGTATGCCACAAATAAATCGGATTGTTTGCGTATTTTATAAATGTGTGTACACGTTGTTGGTTATGTTTGAAATTTGTATTGTATTTAAATATGTTTCGTGCACAGTGTATGTATCACTACGAGGTTAACGGAGAGTAAAGTTAATGCTTATCCTAAAGCGCCTGCATAGGCCTAGCTTAACATAACATGAGCGAATCGCCGCATGCAAGCGGGCGTGAGAGCGTTAACATTTATCGAGAGTTGAACATATACTATATATTAATGTAGTTAGAGTTAACATTATTAATATTTTAGCAAAAGGGCTCATGGAATGACCAAACACCGACCGCGTTGAATGGCCGCAGGGCTTCAAGAGATTAGACCAGATTCCTTACTCCAGAGTGTTCGGCATGTGGCGATAGGTCTCTGCTGAATCCGATGATGCGTGAAGGTGACATCCAGCAGTGTAGTGGCATTGCTGCGGCAGCCTTGGCATATTGATCTAAGAAAGCAAAGATTGACTTATTAGGTATCGGATATTTAAAGTTGTTTTTTTTTAAATGGACAGCCTTAGGCGAGCAGAAAGCTGCTCCGAGCACGTTGAAGGACTGTCTTCGTCTTTTGCTTGGATATCATGTATCCACTCCGCTTATTTCTAGTAGCCGGTTGCCGAAGAAAGTATCAGCGGGTACGCTTCCCAATGATTGTGGGAGCAGTCGAGGTTTATGCCGCAGGCAGCAGGAAAATTGTAATACATGGGTACTACACTCTCGACAGGTGTTAGCAAGGGACTGAATATGTCTCGCTTGCTTCTGCGATTTATGCATAAGGATTGATTTAGTTTGCCTTTGGATTTTATTCACAAAGGAGCCTCGTTGCGGTGCAACGGTTCGGAAGTCTAATGAATTTATTTTCATATCGTCCGCGTTAAGGGATGCGGCTGACTACCGACTTTCCAACGACAATTGATATTGCGATTGTTTTAAGTTTGTTGGAGGAGATCTGGAGCTCATAAGGGTACACTTTGAGCTCGACAGATGTGTTTTGCGGTGTTTTGTTTACAGTGACTTGTGGGCATCTGAATTGTCCCGATGTCAGTCTACTATAAGTCTTTGAAGACTTCTCGCAAATTGTATTTTCTGGGTTATCAATAATTTGAGTACTCTTATTTGGAACAAGTTCCAACTCCCAGAATCTTTGGTTATGTGTGTCAAGAGGGTAGGACTCTTGCACTATGCTCGCCAGAGAGCATGTTTGTGTCGGTGGTGCTGACGTTGTAAAGTATTGGCCAGTTACAACCCAGCCGAACACAGTATTTTGTAGCATGGGTGCCTCTCTGCCTGACTTGGCCATTTTGCAATAGCTCGAAAAAGGCACCTGCGCCAAGCAGTAAGTCTACTCGTTGTGGTTCGTAAAACAACGGATCTGCTAGGACGACATTACCAGGAAAGTTCCGTGCGTTGGCAGGAAGTTCTTTCTCTGGGTGACTTGAGGATATTTTCTCGAGTACCACAAACTCGGTTGCCGTTTTGAATGGCTGGCTCCGCGAGCCAATGGTTGCCTTCACGACATGGTTGGCGGACAGACCAGATTCTCCTACGCCCGACACAGTCATATTTCTGCATTGCCGTTTCAATTGCAGACTCTTGGCTAACTCTTGAGTGATGAAATTAGCCTGAGAACCGGAGTCTAACAGCACTCGTGCTGGTCTTTGCTTTTTATTTAGCCCAAAAACGTTAAAAACAGCAGTGGGAAGCAAGACTTGCTCGGTCTCAGAAGCCAAGATATGACAGACAGAAGACACAGTGTTAATGTTCTGTGGTGCTTCTGATGCTTGTGCCAATGTCGATTGGTTTGACAGTGTTGTAGGTGTATGGGCTACGTATTGGTAGGCATTTAGGATCTCGCGCGCAATTTGTACGCCGCGAAATTAATGCCGTTTTAGTTGCGGATTTGCGAGGTGGCTCATGCGAGGCCTTATGTGGTTTTGAATGGCTTGATGTAACTTCATCAGCCGACAGGTGTTGATACCGTTTATTTAAAGATTCTTCGCAGTCACTCCACAAAGGAATTTTTTTATAGTCAAGGTTCTCTTCCCATCGAGTACGCGTTTTTTGGTCAACTTTTGACATTGCCAGATGTATTATCATGGCGTTTGCGATTTTCGTATCATCTCCAAGTGATAATAGGAACTCATAGATAGCAGTGACTGTATCTATTAGCGAACGCAATGAGGAAGCGGACGGCTCTTGCATGGCAGGCAGATTGAACAGTTGAGAAATGCTGTCAAAAAATAAAAGGCAACTGTTGTCGTAGACTCGCTTGAGAGCGGCCAGTGCCTTCGGATAGTTACAACCAGTAACTTGGAATGCCTTTACCGTGCCAAGTGCTTCGTTTTCTAAGCAAGACAACAAGTTGTTAAACTTTTCCACATTTGAGAGTGTTGGGTCGTTGCCAACGAGACTTTCAAATAGGCCAATAAAGTTTTTGTAGTCCGAATATTTGCCGCTAAATCTGGGAAGTTTCATTTGTGGCAAGTGCCGTGTGTGGGAGACCGTTGTGTTTAAAGTTGTGTCGCTCACACTAGGTGTGTGAGGTCGAGCTCCAACCGAAATAAGCGCTGCCTTAGTAGATACGCATAAATCTTCCAGCTCAGCGCGAGATGCTAAATCTGGGTTGCAATTATCCACTTCCAACTGAAGTTGGAACGCTCTCGAAATGTAATTGTTTAGAATGTCCAAACGAAATTCTAACTCCACAGCGTTAAATGAAATAGACTGTTTGCGGACGGAATCTTTTATTCGGGCAATATCTCGCTTTACAGTGTCTAACTGATGAAGCGTTTTCATGGCATCTGAAGTGTCAGATGACGCTTGACGATGCAACTGCTTTTTGGAAGGCACTTTAATTTTATTTATTTATTTAAAAAAAAAAGTTTAATGGCAGCGCAATATTATTGTGTGTGCAATGGTTTTGCAGCGAAAGCACAATAAGAGGACTTTCAATTCGATTTATGACCAAAACGAATATAAAGAATCGCTAATATATTGACCAGTGTAAATGGCAATATTGACAATATGTTGCAGTGTAAATGGGAATAAATGTTAAGTTGCTGTAAAATCAATCACTGTTATCCCAACTTGAAGCTTAATGTTAAGTGAGAGTTGACAGTGGCCCAGAATGTTAATTTAAAATTTAAAAATAGCCGTTGATATAGCGTGAGTAGCTAAATGGTATCAAATATTTAACCACCAAATTAGTATTTTTTTTTTTTTTTTTTTTTTTTTGTATAGGTGGGGGTAGCTTGAATAGCCGAAAAGTGTGGGACTTGTGTTACCTCACACACTAAACCTACCACCTACTCTCCGTTTCCCTCTCACGGTATCACCGTGGAGTATTACTTCGCGAGGGGGAGAAGGCATGAAAGCCGCAGCTAGATTCTCATCTAGGATTGGAACTTCTGCGCTGGCGTTCAGCGCGACGCAATGATTTAATGATTCTTTCAGCCATGTGGCTGACAGCCGACCAATTGTTTTGTGAGCTAAGAAGGATTTCTAACAAGTCAGAAGCAATAAATGGCTTCCCAATTCCTAAGCTTAGCTCCTCCCGTTCTACAGAAAATCTCGGACAGTCAAAAAAGACATGTTCTGCGTCTTCTAGTATCCGCGCACAGTGTGTGCAAAACGGATCAGTCTCATGTTTAAATCTAAATAAGTAAGATTTGAAACACCCGTGGCCAGTTAGGAGTTGGGTAAGGTAGAAGTCGGACTGTCCGTGTTTCCTACTCACCCACGGTTGAATGGCAGGTATGAGCCGCCTGGTCCAACTGCCGTTGAGACTGCTGTCCCATCTCTCCTGCCACGAACGCATCGTTGCGTCCCTCCTGTCCGAATCGGTCTGTCTGGCTTCTTGAGCCAATAGGTCAAGCGGTGCCATTCCAGCTAGCACCAGCGCAGCATCTTCCGAGACTGTACGAAACGCGCACTGGACTCGCAGGGCGCCTCTGCGGTAGGCTGCCTTAGTAAGTCCTAACGCCAATTGAGGGAGCCCAGACTGCTGCTGCGTAGAGGATAATAGACCTAACAACATTAGCAATAAGCCACCTGCTGCGTTCCCGTGGCCCGCCAATGTTCGCCATTATCCTCGTTAAAGCATTCATTGCTCTCGATGCTTTGTCGCCTACATACTCAAGGTGTTGCTTGAAAGTGATGCTGTGGTCAAGCATAACGCCCAGATATCTAATCGCTGGCTTAGATTGGATTATGCTGTTTCCCACTTGAATTGAGGCACTTTCCACAACCTTCCTTCTACTTATGAGCACTGCCTCTGTTTTGTGTTCTGCGAGGCTTAGGCAGTTTTCACCAAGCCATTGAGTAACTAGGCTTATGGCAGCGTTAGTCGCCTGCTCTACATCAGGCAACTCTTTGGCGACCGCTATAACTGCAATGTCGTCAGCAAACCCAACATTGCGTGTTCCCTCGGGCGTGGCAAGTCGCAACACAGAATCGTACATAACGTTCCACAGCGTGGGACCAAGTACTGATCCTTGCGGTACGCCGCCGCTGATGGCACATTGCCGATGTCCTGACGAGGTGTCATATATTAGCACGCGGTCCTCGAAGTAGCTGCAGATTAACCTGATGAGATACTCGGAGATTCTCAAGGTGTTGAGCGCGCGTACAATGCTAAGCCAGCTAGTAGAGTTAAACGCGTTTTTAACGTCAAACGTCGTGACCAGACAGTACTTCTTGCTGCCTCCTCTCCATCTTGGGCCATCAATTGCACGAGAAGCAATGTCTACCACTGCCGTAATGGCGTCTATGGTACTGCGCCTCTTACGAAAGCCAAACTGCCAGTCAGACAGCCCATGTCGTTCCTACAGTTCTTCTTCGAGACACCAAATTAGTATGTATGCGTGTGTGTGTGGCTATATTGCACACAACAGCAGTATCCAAACAAATTTGATGCCTAAAGTTGGTTTGTTCCGAATAAAAACAATTGCATTAATTACAGAACAGGCGGCAGCAGCACTGTAACAATATAAAGTTAACAGAGGTGGCTGGCTGTTAGTGTATGTGCGTGAGTGAAGTAATGTTAACAGCGGTGAGCACGGTGTTAACAGCGAAGAGCGGCAACTGCAATTGAGAGCGCGCGCAATCTGATGTAATAACATTAGTAAACAAGTGCGTGGGAGTGAGCACAAAGTCTGCTGAGCGTGCACTGGGCGTTACGAAGCGGACTGATAAGTGGGGGCGTATGTAATATGTAACAAGTCTGCTGAGCGGGCACTGATCGCGGCAACTACAAAGTAGAATGTCAAAGTGATGAGCGAAGATCTACTGAGAAGGCACTGAGCGTTACAGCTGCGAAGCGAACTGAATGAGGGTGGAAGCAAAGCGAGAAAGAGCGACTCTCCAATGTTCTTTTCGCTATGGCAAATTTTTTTTTTCTTTTTTTTTTTTATAAAGAAAGTGCCGCCTAAATATATATGTTGTTTCTAACAGCAACTTTCCAATTATACAGGGAAATGGCACCTTATGTACATATGTACAGAAATTGTGACCTTTGCTTCTAGGCGGCAAGCCAGCCTTTATTTTTTGTATGTTTGTATACAATATAATCGGCGAGCCGTTTCACTTGTCTTTTTATATATCAACTTAGTTTTGAAAAAAAGGCAATTTTGTATATAGTGTAAATTTTGTATTTATTAGTGTATTAGATAAGTTGTGTGTTTAGTATTTAAATAGATATGTGTATGTATGTAAGTGTTGGAGATGGCTCAACTAAATTAGCGTCGGCCATGTTAAATCATTAAACGCAGCAAGTCGCACTGTGTGATTGTTCTATGCAGAAGTCCACTTTAAACTAAACTCATCGACTGCCCAAATGCGCGCATATAGCCGCATCACTTCATTACATGGCATGTCACTCAATTTACCGCTTTCTGCATCTATTCTTATTTCTTACTGTTCTCTCACTCTACAATCCGCTCACAGTGTGCCACGCTCAGCTAGGGCAATACTCTACACCAGTGGTCGGCACGGCCCAATCCCATGAGATTGGAGTTCACACGTACTGTGTTGTACACAAAACACATGCATGTGTGCGTGATTTTTGTACTGAACTACTCTCAGCTAATTCTCTGGCGTTGCCATGCTCTTGTCGCAAAGCAACAGACACGAAGTTGCTTGTGCATGACTTCGGCTCTTGCTTAGAGAGCGTTCTTGCTCTCTCAACGCTAAAGCGCTCCAGCACATGGTAGAATAAACAAGGTATGCTATTCCCGAAAAATTTTCGCAACTCAAACCTTATTTTAGTTTCGTTGATATTTTTCACGAGAAAGGTTGTTTCCACGCATAGTTTTTCAGCATTTAACGTAATTTTGTGCAGCGGTAAAAAATAAGCAACTCTAGTTGCAACCAGCAGCACAAAAAAAAAATTTTTAATATGCTTGCCTACGCACAACAACAGCAATGGGGGTGGTTTCGCTCTCTCACTTTTTCGCTCAGACTAAAAATAAGGTTTCAGTGCAGTGAATAGCATACCTTGTTTGTTCTACCATGCTCCAGCATTAGTATCCCGTCGCTTTTGTGCTGTGTGGCAAAAAACACCAAATCACTTGATGTTTAGTTGTTTGCATGATTAGATCGCACTAACTTGGCGAAAGAAATCAGTCGAATTTTGCACCAAAAAATTTTTTTGACCGATCGCACAGTGATTTATTTCGCACTTTTTTTGGCATTAATTCGAAAAATGAAGTTAGAGACTTGAAATTTTGTTCAATTCATTGTAGTGATATTTATAAAACATAAGATAAATTTCAGATCGATCGGACCACGCCCACCTCTAACGCCCATATAAGGTTAAATTATTTTGGACTTTATTGAGTTTCAAATTATTATACAATCATATGTATTGTACATATTTATGATTTTTATATATTTCTATATATATATATTTGCTACGCCCCTTAACGCCCATAAATCATAAAAGTAGAATTTTACACTGCAAGTTATAATGATTTATTGTTTTGGTAAAAACGTTGTTTTTGAATATAGTATTTTCACAAAATTTGGCGTAAATGATTATTCAAATATTCAATTATAAAATAAATTTGAATTTATTCATAATTTTTTGTTGATCTACTGAAAAAAATAGAGTTATTCAAAATGTTACTTAAATTTGGTGACACTACTCACGTCACATATATAAACTTAAGTTTCCGCTATTTCAAAAAATTCTTCGTCTGAAGCAATAGCATCGAGTTCATCCATTGCGTCATCCTCTTCCTCATCCCCTTCGTCTGCTTCAAAGTCATCCTCTTCATCATCCTCTTTATCCTGCAGATTACCATCATCGCTTTTAAATAGAATTTGCAACCTTGGTGATTGCAAAAGTTCGATTACTTCACTTGGCAGCTTTTTGTTTTTTATTTTATTTTTCCGTTCTTTTAAGTAAATACTCGACAGCAAAGGGTCAGAACTATCTAAAGCTCGATTGAAAACATCTGTCATATTGTCTAGTCGACTACATTTTCTCGCATGGCCCCTTCTGTCGCTTTTATAAAACTTATTTCGGGATTCCGATGCATTTTCCCCGAGACAGCCAACAGGTACTAAGCAATTTTGTATTATTTGATGCCCATGTACTAATACCTTATGAACAGTAGGCGACATGGGATACCAGGGATACTTCTTCTGATACTTTGCAAAAACATTTTCACAAAGAGCTTTAAACTTTTCTAAATCAATTTCATGTTCGCAGGAAATTATTATTAAAATTATATGTAAACTCTTTAATATTTCGTAGTCAATATTTAAAATTGATGACAGTAAGACTGAATTAGAAAACGCCCTTCTAGCTGTGTTGCCATCATTAGAATTTCCACTGCCATTTGGTCTTGGCTTATCAACATTAAGTCCCAATTCTTTCATCATTTTTGTTTGTATAAGTTCTTTGCGTGCTTTCAATTTGGGTTTATCACAGTCCTTCACGTGCCATTTTTTAAGCTCAACTCTGTACGAAATTTTTAATATAAACTCGAAAAATCGAATCCAAGCGTGTAAAGGGCTTATACCATATTGAAGAGCGTGTGATTTAGCCTTAAAAGCTTCAGAACTAAAATCTTTTATGTTAAGCAACTGTGTCGGTTTCGCTCCACAGATTGGACAGCAGAGACTCGAATTACATCGTGTCACCACATTTAGAACTTTCCCATCAATAAGTGTCATTTGTCCAGTATATTCCACCAATATATCTTTCTCATTTTGTTTATAAAAATATGTTTGCAGATTACGAATCTGAGAATCCAAGTTTGCTTTCTCTGATAATATAAGGGCGCGACTTTCCTTTATAAACTCTACCTTTAGAGGCCGGCAAAATCGAATAGATTGCGGCATCTCATTAATCCACAAAATTTGTTGCGCATTATTTATCAATTTTAATGGGACAATAGTAGGGACAAACAATGAACTATCAAAATCAGGAGTATTGTTTTCAAAATGCTGTTTGTACATATTATGACCGGTTGAACCATCATATCCATAACTAAAAATTAACTTGCAACGTACCACGTTAGGAAGTGTTTCTAAGACCTCGTCTTGCATTTCAAGAATTCGGGAAGCTGTATGGTCTAAAAGTTTCTGTAATGAAACCTGTGCCTTATTTTCAAAATACTGAATATCATTTGGTCTAAGTTTAAGTTTCGAATTAGGTTAGTCTTGATATGTCGGATAAATATGGCAACCGTGTTTTTTGTGTTTTGTCTTATATTATTATATTGCCTTTGTGTGAATCCATTTTCAAGTAAAAACGCCAAGGCATTGTCTGCAGACATTTGTGAAGGCTCAGCCGAAAAAAGTTTTCTTTTCATTTCATTAATATTTTCTGTAGTCCCAGCAGCTTTTAAAACTACAGCCATGCTTTTTCTGCTGATTTTTTGCTGAAACCGTATGTAGCATGTAAAAGCAAAGGCAATGAATTGTTGTTTTCTTCCGCAAGTTCCGAGGCTAACTTTCTTTTCAATCGGGAACTAGCGTTTTCATAGTCAACTTTGGGACGACCAACTATGTTGGTCCCAAAATTAAGATCACAATCTATTTTTATGCTATTAGTAAGCCATTTTGAGTGTTTTTCTGTAAATATATCGAGACTCCGATAGCAATTTGGCAGGTGTTTTCTAATGTATCTCACAAAAGTCCTCACTTTTTGACCTATTACAATTAATTGTTCCTCATTTAAATTTATTTCGCCAATTTTTTTGATAATGTGCTGTTGAACTGCGTTCTCAGAGCGATTGTTGACATTCCAAATGTCAATCAGCTCTGCATGCACATATTGTTCTAGAAAAACGCAATTTTTTCAAGAAATTGCAAAAAATTTAAAAAATAACAAAAATGATTAGTTTCATGCTATTCAGCATATGTTGGATAATTTTTTTACCATTTACCACTTTTAGGACGGCTGTGCCCCACAAAAGTACCATTCCACGAAACACAACCACACTTTTACACTAAAAATACACATGAACAAAACACGACACAATTACACAAAAACACACAAAATTTAGAAAACATTGACTAAACTACTATTTTACATACCTCTACTAACGTTTGCCATCAAAACACTTTTTATTTTCTCTTTTGTTTTAGTAAAACTAAACACTTTAAGTTGTAATGCGTTTGCCGCCAAATTAACAAAAAGCATGCTATACAAAATCAGCTGACTTTGAGAGCGTATCGATAAAAGATTTTTGGCGCCAATTTGAAAATCGATTAATTTTTAATCTAACTAGGGTATGGTAAAAACAAAAATGGAGTTCAATTTAAAATTACAAAAAAAAAAAAAATTGACTTTATGCCAAAAAAAGTGAAAAATAAATCACTGTGGATCGGTCCTATGGGGACTATATGACATAGTCAACCGATTTTGATCGAATTTAGTACACTGTTTGGGAACTATAAAAGACTTCCGACTGCCAAATTTGGTTCCGATATCTTCAAAACCGAACGAAACACAACGAATTTTGTAAAAACAGCGTTTTTTTGACCGATCGTTCCTATGGGAGCTATATGATATAGTCAACCGATTTTGATCAAACTTAGTGCAGTGCTTGGGTACTCTAAAAAACTTCTTAATGCCAAATTTGCCAACAATATCTTTACAAACAAACGAAAGGCAACGAATTTTGTACAAAAAACGATTTTTTGACCGATTGGTCCTATGGGAGCTATATGATATAGTCAACCGATTTTGATCAAATTTGGTACAGTGCTTGGCAACTCTAAAAAACTTCCTCTTGCCCAATTTGGTTCCGATATCTTCAAAACCAAACGAAACACAACGAATTTTGTAAAAAAAACATTTTTTCGACCGATCGATCCTATGGGAGCTATATGATATAGTCAACCGATTTTGATAAAATTTGCTACAGTGCTGGGGATCTCTAAAAAACTTCCGATTGCCAGATTTGGTTATGATATCTTCATAAACAAACGAATTGTCCATCTAAAACTTTTGCTTTTTTTCGAGGTCCTCTGAAACACCCCTATGGGAGCTATATAATGTAATCCCGATATCAAAAAAATAAAATAAACTTGTCTCCTATGGATTAACAAGGGATCTTATCTGAAAGTTTGGTTGCTCTAGCTCTTACCATCTCTGAGATCTAGGCGTTCAAACGGACAGACAGACAGATGGACAGACGGACAGACGGGCAGACGGACATTGGTATATCGACTTCTCGAGTCACACTGATCATACTTTAGGTAACTTTGGGGGGTCTCCGACGTCTCCTTCTGTTCGTTACATACATTTTCGGCTTGCACAAACACAATATACCCTTTGTACCATACGGTACAGGGTATAAAAATCGTGTGAAACAATAATGCAATGGTCTAACGGTAAATCGAAAGGTCCAATATACAGTTGTTGTGGCAAAAAAGCTTTGCTGGATCACCTCTACAAAGGAAGATATTTGCAATTGAACATAAAACTTCAAGGTGTCCTATAGTTTTAAAAAGCACTGTATAAATATATTTAAATACATAGCATTACAGCTCAATAGTTTCATAAAAAGTATCACCAGGGTGACTAGAGAAGTCGATATACCCATGTCCGTCTGTATGAAAGCCTAAACCTCAGAGATGGTAAGAGCTAGAGCAACTAAACTTTCAGATAAGATCCCTTATTATCCTACGGGAGACAAGTTTGTTTTATTTTTTTGATATCGTGGTTGAATTATACGGCTCCCATAAGGGGAGGACCTTAAAAAAACCAAAAAGTTTTAGATGGATAATTCTTTTGTTTATGAAGATATTGTAGCCAAATTTGCCATTCGGAGGCTTTTTATAGTTCCCAAGAACTGTACTACCAAATTTGATGAAAATTGGATAACTATATAAAATAGCCCCATAGGACCGGTTTGCGAAAAATTTAATTTTGTACAAAATTTATTGTGTTTTGTTTATTTATGAAGACATCGTAACCAAATTTGGCACTCGGAAGATTTTTTAGTTATTATAGTGTTTTTGATCATAACACTAGTTTACATCAAAATGTATCCTCAACATGTTTTAATCGTAACCGTATTAAAATGGCACGCTAAATCCGAAAATGAAGTCCAACAATTTTTTCATGGAACGGATTTCGAGATATTTCCACTTTTCGAAACTAAAAAAAAGTGTGTCTACTTAAAAGCAAATATCTCTGGTTGTACTAGACTAACTTTGATTAATTTTTTACCAAAGTGTAAATAATTTAATTATCTATCGATTATATTATTTTCGGATTTAGCGTGCCATTTTACTACGGTAACGAGTAAAACATGTTGAGGAAACCAAAATTTTTTATTATTTGTAAACTAGTGTAATCGGTTGGCAATATCCTATAGCTCCCATAGGACCGACCAAACAAAAAAAACACGTTTTTTGTGCAAAATTCGCTGTATTTCGTTTTTTTATGAAGATATCGTAATCAAACTTCATATTCGAAATTTTTTAGGATTCCCAAATAAGTTTGATCAAAATCGGTTGACTGTATCATATAGCCCCCATATAGACCGTCTGTTTTTCGCTTGTTTAGGAAGAATGGTCTTAGTCTTATTTTCCACCCATTTTTTGGAACATTACATTCATTCATATCATATTTCGTGAACGCAAAACGTTTATTTAATAAAAAAAAGTGCCCAAAAATGTTCAAAATGTCCCGAAATGTCCCGTTTTTAATAATCAAATGTCCCCGAATGCTCAAAAATTGCATGGTCACACTAGGTTTAGCTGAAGACGGCATACGTTAAAGTCGGGAACTGACGACTTTGAGATGCCATGTACCATCATACTGCAATTAAATTAGTAATATTGCTTAAATACTCAAAAAAAGTATTGACAGCCAAAAGCTGGATAAGGTACTGGAAACTGCCCCCATAGATTTTTGAAACTTGTGAGGCATAGGGCAAAAAAAATTCTTTTTCTTGTGACTAAATTACTGAATATCCATGAACCAATTTTTTTTTAACATCCCAGTTGTTCTGGTGCACCGGTGCAGCATTAACGATTTCGTCAAACACGAGTGCCCACAACTAACGAAATGTCTAACGACCGCCCTTGTATTCGCTTAACGAATTTTGCTCTGGCATGTCCTATTGAGGGACCTAAAGGTACGACGTTGCATAACCTGTCGTTAGAAACTTATCTGATACCAGGTCGTTAGTTGATTCGTTAGCACGACGATGCATAACCTGTCGTTAGGAATTTAGCTGATACCAGGGCGTTAGCTGTTTCATTAGCACGCCGTAACGTGGTGTCATACCAATCTTTAGGAACTTAGCTGGCACAAGGTCGTTAGCTGTTTCATTAGGTTAGAGTAACTTGCGTTTTGGCTAGTACAAAAAAAGAATAAAAACAATAATTCGGTTTAAAAGCAGTTTTATTTTTTTGTATTTGAGTTTTTTTTATTCGAGTTTTTTATAATGCGCTTCTTTTGCAATTCAATCGCTTCGCGTAGTTTTTCTTCTGCCGTCATTGGTCCGAATGCTGCGATTGAGTCTGAAAAAGAAACAATTCGATTTTTATAAACATTATAATGATAAAAGAACATATTTAAAAAATTTTGATATCCTTACCGAGAAATGTGATAAAAAAATGGGGCTTCCTTGCCCATAGCCCCGTCAATATTAAATTGCATTGTAACTTCGTAAGCTATAATAATTTTGAAGCATAATTATTTTAAATATACACAAACTTCAAATTTATTTGTTTTCATTACTTACAAACGTGAAATCTCTTGTTTCGTTTCTCCTCCTTAAATTTTGTTCTCATAATAAAGATACTTCCCTGTTTCTCCACAAATTGTTTAATGTTCACCATCTGCTCGAAGATCTTCATTACGACTTTATATTGATCTGTAAAAACATTATTCTAAAAATTTTATATACTATATACTACATATTTAACAAAATTAGCATAACAACATATACTTCAAATACCTGAATTTATAGCACAATTTCTTGTCAAAGTAATTAACAATAAGTTTTTGATAGGCAAGAAAAAAATAGTCACCACAATCTCCAAACGAAAGTTCTAGAATAGACTTAAACAGACGACAGAAAACTGCCACAAAATACATATGTATATCAGTTTCTATGACAACGTACCCATAATCCCGAGAACTCCACAATTTTGTGGCTATTATATTTTTGTTCGACCAAAATAGCGTGCGATAAAAAACTTGCAAATGCTAACGACTAGACTGACGACCGGTTATGCATAGGATCGTCAGTATAGTTTTTTATTTTCACATCAAACGGTACGACGCCGCATAACAGTTCCTTAGCGAATTGTCTAACGACCGGTGCTGCATCACTTCTTCACTAAAAAGTGACCCTTTGCCACCATCAGAACAACTGGGAAGTCTGATCATCTTGAAAATTTGGACTGATGACAATACAATTATTTAATAACTTTGTTCTAATGTCCTATTTAGGATCATCTTTTTTTTTTTTTTTTTGTTTTATGTATATTTTTATTGCCAATTTTTTTCTTTCTTTTTTTTTATTATAAAAAGTTTGTATATCATGTTATTAAGCTAGTTCCCTACTACCAATCATGGCAGCTTAACCTACATGTACATAAAAAAAGAAAATAAAAACCAATTATAATCTAAGGGTTCTACATAGGAAAAAAAAAACAATATTTATAGGAATACATATTTATATAAGGTTTAAAAAACGTTTGAACTAATTTATAGGAATCTCATAGGAAGGTCCCCTGGATGACATCTTTTAAGTCTTTTCTTTCTAGCTCTCAAGATCAGCCGCCTCGCAAGCGCATTTGGATGTATTTCAAGGCGTTCGATGTATTTTTGAGCTTGTGACCGTATGACATCGCCAACTTTAGGGATTTTGAGATCTGTTGTGAATGTCCCTTGTGCGCATGTGCCAAGGAGCATTAAATTCTTCTCAGGATTTTGCTTTGCGCCACTCTAATTTTGTTAATGTGGGACTTCGCAGCAATACCGTACACTTGCAACGCATACTTCCATATTGAGCTCAAAATTGACTTGTATATGGTGACTTTGTTGGAGAGGGAGAGCTTATTTTTGGGGGAAAGCAGCCATGATATTTTCTTAGCTCTGGCAAAAACTGTTCGCTGAACCATCGTTATATGCCTTTTGAAAGTAAGACTTCTGTCCAAAATTACACCCAGGTATTTATGTGCAGGCTCATGCTTGAGAGTGGAGCCCAGCATCAAAATTCCGGGGCATGATCGACGTCTTTTGGCGAATGTAACACATGCGCATTTGCTGGCGTTGATTCCTATGTTCCAATCTAAAGCCCACTTTTCAAAACTATATACGTATTGCTGCAAAGCCTCCGTGGCAATGTCAATTTCTGAGTTTCTCGTTAGCACTGCAGTTTCATCAGCGTAGGTAGCAATTTGAATGTTATCCACACCAAGTCTTGTAACTGCACCAGACGTATTATTGGCAATCAACCTACAGATTAGGTTATGATACAATACTGATGAAAAAATTAATCGCTACACAAAAATATAATTAAGTGTGTGATAGGGCTGAAATTACTTAATACTTATTTACACAATATTTACAAAAACAAAATTTACAAATAGATACGACTCAATCTACTAACTATTCATATGCCTTTAATCTGAAACAGCACAGGACATCGAGATTGTATTACAGCTATTTAGATAATATGACGACTTCTGAGGTCACATAGGTTGAGACGTTTCAGGCGTCTTCGCGGTCTATGACCGGCCAGGGCGCAAGCAAGAGAATTCAGGTGGGATCGTCAGCGATCCGTGTATCGGTCGCTTAGTTTATTTAACAAGCCACCCACAAAAGGAATGCCTAGATCCTTATGAAGGTTGCGATTACGATTATTATTTGCGTAAGGCTTTATTTTGCAAAGTTTGAATTTTTTTCATATTGGACTTAGCTGCGGTTCCCCAGACTTGGATGCCATAATACCAAGTTGGCATTATTATGCTCTTATAGAGGATGTTTTTATTTTCTAGGGACAGCTTGCTGGTTCTTCCAAGTAGCCACTCTATTTTGCCAAGTTTTGCTCTGCACCTTGCTGTTATTATTTTAAGGTGCTGCTTCCAGCACAGTTTTTGTCGAGATGAATGCCAAGGTATGGGTGCGATGTTTTAATTGGAATTGTCTCCCCATTTAAGCTGAGCGCAGGGCTTGTGTCTTTCCTGAACGAAAATAAAACGCTGGAAGATTTGTCACCGTAAAGCTGGATGTTCCAGCGTTTTGCCCAAATTGCAATAATGTCCAACTGGATCTGCAAGGCATCAGCAGCCATTTGAACGCTAGAGGAAGACGAAAGTATGGCAGTGTCGTCAGCATATGTTGCCATTATAAGCTCAGAACTGCCCGTCGAGCTCGGCATGTCCATAGTAAAAACGGTGAATAAAAATGGCGAAAGAACGCTACCTTACGGCACTCCAGCTTTAATGTTCCGTCGTTCCGAGAGCTCACCTTTCCCCATAACTTTGAAAGAGCGATTTCCAAGAATTGATTTTAGGACTTCTTAATGGGGAGGAGGAAGGGCTGATTTGAGTTTTTGTAGCAACCCTTCGCGCCACACTCTGTCAAAAGCCTGCTTGACATCCAAGAAAGCTGCCATGCAGTAGCGACGATGCTCGAAGGAGTCTAAGATGTGCTGCACCACTCTGTGAGTTTGCTCAGGCGTGCCATGTTTCGGACGAAAACCGAACTGGTGCGCTGGGACTAGGCTCGTCACACTAGATAATGACAAAACTCTGCTCAAAAAGATAAAACATTTTCGCGAACACCGGCAGTTAGCTAATCGGGTGATGAGACGAAATGGAGATTGGAGGCTGGCAGGGCTGTAAGATCATTACAATCTGAGGACATTTCCACTCCTTTGGGAAATACGCCAGACGCATAATCGCATTGAATATCTTGGTCAGAGCGATTATGTCTGCCATAAGAAGAGCCTTAGCTACTCTGGTGTCAATTTTATCAAGACCAGATGCTTTTTTGGGATTAAGCGCGATTATTTGATCTACAATTTAATTAGGACGTACGGGACGTAATGGCAGGTCCAGTTGAAGCGGTATAGATAGTGCCTCCAGAGTTTCCTCGACCTCAGAAACTGAGTTCAGGTTGAAAGGAGTAAAACGATTCTCCAGGTGATGGGCGAAAGCTTCAGCACGGGCTCGGTCAGAACGACACAAAAGGCCATTGGTAGTTTGAATCGTAGCACTTGGAATGGCTGGATTAAGTACCGAGTCAGACGACAAAGGCTGCAGCTTCTATCTTCATTTGGCCTTACATTTGTAAGAACAGAATTTATACTTCTTTGATTTAAGTTATTTAAAGCTTCTTAAAGCCTGTTAGCAGTATTACGGTAGAGGACCTTGTCAGCTGGATCATGCGCTCGAAGATAGTTTTTTCGCAGCTTCAACCTCAGAAGCTGCGATGTCTCTGGATCAAGAGAATCGCGAGGCGTGTGTTGACGGCGTCCAGTGTGTCACGGAGCAGCTAGATTAGCGGCGTCTGTTATATTCTTGCGGAGCAGTTCAACGGCTTCATCAATACACTCTTTGGTTTTGATACCCATTTCGAGATGAGTTTTCACATTAAAGCGACGTTGGAAGATCTTTATATTCGCAAGTGGATGTAGGAGTATCCGATTTTTATCATATACAGCAGCGTTGGCAGTAAGCTTGATTAAAAGCGGCAGATGATCTGAATCAAGGTCCACAAGAGATTCGATGGAAAGCTGTTACGGATGAACACCGCGACAGATTGCGAAGTCCGGGGCGCTAGTCGTTCGAGAGACGACACCAGGATAATGGGTTGGAGCGCCGGTAGCCAGTATATAGAGAGCCGAGATTTGCACACCAGTGCATAGAGCACGGTCTCTAGTGCATGCTCGTGAATTACCCCACCAAAGATTGCTTCGCATTCCAATCCCCTGCTGCAATGAGTCGATGGCTTTGCTGCTGAAGAAGTAGACTGAAAGGGACTACACCCTAAAGAAAGCCCGGCGGGCAATATACGGCTGAGATGGTGACATTACACTGCCCAGTCTCAGATTGCAGGAATTGGAATATAGCTCATATCCGAACAATTTAAATGAAGTTCTGCTGCAGAAATGACTTTCTGACAACAGAGCGATGTCGATATTTTTCGTTGTTAGAAAGTTTTGTAGCTCTCGAGCTTTATTAGACATTCGCATTCCAGACAGCAATTTTAATGTTTTGAGTCATTTTGAACTACCATTGACAGGTTTTTAAAGATCTGCTGTTGCATCTCTATCATGCTTCGTTGCATCTGATCAAAACGGCCGAAGAGGCTGTCAATTTTATTCTCCACCTATGGAATCCGATTCTGGGGAGTAGAGTTGGTTGTTGACCAGTTTTCAGTGGCAGCATTGCGTCTGCCTTCGGCTGCGTCGGTATATGACATGATTTGGCAAAAGCAGTAGCTGCGGCCGAGGTTAAACCGACGTCATAAGTGGTCATGATGATGGATAGTCGATGAATTTAATTATAAATTTACTTGTATGGCCTGACTGACCAAAAGCTGTAATTTTGGAAGCGTCCACCAAACTATAGCCCAGTGGTAAAGGCTTAGAACTTCAAAACACAAAGTCAAGAGTTCGTATCCCGGCTGAGGCAGAAAGTTATTATTTACTTATTTTAAGATTTAATTGTCACAATGGACTGTGGGCCCAGATTTTCATATTTTGGCAAAAACCCTTTCATTTCCATAAGAATTTTTTTAGAGTGATGAAATTTTGCACACGTGTTCCCAAGTGATTGAACTATTTTTCTGGGAAGTTTAAGCCTCCTCAGATTTTTTTGAGATATAGATAGTCCAGACCAAAATTGGAAAAATTTAAAAAAACCAAACAATTTTTTTAGCTTAATTAAAAAAAAAAACGGTTAATTGGAATTGGACCATATTTCACACAGAGGTAGATATGAGCTCCTCATACATTGAAAAAATGGCCTATACCCAAAAGATTGAATTGTTGTGAAGTTATAGCCCCAAATAGTTTCAGCTTTCCAAGCAAATTACAAAAATATATCACCAATCCATCTGGTTTTTAACAGTTATAATTTTTTTGCAAAGCTTTTTAAATTTTAGAAAATATTTTTTTTTAATTTATATATAATTTTTAAGTTTTTCCGTCAAAATTTATCATTTTTTGATTTGCATCTTTGTAAGCATGCAATAAAATTTTCCAATTTTACATTTTTGTATTTTTTTTTTTTTTTTTTTTATTATAATAAAGATTGTATATCATTTAATAAAGCTAGTTCCCTACTACCAATCATGGCAGCTTAACCTAGATGTAAATAAAAAAATAAAATAAAAACCAATTATAATTTAAGGGTTCTACATACGAAAAAAAATAACAAATAATCATAATAATAATAATAAATTTACAGGAATATATACAAATTTATATAAAGTTTAAAAACGTTTGAACCTATTTATAAGAATCTCGTAGGAAGATCCCCTGGATGACACCTTTTAAGTCTTCTCTTTCTAGCTCTCAAGGTCAGCCGCCTCGCAAGCGCATTTGGATGTATTTCAAGGCGTTCGATGTATTTTTGAGCTTGCGACCGTATGACATCGCCAACTTTAGGGATTTTCAGGTCTCTTTCAATGTCCCTTGTGCGCATGTACCAAGGAGCATTGAAAATTCTTCTCAGGATTTGGCTTTGCACCACTCTAATTTTATTAATGTGGGACTTCGCAGCAATACCATACACTTGCAACGCGTACTTCCATATTGGGCTCAAAATGGACTTGTATATGGTGACTTTGTTGGAGAGGGAGAGCTTATTTTTGGGGGAAAGCAGCCATGATATTTTCTTAGCTCTGGCAAAAACTGTTCGCTGAACCATCGTTATATGCCTGTTGAAAGTAAGACTTCTGTCCAAAATTACACCCAGGTATTTATGTGCAGGCTCATGCTTGAGAGTGGAGCCCAGCATCAAAATTCCGGGGCATGATCGACGTCTTTTGGCGAATGTAACACATGCGCATTTGCTGGCGTTGATTCCTATGTTCCAATCTAAAGCCCACTTTTCAAAACTATATACGTATTGCTGCAAAGCCTCCGTGGCAATGTCAATTTCTGAGTTTCTCGTTAGCACTGCAGTTTCATCAGCGTAGGTAGCAATTAGAGTGTTATCCACAGCAACTCTTGTAACTGCACCAGACGTAGGCATATCTGCAGTATAAATTGAATAAAGAGTGGGCCCTAGCACACTGCCTTGGGGAACACCTGCACAGATTGGTCGCTTTGTTGATTTTGCTCCATCGACCACGACACAAAAGGACCTGCCCATAAGAAAGCTGTTGACGAGCTGGAAAAGTTGAGGAGTCAGACTGCTCTTTAATTTGCTAAGCAGTCCATCATGCCACACCCTATCAAAAGCTTGCTGAATATCCATGAACACAGCCACTGAATACATCTTATACTCCATGGCCTCCAATGCAAAATTGACAACACGGTGCAGTTGTTCTGGAGTACCGTGACTTTTACGAAAGCCAAACTGCCACTTTGGAATTGCTTGCGAAACGTTTTCGAGTTTGAGAATTTGGTTTAGAATCACCCTTTCCATCATTTTACCCAGTGCTGGGAGTAAACTGATTGGCCTGTATGCGTCGACTTCGGTGGGCTGTTTCTCCGGCTTCGGTATCATCGTTATTAGCGCTGACTTCCAGATATTTGGAAAATGTCCCAATCTAAGTATGCTATTAAAAAGCAGAACGATGAAAAGAAGCGCTTTTGTTGGAAGAAGTTTAAGTGTTCTGTTATCTAAGCGGTCTTCGCCTGGAGATTTTTTAGCCTTTAGTTTCTTGATCTGCAGTTCCACCTCCTGTAGGGTGACTGGGTTTGTAGGCAACGACATTTGAAATGGCGTCTCCAACTGCATTCGAACATTCGTTCGCATGACCTCCGGCGAGAGGTTGAGTGGTTTGAATCTCTCCTCTAAGCTGTCAGCAAAGATTTCAGCCTTCTGCAGACTGGCATAACACCAGCCACCTGCTGGGTCCTCAATTGGGACTTTCGGGATAGCCTGCCTCTTAATGCGATTTGTAAGCCTCCAAAGAGAATAGTTGGCAGATACATCGGGGCTTGCACTTTCCAGCAAGCGATCAAATGTATCTTGCTTGTATTTCACAAGGACCTTTTGAAGACAATTAGACAACCTTTTGTAGATCTGATGGACACGAACGTCTCCTGTTTTTTTTTTTTTTGTTTTTTTATACCCTGTACCGTATGGTACAAAGGGTATATTGTGTTTGTGCAAGCCGAAAATGTATGTAACGTACAGAAGGAGAAGTCGGAGACCCCCCAAAGTTACCTAAAGTATAGGTTTTTCACTTCAAATTAAAGTTTTTTCATTTCAAATTAAATTTTTTTCATTTCAAATTCAAGTTTTTTCATTTCAAATTCAAGTTTTTTCATTTCAAATTCAAGTTTTTTCATTTCAAATTCATATATTTTCATTTCAAATTCAATTTTTTTCATTTCAAATTCAATTCGAATATTTAAAACTGAAGAAACTACACAAGTATTTTTATATAAACAAAACAAAAGAAAAAAATTACAAAAATTGAAATTCATAACTATTATATAGGTTTTTCACTATTATATATAAGAAATATATATAAAATATATAATATTTAATGTAGTGGTTGTCCAACTGCTGCCAAAGGCAATTTCATTGACATATCCAGATAATAATTGTTGCAATCGTTCGGGGTAACTGTTGCCACTGATGTTTGGATTACAGTTTCTAAATTGATATTATTTTGTGGATCTGCCAACAAACTTCTCGCTGAAAATTTGACCTTTGAGAAAACCTTCTCAATTGGATTTAACATCTGCTGGCAAAAAGGGACCACTTCTTGCGAGCTCTGGACAAAATTTTTTCAAGAAAATAATAGCGAGAAATTTAAGCCTACTCTATATATAATTTTTCTTAAAAATACTTAGTTTTTTCACTTTATATAAAATGAAAATTGAATTTGAAATGAAAAAAATTGAATTTGAAATAAAAATATATGAATTTGAAATGAAAAAACTTGAATTTGAAATGAAAAAACTTGAATTTGAAATGAAAAAACTTGAATTTGAAATGAAAAAAATTTAATTTGAAATGAAAAAACTTTAATTTGAAGTGAAAAACCTATATGATCAGTGTGACTCGAGAAGTCGATATACCCATGTCCGTCTGTCCGTCTGTCCGTATGAACGCCTAGATCTCAGAGATGGTAAGAGCTAGAGCAACCAAACTTTCAGATAAGATCCCTTATTAATCCATAGGAGACAAGTTTATTTTATTTTTTTGATATCGGGATTACATTATATGGCTCCCATAGGGGTGTTTCAGAGGACCTCGAAAAAAATCAAAAGTTTTAGATGGATAATTCGTTTGTTTATGAAGATATCATAACCAAATTTGGCAATCGGAAGTTTTTTAGAGACCCCCAGCACTGTACCAAATTTTATCAAAATCGGTTGACTATATCATATAGCTCCCATAAGATCGATCGGTCGAAAATTAGTTTTTTGTACAAAATGCGTTGTGTTTCGTTTATTTGTGAAGATACCGTAACCATATTTGGCATTAAGAAGTTTTTTAGAGTTCCCAAGCACTGTACCAAATTTTATCAAAATCGGTTGACTATATCATATAGCTCCCATAGGACCAATCGGTCAAAAAATCGTGTTTTGTACAAAATTCGTTGTGTTTCGTTTATTTGTGAAGATATTGTAACCAAATTTGGCGATAAGAAGTTTTTTAGAGTTCCCAAGCACTGTACCAAATTTGATCAAAATCGGTTGACTATATCATATAGCTCCCATAGGACCAATCGGTCAAAAAATCGTGTTTTGTACAAAATTCGTTGTTTTTCGTTTATTTGTGAAGATATTGTAACCAAATTTGGCAATAAGAAGTTTTTTAGAGTTCCCAAGCACTGTACCAAATTTGATCAAAATCGGTTGACTATATCATATAGCTCCCATAGGACCAATCGGTCAAAAAATCGAGTTTTGTACAAAATTCGTTGTATTTTGTTTGTTTGTGAAGATATTGTAACCAAATTTGGCAATTAGAAGTTTTTTTAGAGTTCCCAAGCACTGTACCAAATTTGATCAAAACCGGTTGACTATATCATATAGCTCCCATAGGACCAATCGGTCAAAAAATCGAGTTTTGTACAAAATTCGTTGTATTTTGTTTGTTTGTGAAGATATTGTAACCAAATTTGGCACTCGGTCCGAAGAGAGAGGTCCGAAGCACTGTACCAAATTTGATCAAAATCGGTTGACTATATCATATAGTCGCCATAGGACCGATCGGTCAAAAAAAAATTTTTGCTGTAAAATTCGACTGATTTCTGTTTATTTATGAAAATATCGTAGCCAAATTTGCCGAATAAATTATATCTTTTGGAGGTCTTAACCAATATGTCGGACTTAATTGCAATGAGGTGGTACAGGGTATCCCAAAGTCGTCTGCGCCCGACTTTAACGTTCGCCATCTTTTTTTGTACATTTTAGCACAACTTTTGAAAAAAATTTTATTAAAGCATACTTTTGGGCAGCTAAGAAATAAAAAAAATAGCAAAAATGGGGGTCAATTTTTAAAATTCAACTTTTAGATTCAAAATTCAATTACCGAAAATCGGGAGGAATTAAATTTTGTTGTAAAGCATGTGAAGAAATTTATAAAAAAAATTTCGATCAAATATCGAGTGGTAGTCGGAGGTACCCTTAAAGCAAAGTAGCCAAATGATAAAAAAACCAAAAAAATCTTTATAACTACTCGAATATATTTAAAACCAACAAGTTTTTAAGCTCAATTATATTTTTGTTCTGAAGTAATATTTATAAATAATAAAGTGAATGAAGATTTCGTAGCTACATATATCATGGTAAATGCAGGGTTTTTTTTTGTCTGAAAATGTTCGCGAAAGCTCATAAAATACAATATGTCAACTTTGATTGCCAATACCTCAAAAACCACTAATTATAATTTACAATTTTTGCATATACAAGCATACAAAATAATTCTTTTTCTTTTATCATAATAACAAGTATGTACTATATAAAATATTAAAAAAATTTATTATAATTTTTAACATCTTTTGAGAAAAAAAAAATTTTTTTGATACATTTTTAAGCTATTGCATAGCTTCTTTCTGGGGCTTTGAGCGCGGCGACCAAATCAAGAAATTCCGTAACGAAAAAACCTTATTTTGGAACAAAGTAATCTGCGTCAAATAAGTATTCCCTTCAAATTTGTTTCCAAATGTGTTAAGCTGAGAAAAACAATTTTTTAGTTCATTCTCTGCTGAAAGCTCGAAGTGAAAACATCGTTTAGTTCTAAATAAAATAAATTTTCATTTCTATTTCTTAATACAAGCTAATATAAAACGAGATACTGTTCCAAAAGGTGGGTTAGCTATTTACCAAAATAATAATAATGTTACTAATATTATGACTCCGAACATTGAAATAAATATTGCTTTTACTAATGAAGAAAGTGATAAAAAAATAGTGAAAGAAAATGAGTGAGTACTCTATATACATACAGTTTGTCAATTAAATGTTTGCAAAATGAAAAAAATCACACAAATTCAACTTTAACTTAAAAACTTATTAAGAACATAGGGATTAGCGACGTCGACACATGTCATGTGTTATACACAAAACGCATGCATGTGTGCGTGCTTTTTGTACTGAAATTTCCTCTGCCGCAGTGACGTATTGCGACGCTGACGTTGCTCGACGTCAACAACAACAACAAGAGCCGAAGCCACGCACCATCAACTGCGTGTCCGTTGCTTAGCAACGTAGAGCAACGTCAGCGTCGCATACGTCACTGCGGCAGAGAAAACTTCAATACATACGCAAAAAATGTGAGTGTATTTTGTGCCGACCACTGGTCTAATTTATTACATTTGTGTGAAGTGTGGTCCAAATTGGTCCACTATAGGTTTTTCACTTCAAATTCAAGTTTTTTTATTTCAAGTTCAAGTTTTTTATTTCAAATTCATATATTTTCATTTCAAATTAAATTTTTTTCATTTCAAATTCAATTTTCATTTTATATAAAGTGAAAAAACTAAGTATTTTTAAGAAAAATGATAGAGTAGGCTTAAATTTCTCGCTATTATTTTATTGAAAAAATTTTGTCCAGAGCTCGCAAGAAGTGGTCCCTTTTTGAAATTAGTGAAACAACTCACACTATCGTTTTTCTTTCTCCATACTCGCCGATGTTAAATCCAATTGAAAAGGTTTTCTCAAATGTCAAATTTTCAGCGAGAAGTTTGTTGGCAGATCCACAAAATAATATCAATTTAGAAACTGTAATCCAAACATCAGTGGCAACAGTTACCCCGAACGATTGCAACAATTATTATCTGGATATGTCAATGAAATTGCCTTTGGCAGCAGTTGGACAACCACTACATTAAATTTTATATATTTTATATATATTTCTTATAGTGAAAAACCTATTCATAGCTAAATTTCAATTTTTGTAATTTTTTTCTTTTGTTTTGTTTATATAAAAATACTTGTGTAGTTTCTTCAGTTTTAAATATTCGAATTGAATTTGAAATGAAAAAACTTGAATTTGAAATGAAAAAACTTGAATTTGAAATGAAAAAACTTGAATTTGAAATGAAAAAACTTTAATTTGAAATGAAAAAACTTTAATTTGAAGTGAAAAACCTATATTTCATGTAGCTACCATACAAAATGTGAACCCGATCCGATTGTTTGCGGCACCTTGTAAAATTCTTTGCATCATGGTATATATATATATATATATATATATATGTATATAATAGAAACCATTAACCCAATTTATTATTAAGCTATTGCATAGCTTCTTTCTTGGGCTTTGAGCGCGGCGACCGAATCAAGAAATTCCGTAACGAAAAAACCTAAGACTACACAATTTTTGAATCAAAGTAATCTGCGTCAAATAAGTATTCCCTTCAAATTTGTTTCCAAATGAGAAAAACAATTTTTAAGTTCATTCTCTGCTGAAAGCTCGAAGTGAAAACATGGTTTAGTTCTAAATAAGCATAATAGAGGGATTAGTAATTTGCAAAGACAAATAATTGACATAATGGCCGAGCATCCTGAATTCGACATTGTCGATATCACGAAAAAAATGAGTATTGACATACTTCAGTCTGTTGAAATGCCGGCACAAGAAGCTGCTTGGTATTTATTAAGAGAACCCATGGCTAAGTCATCGGTGGTGACAGTCTACATTCCTACGGTATTTCCTACTGAACGCGCAAGAATTAGAAAATCTATGAAGGAACTTGAAGCTTTAGATGATGATTGCGCGCGGGAGAGGCTTTAACAGACAAGGTTGTAAGCATGTGGCGCTGCTCTTATTTGTGGTCGATGTGCTGTTACTGCTTTTTGTTTAGTTTAATGTGGGTTTGAGGATCAACAAACCCAAATTTCATCGCGATCCTTGACTATATTTTCCATTAACTTCAGCTCTTTCTCTAACTATACAAAAGTCGCAAGGTGGAACTTTTGACAAAATGGTATATGAGTATAGTAAAGCACATTCTCAGGAACTCGTTTATGTTGCGTTTCTCTCGGGTGACTAATATTGAAAAATTGTATATCACGACAAAAAACGAAAATTCTACATTCAAGTTTTATCATAATCGAAGGCAAGCTGCATTGACTGCATCTTTGTAGCAAGAATTCAAAAGACTGTCTTTAAATAGTGTTCAGACGATAGCTCAAAGTGTCTTAGATTTCATTAGTAATAGAAATGGCATTTCAATAATGACTTTCAATTGCCAAAGTCTAAATAGTCACAAATACGATTTAAGGTCCCTACGTAGACACGAAAACAGCCACCTAGCAAAAAGACAGACTTGTTTTGGTCACAAAAGGAACAGTGTGTCTCTAGTAACAAAATGTGAACTTTATCGGAATTATTATCTATAATCAGCTGCTTTTTGTTTACAAATAGCTAATTTTTAAAAGGCGCGAAATAAAATATAAAAACATGAATTATCGTCAACGTTTATTACTTATGCTTTTTTGTGTAAACAATGCTATAATAATGACACGCATTGCAATTGAATTGTTGGATGAGGAAAAGAAGCGACGCGAGGAGGCAAACCCAGGAAAAGGCGGATTGTTAGGGTGAACCCATATTTAATGCTCAGAGCTGAGTGTGGAAGAATTGCATAGACGTATTATATCGCACATAAATGTTACAATTGAATTATCTTATTATTATAGCTATTTTCCCATCCTGTCCCAACGATCCGCAACGATTTTGTGGACCAGACATAAATTTCGCGTACAAAATAACTAGCTGCACATAAATTTTATTTGTGGCGCCAAAACCGAACAGCTGTTTTAGCTGAGTGCGCCATCTATGGTTTGCTACTGGCATTAAAAAAACAAAAAAACAAGCAACACTGGTCTAAATACCACCTGCAAGAACAGTTTGTGACCAAACGTTTGTGAGCGTTTTTTTTATATGAAGTTTTGTTTATTTTTCGTGTCTGCGTAGGGGCCTTTACAAGATTCAGTTACGAGACAAACAAATGTGTTACTTCTTACCGAAACTTGCATGATGCGTGATAATCCGATTGAAATACCTAATTTCAATTGTATTGTTCAATTCAAATGAGATACTGTTCCAAAAGGTGGGGTAGCTATTTACCAAAATAATAATAATGTTACTAATATTATGACTCCGAACATTGAAATAAATATTGCACACGTTAGCGATGTTATTGTTAGGCGCTCATTTGTTGGAGATATTTGTGCGTGCTTATGCAAACTTAGAAATGGCCTACACATAGTCATGGTAGCAGTTTACATTTCTCCAAATCCAAAATTAGACGAGGTAGAGCATTTTATTCTTCGCACTTTACTGGAGTACACTGAAGAAGGGTCGAAAATACATGGTACAAATGGTAATAAATTTCCACTTATCTTGGCTAGCGATTTCAACATCAACTTCGCTGATAAAAAATCAGAGCGGTTGACAACTTTTCTTTCGCAAAAATTGAATTTGAAAATGAATAATGATCCACAAGAATCCGCAACAAAATATGGAACCACCATTGACGCGGTATTTTCAAGATATTTAGAGGATATGAAGTCTCAAACTTATGTTTCTTATTTCAGTTACCATAAACCTATAGTTTCAATTATAAAAATTCCTGAATAACCTACATGTATTGTAAGATAATAAAAATATTTTAAACAATATTAACTTGTCATTTATTCAATAAAAGAAAAAAAATTGATTTTTTTATCGGTCACCACGCTCAAAAAGTGTAACTTGAATTAATATCAAAGAAAAAAAAAATATTGCATAAATATAATAATTGCATAAGTTGATAAAAATGCTATGCAATAGCTTTACCGCGGCAGTCCCCGAGTGCCACACGTATTTTTTTAAAAAAACATAAAAAAATTTTTGTTTTATTTTTTTGTACATTGTCCCACCAAATCGATTTGATGCATATTCACACCAAATAAAGAAGGTATAAAAACACGTGTCTTGAAAAAAAAAAAATGGTGATTGACATATTTAAGGAACATACTTAAAAAAAAATAAGAAAATTTCATATTTTTTTTTAAGAAAATGTGTTGGTTAAAAAGAAATTAAATATTTTATTTAAAAATTAAAATTAAACTATTTAATTTTTGTTAAAAAAAATTACATATTTTTTTTAAAATACACCTATTGCCAACTTAGATTAAAAAAAAAATTGGTTCAAAAATATTCAGTAGTTTAGTTACAATTAAAAAAGATGGCGTACGTTAATTTAATTAATTTAATTAATTTCGACACATTGCTTAAAACCTCCAAAAGATATTTTATTCGGCAAATTTGGTTACGGTGTTTTTATAAAAAAAAAAGAAAAAAGTCGAATTTTGCACCAAAGAATTTTTTTGACCGATCGGTCCTATGGGGACTATATGATATAGTCAACCGATTTTGATCAAATTTAGTGCACTGATTGGGAACTTTAAAAAACTTCTGACTGCCAAATTTGGTTCTGATATCTTCAAAACCAAACGAAACACAACGAATTTTGTAAAAAAAAGCGTTTTTTGACCGATCGTTCCTATGGGAGCTATATGATATAGTCAACCGATTTTGATCAAATTTAGTACACTGATTGGGAACTATAAAAAGCTTCCGACTGCCAAATTTGGTTCCGATATCTTCAAAACCAAACGAAACACAACGAATTTTGTAATAAAAAGCGTTTTTTGACCGATTGTTTCTATGGGAGCTATATGATATAGTCAACCGATTTTGATAAAACTTGGTGCAGTGCTTAGGTACTCTAAAAAACTTCTTAATGCCAAATTTGCTAACAATATCTTTACAAACAAACGAAACACAACGAATTTTGTACAAAAAACATTTTTTCGACCGATCGATCCTATGGGAGCTATATGATATAGTCAACCGATTTTGATAAAATTTGGTACAGTGCTGGGGGTCTCTAAAAAACTTACGATTGCCAGATTTCGTTATGATATCTTCATAAACAAATGAATTATCCATCTAAAACTTTTGCTTTTTTTCGAGGTCCTCTGAAACACCCCTATGGGAGCTATGTAATGTAACCCCGATATCAAAAAAATAAAATAAACTTGTCTCCTATGGATTAACAAGGGATCAAATCCGAAAGTTTGGTTGCTCTAGCTCTTACCATCTCTGAGATCTAGGCGTTCATACGGACAGACGGTCAGATCGACTTTTCTAGTCACTTGCACAAACACAATATACCCTTTGTACCATACGGTACAGGGTATAAAAACGGAAAACACGTTTTTTTAAATTAAGCCGCAACGCGATAAGTTTAAGATCTGAAATTTGACGATTCAGTTTTTTTTTTTGGATTATGCATCGAAACTGCTGGGGGCAGTTTCCAGTATCTTATCCAGTTAGACCCTTTTGATTTTCATCAAGAGGGCTTTTGGCCAGAATCTGGCCACGCGGGCCCATTGCGCAATGCTTAAAAGCCACTGGCTTAAAAATACATAGTGGTAAATTCAATTTTTTAAGGAGCCGCAATTTATTTTTGTTTATTAAAATGTAACAAATAAAAATTCAAAATAGTTGTGCATAATCAGTTTCTACTTTTTTCCCCTTATCAAACTAAAAGCTTCGACTGGATGCCTGCTGGCTTACCCTTGTATGGATTAGTTAGCCATATATGGCCGCACATTTTAAATAGCTTGGTTTCAATATAAACGTGGCAGGATGGATGGAGAAAAGAAGCACTGGCACACACTCACCCAAGGGCACTCTGCCAGTCTCGCGATATCACACTGATAACAATGCCAAATAGACACGACTCTTGTATTTTCTTTTAAACGTTATAATTTTTATTATTTCACTTTTTCCTTTCTATAATCTATGTTTCCTTTTCTATAATCTTTACCGCTTCTCCCTAACCGATTCCTATTTTCACATGTGCACTTTTCGTTACTTTCATAGTCCGCTTATACGTGTTGTCTCTATGCTGTCTTAAACTGTTCTCCATGTGTTAACTCCTATTATCGCCCACGCCGGCTCATACCTCAGTCTGCCGATATCAGCCTATCGCTGCCGGCAGCTTGGGTTGGCAGTCCGACGCGGCGATGTTACGATCTTTTCACTTATCGATGTTTAACTATTAATACTAAATCAGCGGTGGGACAAAACGCAATTTTTTTTGTGCCTGTGTGCGTGAACAAAAAAGAGCTTTCGAAAATGCCGACGTAAAATGGGCCAAACCTGTTTTTTTTTTGGCATAGCTGAGATCTATTTGCTGGTATCATTAAATTCGATAATCAGCCATGCTCCGGAAACCGACAAATCCAAACCGAACGATTTTGTTCGGATTCGGTTTTGCATGCTCTGGAATCCGAATGTTTTGTCGATAATTTCCTTTTTTATTTTCGATACATTTGTAAATTTCCCTCGTTCTTATCGATAAATTCACATGTGTTGTGATGTAACCAGCTGACTGCATTTTATTAAAAATTTATAAAAATTGTAAAAATTTCATTTATTTTCTCAATTGCTTTTTTTGAAGCTAAAAGAAGGCGTAAAGAATCATGTCCTACTCAGTGCTTTTGTGTTTTCCCCTGCAATAAATATATTTTTTAGCATTAAATTCTTTTGATTAAATATGTATTTAGATTGTGTTAGTTGGCGCGAAATATTTTTTGTTTGATACAAAGCAGCTGACATGGCTGCCGCAGTTTTGCACCTTTTTATTTGTATATGTTGTTTCATTTAATTTTCATTAAAATATTGCTAGTTCTTTCATATGTTGAATATTAAATAAAATAACACAAAGATATTGCTTAAGCAACAATATTTATTGAAATTAAACACGACTTAGCTATTTTTGCGAAACGGGAAATTTTCTTTGTGTAACGCGGGAACCCTGTCGCACTAATCGGCCATGTGTGCATGTTTGATACACACACATGCACAAGCAAAACGAAAATTCGTTTTGGCTGGTGTATGCTATTTTTGGGTTGTGTCAGGAAAAAAATTATTAAAAATAGTTAGCAGCTAATATGCAAATTAAAGTTAGCATAAATAGAATCTAAGAATATAAAGGCATATATAAAAAATTACTTCAATATAAAATGCGTGCTTTTTTAATCCTATTTTGGCGATTCGTTTTAATTCCACATGCAACAAATCATTCGGTTTCAAAGCACATGAAACATTCGGTTTGGTGGAAATGGGAGCACCAAACATTCGGTTTCAAAACGAATCCGAATGAAACATGTGGATTCGGTTTCCGGAGCACGGCCGAATGTAATTGACTTTTATTTCGGATGGCCAACATATTATTATTCAGGCGTGCTCCGGAATCAGAAAAATTCAATCCGAACAATTTTATTCGGATTCGGTTTTGCGTGCTCCGGAATCAGAATTTTTTGTCGGTAATTTCCTTTTTATTTTCGATAAATTTGAATGTTTCCGTCGTTTTTATCGATAAATTCACATATGTTGTGGTGTAACCAGCTGACTGCTTTTTGTTAAAAATTGTAAACATTGCAAAAATTCCATTTATTTTCTCAATTGCTTGTTTTGAAGCTAAAAGAAGGCGTAAAATAATGGAAGAATCATGTCCTACTCGCTGCTTTTTGTTTTCCCCTGCAATAAATATATTTTTTAGCATTTAATTCTTTTGATTATACGTATGTACATATATGTAGTTACATTGAGTTTGTTGGCGCGTAATGTTTTTTGTTTGATACAAAACAGCTGACATGGCTGCCGTAGTTTTGCACCTTTTTATTAGTACATGTTGTTTACATTTAATTTTCATTAATATATGGCTAGTTCTTTATTATTTTATTTTTTAAATAAAATTACACAAAAATATTAATTTAGCACCAATGTTTATTAAATTTAAACACGAATTAACTATTTTTGTTAAAAGGGAAATTTTTTGTGTAACGCGGGAACCCTGTCGCATTTATTGGCCATGTGTGCATGTTTGTTACACACACATGCACAAACAAAACGAAAATTTCTTTTTGGCTCGTGTATGCTATTTTTTGGTTGTGTCAGGAAAAAAATTATTAAAAATAGTTAGCAGCTAATATGCAAATTAAAGTTAGCATAAATAAAATCTAAGAATATCAAGGCATATATAAAAAATTACTTCAATATAAAATTTGTGCTTTTTAAATACTATTTAGATGATTCGTTTTAATTCCACTTGCAACAAAGCACTCGATTTCAAAGCACATACAAAATTCGGATTGGTGGAAATGGGAGCACCAAACATTCGGATTCAAAACGAATCCGCATAAATTGTTCTGATTCGGATTCCGGAGCACGCCTGATTATTACTGTTTGCAAGTGACACCTGCTAGACACTCACATTTTAATGACTATCAAAAACCAAAATATGCAGTGTTCGCATTGTTTTGTGTTTTGCTGTGTGGCTATGCTTTATGTTCCATTGTAAATCTATCTAGATCAGCGGTGGGCGCTCAGACGGCACGCGTGCCGTAAATAAATAGTTATATGGATTACATTTTTGCTTAAAGGCTAGTACGCAGCAGTGTAAAACCGCGTAAAAGAAAAAAGTGCTACTTATTTTGTGAGCTAAAAAATTTGTATGGGCAGAGTTTGTGAGCAAATATTCTGTGCAATTGACTTGTAGATGGCGCTACAAACAATAGATGGCGCCACAAAGTAAATATGTATAAAAATCAGCTGTTTGTTATTTTTCTTTACAAGTGCATAAAATAATAAAAAGTGAAAAAATTAATCGCCAAATGAAAACAATGCTTAGTATTTATTTCGCAAATAACGCCATTATTGCCTATTTATTTGCCAAATTGTTGGAGGAAAAAGAAAATCGCCATGAACTAAAGAAAAAATGGTCCCAAATAATTGGGTGGTCCTCCACTTGCTTTATTAGAGCAATTTTCTGCGCTATAGTAAAATTTGTCACACTTGTTTTGCCTACGCGCCATTGCTGAACAGCTGATATTTTTAGCGCCATCAATTCTAAAAATATATACATATGTATGCAGCTCTTCTGCTGCGTACCAATGATTTTGTTTTTGGCGCTAAGAATTTTGACAGCGTTTTTTTATATGAATTTTTGTTTTCTTTCACGCGGTTTTACATTGCTGCGTACTAGGCTTAATACTATAATCTATATTCGTTACGTTTAAAATATACTCATGCTTAGTATACTATTGTGGCGAGGCCAGGTAGCCTCGTCACACATCTTCGACATAAGATGTAAGATGTTAAATGTGCCCCAGTGTGAATAGCCTATGAGGGTTATCTATCAAAACGGCACATATTTGGCTTAATAAATCTTGTTTTAAATATTAGAAAAAAGTGTTTAATTTTTAGTCGCATTTGTTACCTAACTTTTTCGAATACCTACTTAATAGTGGTTTTTAAGTTATTAATCAAAGTTGACATTTTGTATATTTGAGCTTTCACGATAATTTAACCCCGCATTTACCATGATAAATGTAGCTACGAAATCTTCATTCAGTTAAAAATACAATTGAGCTTAAAAACTTGTTTGTTTAAATATGTTTATTCGAGTAGTTATAAAGATTTTGTTGGTTTTTTCACACACTAAATTATATTTTTTGTGTAGCGATTAATTTTCATGTAATCAATATTGGATCATAACCTTATTTCGTATCGGTTGGTTGCCAATAGACAAATAGTATATATAAAAAAAAAGTTTGTTTTATCATCTGGCTACTTTGCTTTCAGGGTTAAATTAAAAAAAAAAAAACGAACCCAAGAAAAATGTTATAATTTTTTTTAATTTCTTAGCTGCATAAAAGAACGCTTTAATAAGCTTTTTTTTTTAAAGTTGTACTAAAATGTACAATTTGAAAATTTTATAGCATGATTTGCAAAGATGTAGGTCAAAAAATGTAAAAATTATCAGTTTTGACGAAAAAACGTAAAAATTTCAATTGGATTTTTCAAATTTTTTTTGGGAAATTAAAAGAGCATGCCTAAAAAGATTATTAGTTTTAAAAACCAGTAGGATTGGTAATGTCGTCTTTTTGTAATTAGCTTGGAATGCTAAAACTGTTTGGGGCTATAACTCCAAAACCATTCAATATTTTGGGTATAGGCTATTTTCGCCCTGTATCTGGAGCTCACATCGACGTCTGTGTGAAATATGTTCCAATTCCAATTAACCGTTTGTTTTTAAAATTAAGTTAAAGCATTTTTTTTTGTTTTTTTTTTTAATTTTTTTCCAATTTTGGTCTGTATTATCTATATCTTCAAAAAAATCGGAGGAGGCTCAAACTTCCCAGAAAAAAAGTTCAATCTTTTAGGAACACGTGTGTAAAATTTCATCTCTAAAAAAGTTATTATAGAAATGCCGGGGATTCGGCTAAATTATGAAAAGCTGGGCCCATAGTGCTGTGGTTGGAAACTTTAAGAAAAATTGTATCTGTCCGTCCGACTGTCTGTATGAACGCCTAGATCTCAGAGATGGTAAGCAACCAAACTTTCAGATTAGATGCCTTGTTATGTCAGGGAACACAAGTTTATTTTATTTTTTTTGTATATCGGGACTATATTATATTGCTCCCAAAAGGGCGTAGAAAAAAAACCAAAAGTCTTAGATGAATATTTCGTTTGTTTATGATGATATCATAACCAAATCTGGTATTTAGAAGTTTTTTAGAGTTCCCAAGCAGTGTATCAAATTTTATCACAATCGGTTGGTTGACTATATCATATAGCCGCCATAGGGCCGATGGGTCTATAAAACGTTTTTGGGGAAAAATTTTACTTATGAAAATATCGTAACGAAATTTGGCAAATAAATATCTTTTGGAGTTCTTAGGCAATATACCGATTTTTTTTTTTTAAACTTAGCACAACTATGCGGTACGATTACATGCATATGTGTGTCAAAAATACAACAAAAATTTATTTTTAAAAATGTACTAATTTGCCAATAAACTGCATCAATTTTTTGTTCAAAAAGACATAGAATCACCAATTTCAACAAGATTATTCATGTGGCCCTAATGAAGAGACCCACATGCAAATTTTATCGATGCGACCCTTACCTTGTATTGATTTTTTTCACCAAAAATAGTTAATCTATTCATTTACCGCTGTCCTCTTATTAATTTATCTGTTAACTAATCTATGTTTATTTTAAGGAGGAACAAGAACTCAATGTTGTCAACATCACCAATTGTGCCATCATTAGTTGAACCCAACTCACGACGCTTGTACAAAACTACTAAAGTTGCGGCTCCTGGTTTTGATCATGAAACAACGCCCACTCAATACACACCTAAACTTAATAGGCGACCAGGTCGTTGGCAATATAAATCATCACCAAAACCAAAGGTTAATATTAGAAAGCAAATGAGCAATTCGACAACGGTGCATTTTCAAAGTGACACCATTAAACTGGGCGACCAAGCAACTAATGATGAAAATATAATACAAAATGCTTTCTTAGTAGGCAAAGATTTAGAGGCGTTAGGTTCTCAAAATGACGCCATTTCAAAAAACGATGATGAAGTAAAGTCCAAAAATATAGTACAAACTCTGAATGTAGAAATTTCTACGCCGAAAAATTTTGCAGACACGTATTATGAAATTGCAACAATTAAGAGTCCGTTTATTTTTCAGGTAAGATATTTCGTAACTCATAACTGTTTTTTTAATCTTATTTGATAGAAAGTTTGGGTTGCCCGGAGGTTGATTTCCGGCCCTTATGTAAAATTTATTATTTACCCTAATATAACAATAATCGTTTAGTCACTATTTACAATTTATAGAGTTAAGCTTTACAATTGCATTACAACTAAGGTTGATTATGTAGCTGGGTGTTCCTTCCTCGGTTTTGTACCTTCTTGAAAAATTCCCTCTGTATGACCCTTTATTAAAAAGTCCAGCATGTTTCCTCGTGGTAGTGGGTTTTTATTTGTATGTATGTATTTGTAGGTGTGTATGTATAGAATAATATTTGTGTATGTGTAAAAACGAAAATCGCGTGCAGAGTGCCTGCTTACTTGAACTTCTTTTGAACTAAAAACTAGGTCAATCTCACGATCAGCATGCACTCAACGAGCTTTGTGTGTGGGCCGAGTTTGATCGGAGTGAGGCTTAACTCACTCATGCCGTTGCGGCGTGAACAAAGGTACTCAGCTGTGTTCTGGATTTCTATTCCGACTAAAAGTGTTATTTTATATAATCTTTACTGGAAAATTACGTATGTAGGTTAGTAATATGTATTCAAATTAATTATTAATAAGAAAAAGAGGCTGGTGAAAAACCATGCAAAGAGCTTACTGGAAACCTCTAACTTACTAACTAAAAGGCTACAAATTTAAGGAAATCATGACTAGAGCTTGAAGTTGAACGTATGTATTATGAATAATTTTCATTATACATACATATATTTTTATTGCAAAATTTGTATTTTAAAGATGGCGCACGCTAAGGTCGCGGACGACTTTGGGATACCCTGAACGATCAAATGTGGTACATTGCTTAATGCTATATGATATAGTCACCCGATTTTGATCAAATTTGCTACAGTACTTGGGTACTCTAAAAATTCATCGTTGTTGGTAATGCCTAGTTTCTTAGCGTGAGTTGCTGTCAGGCAATGACCAGTGAGTATGTCGACTATAAGTCTGGGCTAATTTGTTATTTATTTTCTTGCACATGGTGCGAGCCATCCTGCAGTTCGTTGTGGTGTACCACCTTCTATCAGATCTGACTGCAGCGTCTTCTTCTGATATGTGGTTAATCGTCCCTAGAGGAATCTTCAGATCCTCAAGTGACGGTTGACTAGATCCGGCTCCTTCCTTTGCGAGCCTTTCAGCTATTTCATTTCCATCAATGCCCTGGTGGCTGGGAACCCAGAAGATGCACACCTCCTTCTGGGTATTAAGTGCATCTGATGCGTCAGTACACTTTTGGAGTTGATGCTGAATGCTTGCATGGATTTGATTGCCGCTTGGCTGTCAACAAAAATATTTATTCGGTTCTGATCTAGGGTGAGCGCTAATTCTGCAGCTTTCTTTATAGCAAATACCTCCGCCTAGAATATGCTGCAATGGTCCGGCAACTTATAAGATACCTCCGTGGGTGAGTTTATACAGTTTATTGCCGCTCCAACGCCGGACTCCCTTTTGGATCCGTCCGTGAAAATTTTTGTCGCTCGTTGGTCCATACCGATTTGCAGTCCTCAGTTCCCATTTGAGTAAACGGTCTGGAGAAGTTGCTTATTGGGGTCATATAGTCCGAACTATTGAATATCACCCCTTCAACTTGGCCGTAGTTCATAAGGCAATATTCCCTGCTGCACAAAGACGTTGCGCTGTCTTCTGCGCCTTCTTCTGTAGTTTGGCTTGAATGTTTAGGGGTGTACTCCAAGTATTGCTTCTAGGGCCTTGTTTGGAGTGAGCCTTAAGGCCCCCGTTGTGCACATCAGTACACGTCGTTGCGTCGTTTTCATTATTCGCAGGGATGTGGTCTTCTCTGTAGTTTTCCACCATATCAGAACTCCGTAGAGTAGCACTGGCCGCACGACTGACATGAAGACCCAATGCATTAGTCTTAGGGATAGACCCCCCGTGCTACTTAGCATCTCCTGCGATGCATACAGTGCATTTGTGGCTTTCTTTACCCTTTCCTCAACATTGGGTTTTCAGCTCAGCTTGCTGTCCAGTACTATTTGTAGATATTTCATGCTCATTTTGGGCATGAGCGGAGTGCCGTTTGTTGATGGCGGAGTCCATCGCGGTACCTTTAATCTCTTGATGAAGAGAATTAGGTCCGTCGTGTCCGCGTTGATACTGAGTCCGGCTTTCGTGGCCCACGTCAGTATTTCCTTTAGCGTAATGTCCATGACCGAGCTGAGTGTCATAGGACATTTGCCCACGATTATTATGGCTATGTCATCCCCATTGGCAGTTATCCTTGGGGCCTTTCGTTTAAATCTATGTGGGACGTCGTTTACACAAGATTCCACAATAAGGGTGACAGTACTCCACCTTGCGGTGTGCCTCTGTGCGCCTCTTTTATCACGGTCGTGGTTCACCATTCAGCTCTTATTTTTCTGCAGCTCAATAGGCTTTGTATCCAGGAGTTTATGGCCTCCTGAGGTGCCTTGGGTCTAAGGCTTCGTAGTATAGCTTTCGTTGATACATTATTGAATGCACCCGAGATGTCCAGGAACGCTCCCATGACGTATTCCTTGTGGTAGAGGGCTTTTCCTATGGTAGCTGCTATAGAATGCATCAATTTTTCCAGTGTTTTCCCTTTAGTGTAGGCATGTTGGTTGGGTTCTACAAGTTTGTTGATCGTGCAGGGCAAGGCATGTATGCAGATCTAGAAGTTTTGAGCAGTAATGAGGTAAGGTTTATTGGCCTGTAATCTTTTGGCTGCAAGTGACTGCATTTCCCTGCTTTTGGCAGGAACAGGATACATGAACGTGTCTATATATCAAGCATGCTTTGAATATTGAGTAAAGCCATGGCGTAACTTTGTCCTTGGTCCTCTGCAGAATAGCTGTTGGCTGGAACGATTTTTTAGCGGGTCGGGGGTGAGGATGTCCGTGCATTCAGGGAAGTACTCGCTTAGTTGTGCTTCAGTCGCTTCCTTGCTTCTTTCTGTCCAATGTTCCTCGTTCGTTTTCAATTGACTCTGTACGGCGGGTTGGCTCGAGAGTAGCTTTCTGAGTCTTGCGGTTTTTGTGACCTTCTCCATGCAGGAACAGAAGGATCTCCAGAAGTTTCTCTTGTGTCTCCTTCTGTTGACTGTCGTTTTACACGAGTCGTTAAACGCCTTTGTAAGACGATGACAGTGTCTCCACGGACTTCTCAATGTCATATGTCCATGTTATTGTTGGTGTTGGTGGGAGTTTCCTTACCACCTTGTCTTTAAATATCTCCAAAGGGCGTTTGAGCCTCTTCGACTTAGCTGGCATATTGGTTGCTTGTGACCTTCAATACCGGCTTGTACGAGAGCAAGCCGGCCTTCCTTAATCTTTTGTTTAGCCCAGTCCAGCTTCTTTCTCTCCTCAGGGGTGAGATTTTTTCTGTCACCGAGCTGAGCTCTAATCTTCAAAGCGGCTTATACTGGGCTTTAGCCTTCAAGCCTTCTTGAAGTGGACCCTTTGGCTGGGGAGCGCAAGACGACTGCAGAACCGCGCCACATTTTCGCTTCGCGCATAGTTTTTGTTGTTGTGGCAGTAGCTGTGCAACTGCCCTGGCCTGCTCCAACCAGTACAGACGTGTGACCGCTGGCGACACGCAGAGGGGTATTGACCCCTCCGTGCCCACCGGTGGTAGCAGTCACGCTTTCCATCAACGTTTGGGCTGACATCCCAGCCCGAGTTGCATCTTTCAAAGACTCCAACGCGCGTGGGTTTGATTGCATTTTGTTCTTGGGAACCACCCCATAGCATTTTATGCCTGCAGCCAGGCACCTCTGGCCATGGCTATTACACAGCAGCATCAGACTTTGGCAGTCCGGAAATTGCTGCGTTGTTGCCTCAGCTAGACCGTGCACTAGCCCGAGCATCGAGGGAAACGGTGCCAGACTCTGGCGCTTGAGCCAATGTACAGTCCATTGCCCGGCAAGCACCCTCTTGGAGGGTTCAGCTAGAGGATTTTTACCACCAAATTGCAAAAAGAAATTTATTTGTTAAATTTGGTTTCGATATTTTCATAAACAAGCGAAAAACAGACGAATTTGGCACCAAAAATGATTTTTTGATCGATCCGCCCTATTAGGGCTATATGATACAGTCAACCGATTAGGATCAAATTTGGTACAGTGGCTGGGAACTATAAAAATCTTTCGAATGTGAGGTTTGATTACGATATTTAGTTAGTAAGTTTGCTTTATTTTTATAGTTTTTCAATTTTGCTTAAAACTAGCCATTTAAATTTACAGAGTTAGAATGAATCTTTTCAACTGGATCATAGTATGGTGTAGAATGATTAATTATTTTGAGTGTATTATTGTTATATGTATAGCTAAAGGAAAGTGAAAAAAACCTTGGTCCAAAGAAAAAAAAGTTGTATAAATTTATTGGAAACTATTTTTGATGTCTTGATAATCATTGATTTTTAGATTTAATTTTCTTTTTGTACGAGCAAAAAGTTTATCGATCATGGCAATATTAGCTTTTAAATGTAAATATTTTGTTGGATAGTAATGAGAGAGGTTCAATGTTATCTTCAATATTTTGTTTTGGGCTGTTTGGAGTTTTTTAAATGAGTTTTTGAACTGCTTTTCCATACTTCACAGCCATATAATATAAATGGTAAGAAAATTGTTTTGCAGTTAATAAGTTTGTTATCCATAGAAAGTTTAGATTTGCGGTTAATAAATAGATACAGAATTCGTATTGTTTTATAGATTTTGTTTAATTTTATGCTGATATGATTACTGAAAATAAGTTTTTTATCCAAGATAATGCCCAGATATCTCAGAGTTATCCCATTTAATATAAGAGTTGTTAAGATGAAGCTCATCAATAGGTAAAAAGCATGGTTTTCTTTTCCTCGAAAAAAATATCGGTTTTGGTTTTGTTGGGTTAATTTTAATTTTTTACTTGTAAAAATATGATGAAATGGAGTCCAATGAATTTTGTAGTATGTTATGTATATCCGTGCATGCATCACCAGTAGTATAAAGAGCTGTGTCATCCGCAAAAATTAGAGTATTGCAATTTTCAAGTAATGAAATGTCGTGAGTGTATATATTGTACAAAATAGGGCCGAAAACAAATCCCTGAGGTACTCCAGCACTGACAAGTTTTTTATTAGAGTCGGTACTATCCAAACTCACGAAGAAGTACCTTTCTGTTAAAAAGCTTTGTATAATTTTAATAATATAAGTTGGGGTATTCCATGTAACTAGCTTGTGAGTTAAGCCATTATGCCAAACTGTATCAAAAGCAGCGTCAATGTCAAGTGCTACCATCCCAACTGACTTCTTGTGATCCAAATTCCTTAATGTATTTAGTGACTTTGTCCAGTGGGTAGATACAGTTAAGAGATGCTCGAAATCCATACTGAATTGAAGGAAGGATGTTATTTGCTTCTAAGTGTAAATTTAATCTGGTCTTAATTCATTACGATATCTTCATAAACAAACAAAATAAAACGAATTTTGTACAAAACAAACCTTTTTTTGACCGATCCGTCCTATGGGGGCTATATGATAAAGTCAGCCGATTTAAATCAAATTTGGTACAGTGCTTGGGAACTCTAAAAAACTAACGAGTGCCAAATTTGATTAGGATATCTTCATACACAAACGAATTATTTATCTAAAACTTTTGGGGTTCTTCGAGGTCTTCTGTTATTTTGGACGTAAAAAATTATGGCTGGTCGGCAAAATCGTTGCGGATCATTGGGAAGAGAAAATATGGATGAAAAAATAGCTCTCATTAGAGCAGTGGAGGAACATCCTGTTATATAGGATATAAAGTATAAGTCCCATTACCTCGCCATTGCAATTAACTTGGGAACAAATTGGCCAAAGTTTAAATAAAGAGTGTAAGTCAATCACATATGAATACACCTTTACATTTAAGGCAACGAGTGCAGGGTAGGCTGGAATATGAATATGGGGTCCCCAAACACTTCGCCTTTTTCTTGATATTGTATCCTCTCGTCGCTTTAACTTGCTTCGCTATTGCAATACTTACCTTAAATTCGCAACGCACTAATGCCTTAATTTAAACAATAGATAATTGGATTTTATCTAAAGTTAATGCCATCAAATATTGAAACAAATGTAAAAAATCAAATTTAAATAATAAGCACATACAAACAACATTCATTGAATCACTTCATAAATCGGCAGTTTATTGTCGTCTTAGATTAAACAACACTTAAGACAATTTCCTCTACTATCTTGAAAACCGACAACTACCGGGAGGAGGCTTCAGCGCAAAACACAAGATGTGGCGCAAACGGACGACAATTATACGAAGCTATGAGAGTCAATGATTACAATGTCTTAAGCACACGAGAGCCTACATATTGGTCAACAGACATAAAAAGCTGCTTGACTTATGTATATATTACAAAAAGATGGCGTATGTAAAGTCGGGCGCGGACGACTTTGGGATACCCTGTACCACCACATTGCAATCAAATCCGGTATATTGCTTCAGAACTCTGAAAGATATTTAATAATATCTTCATAAACTCACGAAACAAAGCGAAGCTTGCACCAAACACGTTTTTTTTTTTTTTGACAGTGCTGGGGAACTTTAAAAACTTCCGAATACCAAGTTTGGTTACGATATCTTCGTAAACAAATGAAACAAAACGAAGTGTGCACCAAACATAGTAAACCAATTTTGATAAGCTTCTGAATGCTTAATTTTGTTTCGATATCTTTTTAAAGATTCAATCACGGATACAGATAAAAGCCTCTCGATGATATCGACATCTACGAGCGTAGTTTCTTTTGCAATAGATGTGTGCATTCCAAAAAAAAACACAACTTGTTTTTCAAAACAGATTCATCAAGAACCTTATTACCAGCGGTGGGCACGCCTTGGCTCTTTTTGCTCTGAGTGCTCTTTCCGTTATTTCTTGCAAGTGGCGCCAGCCAGACGCACACGCAAAAATCCGAGAATTTTACAATAACATAATACACACAGCGTCCGCTACTAGCCCTACTCGAGGATGCATGAGCGACCGTAACGGTAGTTTTTATGACGATCGCTGGCGACGCGGCGAGCTTACAAAAACCAAATACAAACAGTGTGTGCCATCGCTCGACTCGCAGAATTTTACAAAAACAAAATACACATAGTGTGCGAGTTTTATGGCCCTACTCGTGAATCCCATGTGGGACCGTAACGGTAGTTTTTATTAGTGCTCGCGGACGAAAAATTCGTACAAGTACACTGAGCACAGAAATATATTTGATTTGGCAACTGTAAGACCGAGTAATTTGTTTGGTAAATTAAAATTGTCATATAATTTTAATTTGCAAAATTTCGTTCAGTGTACACGCACAAGCAGATCGCCGGCGACGCGCCGAGTTTACAAAAAGAAAATACCCACAATGTGTGCCATCGCTCGACTCGCAGCAACTTACAAAAACAAAATACACACAGTGTGGGCCATCGCTCGACTCGCAGAATTTTACAAAAACAAAATATACACAGTGTGCGAGTTTTATGGCCGTACTCGAGAATCGCTTGTGGGACCGTAACCGTACTTTTTTTCTTGATGTTGTTGTAGGGCTCTTTCCGTTATTTTTCGTGCCCACCGCTGCTTATTACCCTAAGAAATTACTTCAGACGTGTTTGACAAAGATATAAAAATGGTAGTGACCTTGTTGTAGTAAAAAGGCTAGATTTGAAAATCTCTTCCGAATTAAAAGCGTTTAGGAATCAATTAAATCGTGGAACTCCCTTTTGTTGTCGCTGAATAAAAATTCCTCCCTATTTTGGAATCTAACCAAAAACAAAAATGTTCTAACGTTGAAAGTGGGTAGTCAACGTTTCACCACAAACAGAAAAATGCGATCTATTAGCTACTAAGTTTGCTTCAAATCATTATTTTTCTAACAACCTCAGTGATGCCCTAAAGGTAACTTAGGTGGACAGGTTAAACAGCGCCTCACGTCCTCTACCTGACCACGAACTAGCTAAATTAATGTCACAACAGAAAGGGTATTGATGGTATCAATAACAATGTTCTTAAACATCTACCAAGAGTTGGTCTGCAGCTTTGTACAACTATTCTTAACGCTTGCTTTCTTTTTGGGTACTTTCCAAATATTTTGAAGCACTCCAAAACCATTCCTATCAAAAAACCTAACAAACCTGCTTATGATCCCCTTTCTTATCGACCATTGTCATGCCTTAGTAAAATTTTAGAGAAAATTACTAAGAAAGAGCTTATTAATTTTATTGATTTTTTCTGCTTTTCAGTTCGGTTTTTCGAAAGAATCAGAGTACCTTATCTCCTCTAACAAAAATTCGAAATCTTGTTAAAACCAATTTCGCTCCCAGAAAATCGACACGAGTGTTGTTGCTTGACATTAATGCTGTCTTCGATTCCGTCTGGCATTGTGCTTTAATTTACAAAATGTACTACTATAATTTTCCCCTTCGTTTAATAAAATTAATTCAAAGTTTCCTTACTAATAGATCCTTTAGAGCAGTGGTCGGCAAAATATACATATGCATTTTTTTTGTGCGTTTGTATTGAACATTTGCTGCCGCTGTGACGTATTTCGACGCTGACGTCGCAAGGCAACATACACTAAGTTGCTTGTGCATGACTTCGGCTCTTGCTTAGAGAGCGTGCTTGCTTTTTGGCTTTGGTGCTGTGTGGCAGAAAACAAAAAATCAGTTTATGTTTAATTTGCTACAAGCTAAGATCGCGCTGCTCATTTTTACATTCCGCTTTGAACATTTTTCCCTTTTTAAAATCAATAATTTGCGCAGTGCGATCTAATCGTGCAGACAACTAAACACAACATACTAATGCTGGATCGCTTTAGCGTTGAGAGAGCAAGAACGCTCTCTAAGCAAGTCATGCACAAGCAACTTCGTGTCTGTTGCTTTGCAACAAGAGCATGGCAACGCCTGAGAATTTGCTGAGAGTAGTTCAGTACAAAAATCACGCACACATGCATGCGCTTCGTGTACAACACAGTACGTGTGAACTCCAATCCCATGGGATTGGGCCGTGCCGACCACTGCTTTAGAGTACACATGGGCAAAGTTCCTCCTACTACATAATAATTCCAGCTGGTTGTCCTCAAGGTTCCTCCTGTCTGTCCCCTATAGTGTACAATTTGTACACATCTGATTTTCCTGAGCCATTTTTGCTAATGATACTGCAATTTCAACCTCAGATCGGTCTACCCAAAATTTCATTGACAATCTTCAACATGTATTTAACGATTCGCTGAGTTACTTTAGTAAAGGGAATATTCTTGTTAATATGTACCACCAAAGCACAGGCTATTTACTTTAGCAGAAGAAGAAAACAAGACTACCTACCTCAGTCGTTTTTAACTTTTAATAATGAAATATAGATTGATAACAAAAAGTTAAAAGCTTAGGTATTGTCCTTGATCCTTAATTAACTCTAAAGGAACATGTATCTTATGTTACCAATAAGATCAACATTCTTTCCAGAACATTTTTAAACCGAAATTCCTTACTAAGTTTCGATAATAAAGCACTAATCATGAAACTACAATTTGCCCAGGGATTATGCAATGCAAAGATTACACAGCCTAGCTAATGTTGATCTGGTTAGGGACACAATCGAAAAAGCTACTCGTAAATTTCATGATAGGTGTTTAACATCTGACTTTGATCACTGAAACTTGCTCCCCGCTTCTAAGATAAGTTAGTTTTAAGTTTTAGTTTTAGCTATATATCGGTTTTTTGGCATTTTTCCTCCAGCATATTGATTGTTATGTAATAGTTTAACAGGTATAAAACTCCTAAACACTAAATTGTACATAGTATTATCCTATTGTTCGATAATAATGTTATGCCAATTAAAAATAAATTAATATCTTATTCAACAACCGAGCTATGCCCTAAAAACGTTTTGTTGATCGATCGGTCCTATGGGAGCTATTTGATATTGTCAACCGATAAAAGGGTCTAACTGGATAATGTACTGGAAACTGCCCCCAGCGATTTTTGGAAACTAATGATGCAGTTCGTTGCAATAGGCAAAAAGAAAAAAATGTTTCGGAAAATTTCAGTTTTTAACTCAACGCGATTTAATAAGTTTAAGTTTTTATTTAGTTGTGACTGAACTAGTGAATATATTTGAACCAATTTTTATATCCTGTACCTATAGGTACAAAGGGTATACTAGGTTTGTGCAATGTATGTAAAGGATAGAAGGAGGCGTGGCAGACCCCAAGTCCTTTATACCAAAATGCTTATCATAACCTCGGGTAGCGATTGAGCCATGTCCGTTTGTCCGTCTGTATGAACACCTAGATCTCGGAGACTATAAGAGCTAGAGATACGAAACTTTACCAGCTGATGCGCATATTTCCTCAGAAGATCAAGTTTGATGAATCATGTCCATATCTTTCCCCGTTTCCCCGTAGCGAGTTTCGCGGTTTTTAGCTACCCCGTTTGATATTTCAATCTGAAACTTAACAGAGCAATGCGTTGTGGTTACATGCATCTGTGTGTCAAAAATAAACAAAGTCGGACAATTACAACAAAAGTTATGGTAAAATGTAAAAATTTCCCCTCCCCTTGCCAATAAACTGCGTCTATATTTGACTCTACGCAACTATAGTAACAAATGGACTAGAATCACCAATTTTGCCAGGCTGATTCATGTGGCTCTAATGAACAAATCCACATCCAAATTTGATCAATGCGAACCCCCCACCCCCGCAATCGATTTACCGTGTTTTCTCCCACACCCCTCAACATACCCCATATACTTTAAATAACTTCTTTGATGTAAATTTCGATTTTCATCAAAATCGGTTAAGATTTGCGGAACTTATAGGTATAAATATCGTTTTGCACCAACAAAAAAAATGTTCCAATTGGAAAGTTCTTAGAAGGAATATGCAGGAATAAAACTTTTTTCGAGAAAAAAGGTACAGTGTATTACACTGTCGGGCACCGCCTCGACTGTATTACATTTTTTTTTATACGCTGTACCGTATGGTACAAAGGCTATATTGTGTTTGTGCAAGCCGAAAATGTATGTAACATACAGAAGGAAACGTCGGAGGCCCCACAAAGTTACCTAAAGTATGATTAGGGTGACTAGAGAAGACGATATACCCATGTCCGTCTGTCCGTCTGTCTGTATGAACGCCTAAATCTCAGAGATGGTAAGAGCTAGAGCGACCAAATTTTCAGATTAGATGCGTAATTATGTCAGGGGAGACAAGTTTATTTTCCCTTTTCGATATCGGGGTTATATTATATAGCTCCCATAGGGGTGTTTCAGAAGAAAAAAAACCAAAAGGTTTTAGATGGATAATTCGTTAGTTTGTGAAGATATTGTAACCAAATTTGGCTTTAAGAAGTTTTTTAGAGTTCCCAAGCACTGTAGCAAATTTGATCAAAATCGGATGACCATATCATATAGCTCCCATAGGAATAATCGGTCAAAAAAACATTTTTGGTTCAAAATTCTTCTGTTTTTGGTTGTTTATGAAGGTATCGTAGCCTAATTTGGCAATCAAATGTCTTTTGGTGTTCTTAAGCAATATACCGGATTTAATTGCAAGCAGTGGTACAGGGTATCCCAAAGTAGTCCGCGCCCGACTTTAACGTACGCCATCGTTAAATTTACGTTAGAAGTAGAATTTTTCTAAAAACTTTGCTAAAAATTACGAAAAAATTCATATGAATGGATAAATAACGACTAAGCCGTAAATTTGAAAAAATATGTTCCAACTTAATATAATCGATGGGTAATTCAATTATCTGAAGGCCCCTACGCAGACACGAAAACAGCCACCTAGCAAAAAGACAGACTTGTTTTGGTCACAAAAGGAACAGTGTGTCTCTAGTAACAAAATGTGCATTTTATCGGAATTATTACCGATAATCAGCTGTTTTTGTTTACAAATAGCTAATTTTTAAAAGGCGCGAAATAAAACATAAAAACATGAATAATCGTCAACTTATGCTATTGTGTGTAAACAATGCAATAATAATGACATGCATTGCAATTGAGTTGTTGGATGTGGAAAAAAATCGACGAAAGGAAGCAATACACAGGAAAAGGCGGAATGTTTGGGTGAACCCATTAAATATGCGCAGAACTGAGTGTGGACGAATTGCATAGACGTATTTTAACGCACATTTTTGTTACAATTGAATTATTTTATTATTATAGCTATTTTCTCATCCTTTCCCAATGATCCGCATCGATTTTTCGACCTGCCATAAATTTCGCGTACAAAATAACTAGCTGCACATAAGTTTTGTTTGTGGCGCTAAAACCGAACAGCTGTTTTTGCTGAGTGCGCCATCTTTGATTTGCTACTGACATTAAAAAAACAAAAAAACGAGCAACACTGGTCTAAATACCACCTGCAAGAACAGTTTGTGACCAAACATTTGTGAGCGTTTTTTTTATATGAAGTTTTGTTTATTTTTCGTGTCTGTGTAGGGGCCTTGAAGCTTAGTAAAAAAATTATCAATATCAGTTTAGCACAACCAGAGATATTTGCCTTTAAGTAAAAACACTATTTTTTTTTTAATTTCAAAAAAATGGGTTTTAAGAAAAATGTTTGGATTTCATTTTCGGTTTTAGCCTGCAATTTTACTACGAAAACGAGTAAAACATGTTGAGGATACATTTTGCTGTAAACTCAATCCAACAATTCCGAGGGTGTCTGGGTTCGTAACCAAAAACAGCTTCAGCTGCTGTTTCAAGGACTTTGCTAAATCGTTGCCATTGTTCTTCTATAGAATTTGTGTAACGGGCTTGCTGCGATTCGAATTCTTGACATACTTTGATGGCAGGTGTGGATCTTGGATTTGGTCTTGGGGGGGTTCTTCACTTCGAAGTGTACTATATATATATATATAATAAAATAAGTGCAAATTAACTTTAAAAAATTCTTTATTCAAAATTTAATATTACACTAACGTAGTATGAATACACGGACTTAAGATACTTGCTCATATCTAGTCTTAAACTGTACTGACTAATAACTAATGCTCCGTTGTTAATGAAACCTCGGTCTCTGGCTTCCCCCGCGTTGGCTGCATGGATATTTATTTAAATCTTGACCTCTTGGGGTCGATAACGATCTTGGAGCTCAAACGGACGAAATACGACCTCCATTGGAGTACTTGAGCCATGGTGTGTCGCTGGAGTTTCAAGTACGCAGCGTTATCTAACACTGCCGCTAAATTTATTATTTAAGCCTTTTTTAATTTTAAACTTTTTTTTAAAAAAAAAAAAAAAAAAAATTAAAAAAAAAATTTTTTTAAATTTAAATAAAATTAAAAAAATTTTAAAAATTTTTTTTTTTAAAAATAAAAAAAAAAAATTTTTTTTTAAAAAAATTTAATAAAAAAAAAAAAAAAAAAAAAAAAAATAAAAAAAAAAAAAAAAAAAAAAAAAAAAAAAATTTTTTTTTTTTTAAAAATTTAAAAAAAAAAAAAAAAAATTTTTTTTTTAATTTAAAAAAATAAAAAAAAAAAATTTAAATTAAAAAAAAAAAAAAAAAAAAAAAAAAAAAAAAAAAAAAAAAAAAAAAAAAAAAAAAAAAAAAAAAATTTAATTTTTTTAAAATAAAAAAAAAAAAAAATAAATTAAATTTTTTTTTTTTATTTTTTTAATTTAAAAAAAATTTTTAAGTTTTGTAATAAAAATATATAATGAAAATTAACCTTGATTAGTTCAAGCGGCTTATCTATTTTTATAAACAGCTGCGCGCTAAATTTTTAAAAGAGTATCTTAAAAAAAAAAAAAATTTTTTAAATTATTGTTATTTTTGTTGCGCGGAATCGTAAAAATATTAGGGTTGACATTTCTTTTGGAGTCTTAAGCATTGGAGTCGTAAAGTTATTTGACATGAGGTTAATGTTAGAGACGTAAACATATTCATAAGTTGATTGTTTAAGTGGAGTTCTTAATATGGATATGTTACTATATATATAAGAGCTCGCAAAAGACTTTTAACCTATTTTTCCAACTTTTGGCTGCGTGGGGTCTATTCAACTGAATTTCAACGCTGAACATTTCGGGCTAATAAAAATTTGGATTGCAATACGAGAAAGTCAAATTTTTATTTTTTTTTTTTTATTTTTTTTATTTGTGCTTTATTCCCCTTAAATATACATTTTCACTAAAGCTAATGGTTAATTATTATAGTTATACAGAGTTTTAGCAACTGCTTTCAACTGAAATATTATAGATTTTGTCATTGTTGACCTTACATACATTTATGTATTGATGTTTGCGTTAAATAATATAAAATTAGCAAGGAAAAAATGGGAAAAACCTTAATTTTAACTTAAAAATAACTTAAAACTAAATATTTACAAAATTAATGCTTAGAGTTAATAAATTGTTGGACTGTCTTTACACCAGCTGCATTATGAAGGTATGTAGTGTTTGTGTAATATGGTAAATTTAACAATAGTTTTAAAAGTTTATTTTGGCATACTTGGAGTTTTTTAATATGTGTTGGCGCGTAATTACCCCAAACAGAAGATCCATACATTAGGATAGAAGAAAATATGGTTTTAAAGATGATGAGTTTATTTTCAGCTGACAACTTTGAATTCCTATTTATAAGTGGGTACAGGGTACAAATGGTTTTATTAATTTTGTTCACAGTGAATCCAATATGAGTATTAAAAGTGAGTTTTTTATCTAAGTGTATATTCCCATTTAACGTATGTTATCAACCCACTGAATTGGCGAATTATAGATTTTTAACATCCCATCAGGAAGATAGCAGGATTTTCTTTTCTTAGTAAAAAAGATGGCATTGGTTTTCGTAGGATTTACTTTAATTTTCCACTTATGATAAAAGGTTTCTAATTTATATAAATAGTTTTGCAAAGATTGTTTAATATGACTGTACTGAAGACCAGCACTGTAAACAGCGGCGTCATCAGCGAACAATGAAAGCGCACAATTATGTCCTTGTGGGATGTCGTGTGTGTATATATTAAACAATATTGGACCTAAAACAGAGCCCTGTGGTACACCAGCACTGATATGTCGTTTTGTGGATTTAGCACCATCCAAATCAATGTAAAATCGACGTTGTGCCAAGAAACTTTGCACTATTTTGGTAAGGTATATAGGCGTTCCAATAAGTTTTAATTTGTGTATCAGTCCATCTTGCCAAACTGTACCAAATGCCGCTTCAATATCCAGCGTAACCAACCCGACTGATTGCTTGTTTTGAAAACTATCTTTTACAAAATTCTTAAGTTTTAGTAGTGGATATGTGCAATTTAGTCCAGATCTAAAGCCATACTGTACATTTGGCAGAATGCTGTGTGAATCTAAATGATTGACAAGTCGAGTTTTAATTAATTTCTCTAGCATCTTAGACAAGCCGCTTAACAAACTAATAGGTCTATAGCTCTCTGGTCTATCAAGTGGTTTACCTGGTTTGGCGATTGGCACGATTTTAGCTGTCTTCCAAACTCGTGGAAAGTAACTTACTTGGAGACATTGATTAAACAAGAACGCTATGAAGTTGATAGCACTCACAGGAAGGTTTTTTAAGCAAATATTTCGTATTCCATCAGTTCCAGGGGACTTCCTAGTACGGAGAGCTTTAGTTATGTAAGTAACTTCAGAAATAGAGACCTTACTAATTTGTGAGCTACTATTCTGAGTTACAGCAACAGATTGCATGGATGTTTCAACTAGGCTAATCGTTTCCGAACTAGAATATGACGTTGTAAGATTATGCTTCTGTTGAAAGACATCTGCAAGAACATTAGATTTTTCCTCTCCAGAAGCATAAGTTACGTCGTCTTTATACAGACAAGGAACAAATTGCCTTCTTTTTTTAATAGCTCTAGTAGTATTCCAAAAAGGTTTACTGTTTTTACTCAACTTTTTCAGTTTATTGTTCCACTTCTCATTATTATAGGTAAATAATTCTTTTCGTATGATATAATTTAAGTGGTTACATCTTGCTTTTAACAGTGGTAGGCGTGACCTAATCCATTGCCTTTGAACAACATTCCTAATTTTATGTGGGACTGCTTTAAGGAATGCATAGTTGATTACTTCTGTGAAGGAGTCAATTAAAACATCAATATCAGAAGTCGAAGGTGGTAAATTTTGGACATCCAAGCGTATAGCTAAAAGTTTATCATCGATTATCCTTTGAAATAGCTTCCAATTGGCTTTGCTAATTATTGGATGGGTTTTGTTACTAAGCACAAAGTTAGCCGAGTATTTAATGACCACTGGTAAGTGATCAGAAGTGAGATCTTTAAAAACGATTGGGTTTGAGAAATGATTTGGAGTTTTAGTGAGACAGAGATCTATTGTAGAGGCTTTGGCCTTTTGGCACGATGGAATGTAAATGGGATCTTTGGGGTATAATATATTAAGTTTACCTAGATCTGAAATTTCATTAAGAATATTGCCCCAACAGTTGGCTCGAGTACAGTTCCAAACCCTATGGCGTGAGTTTAGATCCCCACAAACTACGAAGTTTCCATGTATTCTCGCGAATTTGAGTAGGTCAGATTTATACAAGCTTTT
>JAECWU010000264.1:0-64688 GCA_018150985.1 Chymomyza costata
TTTAAGACACTTTATCTTAATTTTAGAATGTTTGTTTTTTTTTTTGAGAATTTTGTGTCTAATTTTTATTGCTGTTATAAAACTTTGTTATGCTAAAGAAAAATTAAGATTTTATTTATTTTTTAAAAATGTACTTTTAATTTTATTTAAAGATTGCGATATTTTTAATTTGCGCAATTTTGTTAAATTTTAAAACTTTTTTTTATTGTTTTAAGTTGAGAATTTTTAATATTACTTAAAGTATTTAAAAATGCTGAAATGGCAATAAATTTTTTTTTATTCAAGGCTTTTAATCGTAATTTGAGAGTTTTTTGTTTGGTTATGTTTTGAGTATTTTTGGTCGTATTCTTGTTCTTGTTTTAATGCCCATACGCAGCATGCAAAAATTCCGCACGAAATGTCAAAACTTCATATAAAAAATTATATCCCAAAAAAGGGAATTTTTTTTTTTATATGAAGGTTTGACATTTCGTGCGGAATTTTTGCATGCTGCGTATGGGCCTTTAAGATTAAAATGGTATTATACTTAACATCTCAATTTAACATTTTTTTCAACTTAATTCGAGACAAACTATTTTAAAAGTTTTTTTTCTTAATAACAGAATTTTGGCAGATGCCATCCGAATTTTCAGTACTTACATATTTTTCTTTTTTATTCTTAAGAGTTTTGTTTTAAGATATTTTGGTTTTAATTTAAGAATGCAAAACGCAGAGCAGAAATATTTTGCTAAAATCAAATTTTCATGCTTTTCCGGCGTTTTTTTTTGATTTTAACTGACAAGCATTGTTAAAACTCTTTTATTAAAATTTTTTTAAAATGTTTATGCCAATCTTAACAGCCTGATCTGTTCCCATTCTCTTGGTTAACATAATTCATAACCTATCCAAAAAACAAAAAAAAACCGAGACAATTGCATTCCGTTTGGATGTTGATTTTGTGGCCACACGCATAAATCTGTTGGTGTTTTTGATTTCACTTGCGACGGATAATGAAATTAATCGTCCGTAATGGTTTATTGTGCGATGATTCCAGAACTTCATGCAGTTTGTTTGCTCTTCAAATGATAGCTCAAAAAACAAAAACCAAATAAAAATGTGTATCAGTCAAGGGGGACTCCGACATTCTGATGCACTGCAAAAACTTTTACTGTTTAAATTACGAGGGCTGCCTCTGATATTTTCGAACATAGTGAAATAAAATAAGGTGGTGTCGTCCGTAAAAGCTGTCGCTTATTCTATATGGCGTATAAGTGCAAGTAAGAGGTTAACTGCTTTTCTGTTAAGACAACTCTCTTAGCATTGAAATAGATTGTGATTTGGTCACAATATACTAAAAAATAAATAATAATAATAATGCAATTTTCTAACAAATATAGAATATATATTTTTTATATCTCTACTGATTCAATTTTGTATGGAAGCTATATAAAATCGTAGGTAAAATTTGCTCAAAATGTGTTTTTATGCGTTTTATATAAGTCTAGACATTTGTGGAAAGTTTGATCAAAGTTGGTCCACTATTTCATATAGCTACCATACAAACATTGAACCTGCGCTCTAATTTTCAGAGAGACACAGATAACGAAACTGCGCATTGCGTGACCTTCTAACTTCTGGATCATGGCTTTACGGTATGATTGAATTCTTTTACGTGGGAACCAGACAGCACTAGAAATGAATAATGCGTATCTTTCGGTAAAATATAGTATCTGCAGTTCCTATACCACCTGACATCTAGGTGTTCATATAGACGATTTTGGCTAAATCATTATCCAAGTTGCTGACGATCGTTTTGCAATTAAGAAACTAACGGACTGCCACACCTTCTACTGTCTGTTATATGCATTGCATATATCTATAAAACTCTTGACCCTATGAATACAGAGTATAAAAAAAATACATTTGGAAAAAAATTAATGTACGCCCAATACAAATGCCATTTCCGGTTTTCGATTTCGCTTTTTATGCCATTTTTTTGTTGGTATGTGGAAATACATTGAATTGTCATTGAATGTCGCGTCGCTATAAATAAGCAATGCTAATGGTTCGTAGTTTGTGGATTTTTGTGATTTAGTACGGCTGTACAATTTAAAATGGCCACCCATGGCTCACGATGTTTAGCCATATATCAGTGGATTACTTAAAAACTGTAGGATGGCATGCCTGAAAATCGAATGTCACGCTTCCTAAACTAATAACACAAATAGTCATCATAAATCCATAAAAGAAAATCTCATTAATCCGTCCCATAGACGCACACACACACACACACACTCACCCAAGCAAAATATTTGATGTTGTGTTGTCGTTTGGAAAAAACAAAGAAAAATCGAAAGGCAGCCCACGCCTCGAATTTACGTCTGTCCGTTGGTCCATAGGTCCGCCTATCAGTATTACTGTCTGTGTGTTTAACGTATAAGACTTATAAGCTTCATTTCATGCCACACACTTCAAATTCAAATTACTACACATTATATAATATCCTGCAGGCTCTTAACACTCACACACAGAGCAGACATTCCATACAGCAAGTCTGACACGTTCAGGATGTGGGGGGATACGTGGCATGCATGTTGCCACAATACAGAAACCGAACATTACTTCGGGTCTGGGGGGCATGACACAGGTTTGAGTGGAAAGTTGTTACAAGGTACAAATAGGTTGGGTTCAAGTCGGAGTGGTGATGAGTTGGGTAATTTGCCTGGACGCTACACCTCTGTGTGGCAGCTCTTGGTACTGGCTTGGCAGTCTATTATGAAGCCATCATTGGAAGTTTAAAAACACGACAAAATTACATGAAATGGAATGGGTGTACAGTAGGTGACAAAAATAAGAGCTGCGAACGTGCTTATTGGTTGGTAAATGGATATGGATAATGAAACTATGAGACTATCAATTTCTTTAAAACCAGGCATTAAAGACAGAGACTTACTTTGCTTTAGGAAGCTGCTATCAAACCCTTTTATTAAATCAACTTTTGGTTTGTATTTTTTGGAAATCTGCAATCCTTACAATTTTTCTGCTGGGTCTTTGATCTTTTTGAAACTTTTGTTTTCTAATATACAAGATTGCAACAGAAAACAATTTCTCTACAACTTCAATTCTCGGTGCTATATTCTATATTCTATATTCTATATTCTATATTCTATATTCTATATTCTATATTCTATATTCTATATTCTATATTCTATATTCTATATTCTATATTCTATATTCTATATTCTATATTCTATATTCTATATTCTATATTCTATATTCTATATTCTATATTCTATATTCTATATTCTATATTCTATATTCTATATTCTATATTCTATATTCTATATTCTATATTCTATATTCTATATTCTATATTCTATATTCTATATTCTATATTCTATATTCTATATTCTATATTCTATATTCTATATTCTATATTCTATATTCTATATTCTATATTCTATATTCTATATTCTATATTCTGGATCTTGGAGACTATCTTTTGATTGATACGTATACGTAATCTGAGCTCGTCACAAAGCTATGAGGCATTTTGATGTTTTAAGTTTAGCATCAGAAATCATATTCTGAATATAATTTAGGTATCGATACCAAACGAATTGTAACATGTTTCGATAAAACCAAATCGGAATCAAGGCTCTGAACAGACCTGATAAATTTAAGTTCTTTAATGTCGCTAGCTCTGACTATTTTCCGCAACTTCTGTTCTGCTTATTAGATTCTTTTCTCTCGAGTTCTTAAACTTTTGCCAGCAGATCTTTAATTACACTACACTTTAACACCTCGAATAATTCTCTTACAACTTTCAGGATTTATAATTCAACTCAACTGCCAACACTAGCGCAAAAATTTTGTCTTTGTCTTTTGGGGTCGCTTGGTAGTCAAACTTCGAAATTCGCAACTTCAGCGTGTTACCACGTAGCATAACTTGCGCACACAACTGTACTTTCACACACAATTTCAAGTTATAATCAGTGCTCATTATTATACCAGACACGTTTTCAGATTTCGCATGATTATGCGCGGCGGCTCAGCAAAAGGCGGAGCGTGGAACTTCTTACAACAAAAAACAAAATGCCGGAAAAAAGAATGCGGCAAAGTCAAAAAATTAAACTTGAAAAATAACTTAAAAGATACATTTTGTGTATCTGGCAGATACACACGGAGCATCCATCCATTGCTGTTCATAATGTGCCCAGGCCGCTGCCACTTAAACAGCAACGGAACGACGAAGCGTCAAGAGCTGCAGCAACTATCGTGCCTCATGCCACAATGCTGCTTATTGTTGTCATTTGCTAGTTCGAGTGGGTTGTGGGGCGTGGCAGCACTGGGGTAGGGGAAGAGGGGACAGCCATGCCCGCTGTGAGCATGGGCCAAAAAAGTTTATGCGTTGGCGAAAAATATGCAAATTATAATGAAAAACTTGACACTTTACATGCAAAAGAACAACGTTGTGAACAACGGCAAGGACAAAGACAAAGGCAGGAGGCGTGTGCACCCCCACCGATCCAACCCGACCTGCCCAATCTTTCTCTCTCGGTATATTTCTCTCGACCAAACAAAACCAAACCAAAAGCTATTCCGGACTAGGCCCATGCTGATGCGAATCTGTGGCAGGCGATTAAGCGCACCAAATGAAGCGCTCGCACTGGCTGCGCATTTTAATTAAGCAACCAGCCAAATAGTCCTTGCTCACAATGTTGCTCCTGTTTTTGTTTTTGTTCTTCCTATTTAGCTTGTATTTGCTTCTTAGCAGCACTGACGCATTCAATAGAACACTGCTTGAAGAAGTCATTGAATAAATCTTTTCGTTCAGTATGAATATGCTTCATTCAGCAGAACTTTGCTTGAAGGAGCTATTAAAGAAAACTGTTTCTTTCTGCTTCTTTAAGCTTATGCAGCACTGACGCATTCATCAGATCGTTGCTTCACTGCTTTATTGAAAAATACTTGTCGTCCTGCTTGAATATGCTTCATTCAGCTTGTGTTTGCTTCTAAGCAGCACTGCCGCATTCAGCAGAGCATTGCTTATTAAGCAAAAACTCTTCGTCCAGCAAGAATATGCTTCATTCAGCTAGTGCTTGCTCTTAAGCAGCACTGACGCGTGCAGCGAAGCGCTGCTTTAAAAACTTATTCCAGAAAATTTTTAGTTCTGAAAAAACATGCTTCATTCATCTTGCTTCTAAGCAGCACTGACGCATTCAGCAAGACTTTGCTTGAAGGAGCTGTTGAAGAAAACTTTCGTCCAAAAGGAATTCGCTTGATTTAGTTTGTGCTTGCTTTTAAGCAGCACTGACGTATTCCTCAGAACATTGCTTCACTGCTTTATTGAAGTAATATTATCGTCCAGCACGAATATGAATTCTTTAGCTTGCGGTTGCTTCTATGCAGCACTGATAATTCAGCAGAACACTGCTTTACGGTGTTATTTAGACACTTTTCGTCCAGCAAGAATATTCTGAAATACCCCTAAGGGAGTTGTATAGCTACAATCCTTCTACCGTCCTCTTTGCACAACATTTCTTTTCTAAAATGATCTGGAGAGCCCTGTCGTGATTGGGGCTTTTTAGGCCACAAAAATGTCGAGTCAACATGTTCACATAAATAAATCTATATTTTATTAAATAACATTCAGATTTAGCTTTAAAGGCAAATATCATTTCATCGAATGTTTTTAAGCCACGTTATTAATTAATGGATATACAGAAACTAAGTAAGACTTTTTACATCAACGGGAGTCTTTGCAACAAATTTTATAATTTACATTTCAAACTCTAATGTACACAAAACTTATGTATAGGATCAAGAAATTGATACTTAAAGCTCACTACAACCATTAAAGATATTGAAAATTATTACATATACATATTGTTTTAAAGCGTTGCCATATTCACAGAACTGTTGTGGCAGAGCTACCACACTTTGACAAAAACGTGCATTGCTTCATAAAGCAACTGCTTGAAGCAGTGTTCTGCTGAATGCTACTATTGCCATTGGCAGAAACAGAGGCGTCGGTAAGCGCGAAAAATGGCGCAAAAGTTGGCAAACACCAACAAAAACAATACCAAAAAATAACATCTACAACAAATACAACGGATGCTGTGGCCAAGAGCAAAACTGGAAACCGTTAAGCCAAAATCGTCATGCCATTGCATTTACATAAACTTTGGCTATGGCATCTTGGCTAAGCTCACTTTTGGGTAAGAATTGCAGCACATGCCCGCAACACCCGCTGCCCGAAAGCGCTTTACATACAAGCGAAAGTCGCGAGCAAGTCTCTCAAGGAATTTCATCTCAAAGCTGGCAAAGAATTCATTTCGTTTTAGTTTACAACTTTTTTAAATTGCTGCTCAGGTCAAGGTTACAAGTTTTAGTATTTTATAAGTATGTTTTGGTCAACCACAGAGGCAGTGGGCTGCCACTTAAAAAGACAATCCACTTGGTTCAACGAAATTTTAATACTACGAAAAATTAACATACAGACATGATTTTTGATGAGTTGAAAAGAAGTGTGTAGAAGACTGCAGAGGGAGTGGGTCTTCTAGCAAGCCATCATCTTAATACTTAAATATTTTTACATTGTTAGGAAGGACCTCTACCTTGAATTCCGTGAGAGATTCCAACCTATTTTGGCAGGCATATTTTGATAACGTTATAATCTTATAAAAGTCTTCTAGTGTTAAAAACACAGATATTTTGAATATAGGTATGAAACCATAATCGATTTACGATATTCTTTTACGTTTTCAAATAATGCCTACTTTGAGCTCAGTCCGAAACACTTAAGAAGTTAATTATTAAGGCAAGTCCTATGAATCCGAGATCTAAAACCCAGCATAACCTCAAAAACAAGGTTACATAACTTTTAAACATTTTTTTTCGTCAGCGTTTCACACGCCAACCCTCGGTCTTCTATATTTAATTCTGATCATCCAGACTACTATGTATCCTGTACAATTCTTTATTTCCATTGCCATGCTACAGTCGGTCCTGCCCGACTTAACAATATTCTGGATCAGCAGCGACCAGCATGCTGCTCTGATTCGTAACTGGAATAGTTACGTTGACAATGGCTCCTTTGATACTGTTCTAATTCAATTTTTTTTATTGTTTTATTCGCTCTCAAAAATTACTACTAACGAAATGGGCAACCATAACAACGATGCAGAAATGCAGAAGTGCCAGGCTGACAGGGTAGGAACAAGTATCGTATGACGTTCATTGAGTCCGGGTTGGGCAGAAGTGCAGAATTTTGTTTAGTTCAAGTTTGTGTTGAAAGAATAAACTTAAGGTATACATATGTACATTCTTGGTTTATATGTGCAACAAGGTAGCTACAAATGTAAGGAAAAATGCATATTTCACGTAATAGCTTCAATATTACAAAATTAAAATTATAATTAAACTGTTGATCACTAATGGTGCGAAAATAAAACTTTTACATAATTTTTAGCTGCTTGAACTCGTCACACAGCTGCTCCAAATGGAATTACTTACCTCAAATCTTGTATTAAACTTGCCCTAGTTGCTCAGCAACAAACAACAACAACAACTTCAAATTGTATCTCGAGTGGTGCATGCTAAAAGATGATTATGTGCAACCTTTTGTATAGCGACAACTAACTCTCTTTTGTCAACAATTCCGACAACTTTTTACCCTACTGCGCTTGCTTGCAACGCTTACCAACACTTAAGCATGAAGTAGTACGAGTTGCAATCGTGAGCACCCAAGTTGTGAGTGCCCCCGTCATGTTTCCGTTCCGCACGCATACAACAAAGTCATACAAAATATAGCGGAAAATTACCTTAACGAAAGGGCTTCCGCTGCTACATAACCTCTGACACAACTGTACCTAGGCCAGAGAGAGAGCGTACGCTGACTTTGACGTCGACGTCGACCGCAGTGAAAACAAAAGCAATTAGATGAAGGCAGCGTCGCAGTTGACGTCAACGTCGCTGTCGCAGTCACTAGCTGTGATTGTATGCGTTCTGCGTGTGTGTGTGTGTGTGTGTGGGAGTGTCGCATGCAGAGACCTACTAAAAAGTTTTCCTAGCGCGATTTTCTTGCTAAAACTATAAGTTTACAACCACAATCATGGCCGCAATGGAGCCCGCCAGTGTACCGTTATGTGCGCCATCTTTGTTTGCCTGTCGCTGTTAATGTTTGTGTGTGTGTGTGCGTGTATGTGTGTCAGTTTGTTTGTGAGTGTATTAAAAAGCATTCAAGTGAACCTGTTTCGTTGTTTTTCGTGATTTTGTATGTGCGAGGGGGGTTTGAGAAAAAGTCAAGTCGCTTGGTTGGGCAGGTGAGCTGACAATTTTGCAGCTTTTATATTTGTTGCTGGGATTTTTATTGCCATTGTTGTTGCTGTTAGTTTAAAAAACAACAACAACAGCAACAACTACAACTTACAAAATGTTGTTCTTGTTGTTGCATGTCGCTTGGATGGATGGTTGTTGTTGAGGGGTCTTATCGTTTGGGTTGGCTTGAGCTGGCAAGTGTTGAGCATTTATCTCAGCACCGAAACTTTTATTACACACTCGAAACAGTCCAAACAGAAACAGAAAAACAATAGCAACAAATTTCAGGTGCTTAAGCTGAAATAAGTTAAATGATCGGAGTTACTTAAAGTATATACTATACTATACATATATGTGTGGAGCGCGTTTAGAACGAAACTTGGTATATTTACTAATCTGTCTAATCAGCATAACATATGAATAAAACTTTAGACTGTGAACGAGTACTATGAGTCTTATTGTGATTATTAGCAAGCTTTAGTTGAAGTTTAGCTAGCTTACGTCAGCAAATAGCCAAGAAATAAAGTAAATTTTTGTGTTACGTTGTAAGCTGAAATTACATTGATATTCTCAAACCAAAGATGCTTTTCTCTAAAACATAGGATTTTCTCTGATATAATGAGCTTAGCTAATATAAAAGTGAAAAAATAACGATACGTCTGAGAGTGCTTTTTTCGTCCTTAAAGAAAAATTTGTGAAGCAAATTTAGAGAGATTGTTAGTTAGACACTTACTGTAGATAATTATTTATACATTCGCATAATTTTGTTATTCAATTAAAAGTTAAAAAAAAAACCCTACAAAAACGATTACAATTTTTTCAATCATCGTTGAAGGACTCATTATATGGTTCCCAAACCTTAAAGAAGCAAACATTTTTGTTCTTTTATACCTTTACGTTATTATCAAACTATTTAGACAGTTTACAATTTTAGATATGCACGGTAGTAATAAAGGGTAACAGGGTCTTTAATATAAAGGTAAGTCTTCATCTCACTCATAAAAATCATCTTCAAGAGATTCTTTTCATTGTCTAATAAAATCTAGTAAACCAGCAAACTAACTAATCACACTAAAATCTTAAAACTTACACAAATGATAACGATACGTCAATACGACGAACTCTTTTTGCTCTTTGCTTTACCGCTGTAAAACATCTGCCATCGAAAAGCTGGTTATACTGATTGGGCAAACTGAGAGTAAGCGAAATAGTGAAAAAAATGCAAATTTATTTTTAAATTGTCTAACTTGTAAATTAAAACATAGTTCAACATTTTTTAATCATATCCGCTTGCTAAGATAAAAAATTTTGCAAAAACTTTTTGTACATAAAATAAAAGAAGCATCTTAACTTTATTAAAATTTTTACAAAATTTTTATCCGAAACTCCAAATAATTAACTAATTTTTTAATTCTTTGCGAATTTTTCGTTGTTTGTATAAAAAACTTTATGTAAAATTTTTGCTAATTTTTTATCCACAGAGCAACATGTCACTAAGTCAACTGGAGTAGCAATGCTGCAATTCGACAGAATTGGACCATCTAGTATTCGTGAGCCTTTGATCTGGATGTCACGAGGACGCATGGAGATTATGGCGTGGGACAATTCAGTGCTCGTGATCCATAGAGCATCAAGTCGCCTGGAGAATATGGCGATGCTGTTAATCCATAGTGCAGCATGTCACGAAGTCGCCTGGTGTACGTGGCAATGCTGCAATACGAGAGCGTTGGACAATCTAGTGCTCGTGATCCCTAGAGAAGCAAGTCGCCTGGAGGACATGGCGATGCCCTCGATCCGAAGTGCAGCATGTCACGAATTCGCCAGGAGAACGTGGTAATGCTGCAATACGAAAGCATTGGACAATCCAGACCTCATGATCCTTAGAAGGCCACGAAGTCGTCTGGGCAACATGGCAATAGGAGAGTGTTGGACTATTCAATGCTCGTGACCATGAAATCAGCATGTCAGGAAGTCGCCTGGAGAACATGGCGTTGGACAATCCAGTGCTCGTGATCCCTAGAGAAGCAAGTCGCCTGGAGGATATGGCGATGCTCGTGATCCATAGAGCAGCATGTCACGAAGTCGCCTGGGTTACGTGGCAATGCTGCAATACGAGAGCGTTGGACAATCTAGTGTTCGTGATCCCTAGAGAAGCAAGTCGCCTGGAGGACATGGCGATGCCCTTGATCCAAAGTGCAGCATGTCTCGAATTCGCCAGGAAAACGTGGTAATGCTGCAATACGAAAGCATTGGACAATCCAGACCTCATGATCCTTAGAAGGCCACGAAGTCGTCTGGGCAACATGGCAATACGAGAGTGTTGGACTATTCAATGCTCGTGACCATGAAATCAGCATGTCAGGAAGTCGCCTGGAGAACATGGCGTTGGACAATCCAGTGCTCGTGATCCCTAGAGAGGCAAGTCGCCTAGAGGACATGGAGATGCTCGTGATCCATAGAGCAGCATGTCACGAAGTCGCCTGGGGTACGTGGCAATGCTGCAATACGACAGCGTTGCGATATCGAGTGCTCGTGATCCCTAGAGAAGCAAGTCGCCTGGAGGACATGGGATGCTCTTGATCCGAAGTGCAGCATGTCACGAAGTCGCCTGGGGTACGTGGCAATGCTGCAATTCGACATCGTTGAACCATATAGTGCTCGTGAACCTTAAATCTGCATGTCGCGAAGTCGCCTGGAGAACATGGTATTGGACAATCCAGTGCTCTTGAATTCTAGAGCAGCAAGTCGCTTGGAGAACATGGCGATGCTGTTGATCCACAGTGCAGCATGTCATGAAGTCGCCTGGGATACGTGGCAATGATGGAATAAGACAGCGTTGGACCATCTTGTGCTCGTGAGCCGTAGATCTGCATGTTACGAAGTCGTCTGGAGAACATGGCGTTGAAAGATTTAGTGCTCGTGATCCCTAGAGCAGCAAGTCGCCTGGAGAATATGCCGATGCTTGTAATCCTTAGAGCAGCATGCAATACGATAGCGTTGGGTAGTCTAGTAGTACGTCGCCTTGAGAACGTTCTCATCCCCCTGCTTATGGTGTCTTCAGATACTTGCAAGAAAACCGGACTAAAGCCGTATAAATATCACAATTCAATTACGGCCTTATAGGTGATGTTTCTTCTGTGCTAGAAAACAGGATTAGGTACTTTCACGTTTTTTTTTTTCACTATATACCTTTTAAAGTGTTAGATACATCACCACCACAGTTTGGCTGCCCTTCTAAAGGCAACGGAAAAAATATTAAAGGAACAGAAAACATTACCACACGATTTTTATAAAGTAATAATTTAAACAGTAATAACAAGTAATTCATAGGTAAAACTGAAATTTTTCGTTTTTAAAAAAGGAAGTAGTTGAGAAGGCGTTTGAACTTTTCAATCACATACTGGCAATGTGATTCAAAATCACTTCCAGAAAAAAACTGTACAAAAGTGTATACTACCGCTTGTTCCTATTAATCAATTGGATTAAGTCATCAAATAACATTTCCACTTTGCGCTGAATGTCATCTTTGGTCTAACGCGTGTCTCTTCTTGAAGATATCGAAGAATTATGGCATACTCTATTACTCGATGAAATACTTTTTATCACTATTGAACTTTTGCACCATTTTCAGTTAGGGTTCATGAAAGAAACTACGCTGATGTAATCCAACGATGTGTTTCTTTAGCTCATGACTCATTTCCATAGCGCCGCAATTCTAAAATGCTTTCGCCCCTAAGAGGTTTTACATATCTATCGATCCTTGAGTGCTTGCTTCTGACACTCCACTTGGGGTTTTCCCTTTTTTTTAGTGTATCATTCAGGTCTGTCGACATACATAAAGAAATGGGGATTAACCACGAGCCCGAAGCTCTGTAAAAAAAACCTGTAGATTGAAACTAAGCATTTGGCACTTTGGCGCCGTCGGTAGTGAGCATCGGTCCACTACATATCTTTCCACGGCCCTGGTACAGCTGACTACCCAGTTTTAGGCGGCTTGGTATATCGACTATTTTGCTTTCTAAAAAGATTATTGGAAATCTCAAATCTACTTCATTCTGAGTTATCTCGTACCAAAATTTAAAAATGCACTCAGACTAATAAGAGTCTTTAGTTTTCTTACCTTATCCTAGTAGGCATACCTGCCTAGTTGTCTAAATTAGTTTACTCTCAAACTGGCATTTTTACAATTTTTCGTACCATATCAAAATTTATTCGATTCAAATTTTTAAGATGTTTTGCCGCCACTTAAAAGTTATGTTCAAAGATTCACCGAAAGCAATCCAGGCAAAAAAATTTAGTCTACAAGATTGTAGTTCACGCTGCTATGCCAAAACCGCCGACAAGGGGCAGTGCAAATGTGGCTGTCAGAGTGGCGGTGAATGCAAATGCGGTCCGGATTGTCCTTGCAAGAAACCAATAGTATGTCGCAGTGGTCCCACAAAGCGCGCACTGCGTGAACCACCTAATGGATATGCACCCGAGTGTGTGCTAAGCAAAGCATTTAAACCACCTTCATTTATACGGCCCCAAGTCTATAGACCGCTCAAGGCGAATGATGTGCTCGGACCCAATGCAAGCAAATTAGCGGCGTACAAAAATCCGGAGTATTTTAGCTATCATAGTTTTTCTTTCTACGATCTGAAGCTGGACACTCAAAATGTAAAGGACTGCGCCAAGTCCAGGCAAAAATCCAAGTGAGCTTAAACTTATAGCTGTATTAGGCCGAAACCACTTTAGAATGCTAAAAAAAAATAAACAAAATGGAAAGCTAGTAGAACAAAGAGATGCAGCCATGTCTGAGCCCAGCTCTGGGGCGCCATTGAGACACTTAAGTCGCCAGCATTATGACACTAATCGTATTAGTTCGTCGTTAGTAAGTCGCTATCTTCAGCTTGGCGCTTTATGCGCACCAAATGAGATTTCCGCACAATGAGCCCGCGCCTCGTTTCCGGTTTACGTGCGCCATTTTCGTGTAGGTGACATAATGACCCGGCTTGGCAACATGGCGGCATGGCAGCACTGGCGGACGACACTCACGTAATTAGAGAGGGAAGACAGGCGGGCCATGTGACGTGAAGCTTCTTGCTGCTTGTTAGCCAGCTGCCAGCTCACTTGGCCAGCTGAGAACTTAGTAATTTACCAAATCGGTTTACTAGGTGAGTAAGTACAGAAAGAGAGTGAGCGAAAGAGAGTAGGAAAGTGGGAACAAGTGAGTCGCTTTATTAAATTTACAAACATTAGCCTCTTAGTTACACTTCAAAGCGACTTTAGTAGCGCCCAGAGCAACAAACTAAGAAGTGCAGCCCACATCCTGTGGCAGCCACAAACAGCTACAACTTTGATTAGTTAGATGCTGTCTAGGCACACGTCACTATACATATTAGTGTCACTAGGTAAGTGTGTTGACAATAAGTATCCGGTAGGTATCATTGTTCTGGAAGCATCAAAAAACCAAGTAAATAAGTTTTTAATCACACATGACTCAACACACTTTTTCAAGGGTGTCATGGAAAATCGCTCAACAAAAACGTCATTCTCTCGAATCTCCGAGAGACTTCCTCTTTTGAAGCAACCATTTAAAGAATATAAACATGATAATCATCTACTTAACGCTTAAGCTTGCTAAGTACTGCAGCAGTCCTGATAGAGTCTGTGGTTCCCAAGCCGCTTGTGCAGGTGAAATACTAGGCTCTCCTATCGGCTACCAGTAACATCTTACTGACACTCGTCACAATTGTCTTCCGAAAATGCTAGGGAAGCTTAGGTGGCTGTTCAATAGTGCTAAGCCTATCATCACTTTTACTGAAACCAAAGCGGGAAGGTGCTTTATAATTCATTAGTATGCACATTTAAAGTATTGCTGCGTATTAATGAGCTTCAAAATCGAGTCCATGCTTTGAAGTATACTAGTCGCTGTAAGAACAGATTGAGAAGCCAACGTGGTAATCTGGTAAAGGGTCTACTTCCTGCCAAGCCACTACGATGCCTCAAAAGTACAGAATTGTAAAATGGAAAGAAGGACAACTCCCGTATACATACTCTGATAAAATAATACTTGTGCGGAGTCTGCTCACCAAATTCTAAAAAGAAAGCAATTATTACTGGTTTTTACTCAGTGGAAATTTCGAGCCACTTATGGTCCTTCGCGAAAAGATCAAGAAGACGCAGGCCATTGTTGCTGCTTTTTAATAAGAGATCATTACGGCGCCAAAGTTTCTCTCAGCACAATAGCGCCATGTCGAATTAAGTAAGGCATCCTGTACAGCCTCCTTATTCTCGTCTGTCCTCAGTTCTATATCACTGAATAAGAGAGCTACTGCATCACCATATTGTATAACTCCAGAAATCGGGTGAATTCTTAAGAAACCAGCTCCGTGTATGCTTTTACTGTAGAATTGTAGATGAATCATTCATCTTAACAGCAGCATAGTTCCGGTGAACTGGTACCCAATAAAGATGAGCTCTGCAATATTAAGACACCCTTTACTTTCCATAGAGACTTCCCAAGACGCATGTTTCTTAATAGCGAAATGTTTATCATTAGCTTGTGCACCAATTGAGTTATGTTCTTCTGTCTATATACTATATACCAGGGGTGTCCAGGCCCATTGCTTATCTGGCTCTTTTTGTTTTTGTAATGGCTCTTAGGCATAGGCAGCAATGCGCGTGTACATGCACGGCCCTAACTATATATCACCCAATGCCAATGCAAATTACAAAAACTCTCTTACTCTCTTTTCTCTCTGCCCTCATGAGCACAAAAACAACCCCTACTATATACACTCTAATTGCTGAATTGAACCACGTTCTTTTGTCTGTGGAGAACTTGTTAATTTGAGACAGTTATACACCTGAGAACAGTACTTAGTATAGTATAACAATAAAATTATCATCGAGTGCTAACTTCAAAAGAAATTGGTAAAAGTGTGTCAATTTACGATCTCCTCCCTATAGTACTGCATCTTCATGTGAGCCTTATATTACCCATGAAAAAACGTTGACTATTTGTTAAGCCATACCGCTAAACCGATATACCTTTGAAGCTGAAAACTGAAATAGAAATAATTCCTTTTTTCTGGGAAAAGTATATCCCGCTATCAGGTAACGTCTCGACATGCTCACATGCTTTTTAAAAAGTGCTAAAAGTCATTCCACTTATTTCTTAAAAGCAGTTAAAGTCAAGTGTATTTAATCAATTCCCTTGCAAAAAGACAAGAAATTTTAAACAGACCCAAAGAGTTTTCTGTGACACTGAGATTTCCTTGACACCTCCATACATGGTTTACCCAACCCAATTCTCAAATACTCACAACCAATTTATCAATTTTAATCTCATGTAAATTTTATGCAGGATTTTGCCATTAGCTAAATTCAAACAACGTTTGTTTTGTTCTTCCGCTGTTGTTTGTTACCCAGTTATATACATAAAGTATATACCAACCAAGCTTACATATATACTACATATGTACCATATATCAAATGCTGTCTGGGGCTCTCAGCACTGTTAACAACTTATGCAAGGCTTTTGTAGTTTTCGACTAACGGCTTGTGTTAATCACATGGTAGTTTTTATGACCCAGGGCTGAAAGTTTTGTTTAGCGACTTAGTCGCGCCATTTGCATTTTGGTGGCATAATTTTTGGTATATTGTCAGCCGGATATCCCAAAGTACTGGACCCAAAAGTATGCCGACACAACAAAAAGCATTTGCATAATTAATGAGTTAGCTGCCTTGATTTGAGTGGACAATTTTCAAAATGAATGCACATTACGAAAGAGAGAGACAGACTTTAGAGACTCTTCTGAGTTGTTTGTAAACGCAGCTTGAAGAGGGCTGTAGAAAAAGATAAGAAACCGAGAAGCAATAAGAGGTTTATCAAAGTGAAATATTCAATAGCTTTCTTAAGAGAGAGTGAGAGAGACACTTTGAAAGCTCCTCTGCGTTGTTTGTTGATAAAGCAGACAGTTAAAGGACCAGGTAATAAACAGATAAGCAACAAGCAGTTTACCAAAAATTGAAAAGAGATTTATCAAAGCGATATATTCAATAGATTTATTAAAAGAAAGAAAGAGCATGGAGAGAGAGGCAGAAATAGATAAGAAACAACGAAGGCAGGAAGTTCACTGAGATTACAGAAATAAAACCAAGTCAGAACGAAAGTGGTACACTGCATCCGGTTGCCGTATCTTCCGAGCACACTGGGCAAGATGAAATCCAAAGCAAACATCCGAACTTCTGCGATTCTACAGGAACAGGGTTTGTGCAGCATATGCAGAGGATGCCTGTATCCCTACACGACTTCTGAGAGGAGATAAAAAGCAAGAGCCAGTTGCCCCGCAATTCTTGGAAAACGCATTCAGCACCTGGTAAAACGCATTTTTGAAGATCTGGCCAATCTACCCATAGCAGCTGGCTCGCTTCATTGAATACACAAAGCAGATATAAGGAATCCCACACCTGCTCTGTGACTTTCCTACACTTCTTGGTAAACGCGCCCAGTATCTGGGAACAGACTTCTCCGAAGATCGGGGAAATCTGGCACTCTTTATCAAATATTTAAAGCACATATAAATAATCCCACACTTGCTCAGGACTTTATTGCACTTCTCAGAAAATGTACCCAATATCTGGGTAATCGTGACACATTTTGTGGAATACTCAAAGCAGATAGAAAGAATGCCACACCCCCTCTGCGGTTTCCTTACACTTCTTTGAAACAACACTCAGTATCTGGGAACAAACTTCTTCGACGAACTAAGCTCTCTTGCAAATAGAGAAACGGCTCTCTTTATCGAATTCTCAAACGCAGATAGAGATCATCTGACAACTGCTCTTCTTAGAAAACGCAGCCAGCTTGTGGATAAACCCTTCTATAAGAATTTATAGAATTTTCATTATTCTCATCAATTAAGCAGCGATGAGAGCATCCCACAGCTATTCCACCACATTACACCCAAGAATTGTGTTCTTTTGTATCAACTTATATTGTTTAGCACTGGCAACAATAAGGTGGTATCCAAAATTTTGTTGCTATCTTTATATCACGATTAGTGCCAGGTGTTATTTCTGCAAAAAGATCTTATGCCTTATAAGATCAAAACTTAAACGCCCTGATAAAAAGGGAGAACGGGAGTTACTTAAATTGAGCTTCAAGGTAGCTCTTTATTTTGAAAATTACATCTACGAGTTAATTTCATTATTACAATTGTGAGTTCTACAACACTGCTTTACAAGCAAAATTTTTTTTATCCGAGAGTTAAAAATAAAAGCGATTCAAGATCCATAGATTTACTGATTATTGTCCGGGCAGGCCATTTGGAGTAGGAACTGTATTAAAGTGCGTGTGGGACGCCCCGTCATGCTCTTACTTGCCAAATAGGGTTTTACATTATTGCGCGCAACCAATGCCACGCCGTATATATCCAGATGCGCCCAATCCGCACAGGGCACAAGCTCGTGCAGCACTGCAGCTGCTAAACAAGCTGTGGCCGGACCCTGACCTTTGTTGCTTATGTCAAAAGTTAGATTTTTCGTAACCAGTTCCGTGTAGTAATTCCATAATGGCAAACGCCAGACACGATCGCCTGTCAAAGCGCCAGCCATTTCAAACTGCTTGTATATAAAATTTGAGTTTGAAAATATGCCAGCAGCACCTCCACCTAAGGCACTTTCAACGCCAGAACTTATCGTTGCCAAATCTATAACCATTCGCGGCTTGTATGTTGTTTGAGCATAGATTAAAGGATCCGCCATGACCACTACGCCAGCTTTGCTAACATCCATAACGCCCAGGGTTCTGCCATTCATCAGTGTGACCACATCACCCGGTTTCACCGCCATGCCAGAGGGCATGTTTTCGCAGAGTGGCAACACTGCAGTTATGTTAATGGGAAGCGAGAGTGCAGCTGCCGCGCGTATAGCTCCCACACAGGCGGCAGCTCCAGCCATGCAACCACGAAAATCTTGCATGCCATCTTTGGGGCGCAGACAAAGTCCTCCGCTATTGAAGGTTATGCCCTTGCCACAGAGCAAAACGGGCTTATCCTCGGGTGAAGTGCCGCAGTAGCTAATTTCAAGCATGATGGGTGGTTCACAAGACCCCTTGGCGACCATAAGAAACGAGTTCAAACTTTTATCTTCTATCCAGTCAATAGTGCGTATTTCCACGCTTACACCACAGGGGCACAATGCATCCACTGCAGATTGTGCAAAAATGGTGGGCGTCATTTGATTGCTCGGTGCATCACTTAAACGTCGTGCCAGATTTTGAGATTCGGCTTTAAACAAGCCACGCGTCCAGGCATCCGTATCTGGTGAATTGTAAAGTTCCAGCTTTGGTATTAGCGTACGATCACGTTTGCGTTTGTTGGCATTACTGCTCCAAATGGCTAAAGCACTACCTTCTGCCGCCTGTTCCGGGTACTCCATGGGGTCCACAAAAACCTCACTGCAACCGTGCATTTGTAAGGCTCGTGCACCAACGGCGGCTGCAATGCGCACATTTTCCATACCTTCGTCCAATATTTCCAGATCATTGAAACCAGCGCCTTCCGGACCCAGACCCACCACAGACACGGCACGAAACTCATCATCCACATTACAGTATAATTTACCCTTGCCCAATTGACCAGTTGCGCCTGACTCACGTACCAGTGTGGAAAGCTTGCCCTGTATCTTTTCATCGAATTTTTCACTACTAGATGTTAGCTTGGGTTCCTTATCGCCCTCCTTCTGGTAAATGCCCAAAACCAAGCCCTTTATGACAGCATTTTCGCACTTTTCATCAGTTGCGTAGCTACGAAGTTGTCCTGACGCAGTGGAGCCAAATGAGGAGATTGTATTTGTCAAGGCTTTAAAACGACGATAAAATGTTAGATCTTTTTTAATCAATGAAAGAATGCGTTTTGAACTCATTTTAAAAATCTGTTCGTATTTTGGATCAACTTTTTTTAAAACGACGATAAAATGTTTGTGTGTGGTTGAACAGATTAGAATGAATGTATACAGGAGTTAAGATGTTAAAATGTCTGATAGATAAATAAAAGCTTGCTGCTTGGGTTAGAACTAGAGGTGGGATACTATCGATAGTGCCACCACTCGGTAGTTTAGACTTCGATAGCTGAAACCAGGTCTGACGAGAGGGGAGGGGGAAGGAGGGGATACCCCCGGGCCTAGAGTTTTCTCAGGGGCCCGGTGTAATAGCTGTCGTACTGACTTGATTCAAGCTAAAGGTGTAATAGAGGGGTCGGTACAAAACTTTAAGCCCACTTCTACTGAACACCCATCCTCTCGATTTCAGTAGAAGATGCAGAAGTGCATAAACATTTACTGACTTAGTTTTGTAGTCCAACACAGTCGGATACCTGAAAGTAGAATTCCAAAAAGTAACCTTCTCAAAGCCCATGGATGTGCATGTTGGCTTAAATTTTGACTGGCATTATAGTGAGGTATGTCAAATATTGCTGCTACCCTATTTTTAGGGATATTTTTTTTCTGTTTTTTTGCAGCAAAAGTTTTATAAAATTCGAAATTTCGGAAGTCAAAGTCGTCTACTTTCTTTGAAGTCTGGACATCTGGGGCAATTATGCGAAGAATTTTTATAAAAATTTGACTCAACTAATTTTTTATGGTCTCCATCAGATTTGGTGACTCTAAACGCGTCGGATGGTCAAAAAGGTTCGACGTGTTACCACTGGTTTTGTTTTCCTTTTGGCATGTTTGGCACCAATTTTTTTTCCGTTGATTTGTCAAAAAAGTTTTTTACATAAAAAAGTATACTATCGATATATTGAACAAAACCATCGATAGTATCCGAAAAATTCAACTATCGATACTTATGATAGTATCCCACCTCTATTTCTAAGTCGTGCCATCTTGAATATAGTGTTCGTTACATTTTTAAATGTTTTTTGGAGAAGCTATATTCTACGTTTAATTTTTGGGAATACATCTCCTGAGTTCACTGTAACAGTTTTTCGCTGAAGCGTCTAAATCTTCCGACATTAAACAAGCTATAAAATAAATGCTTCGAATTCGAATGAAAACTGTGTATACGTTCACTTACAACATCATACTATTTTTTTCCCCCAAGAATTACGATATTTTTAGAGTGACCACATTTTAAAATAATTTTTTTTTAATCAAATTTAGAGTCCCTCTTTTGACAACAATTTACTGCTGGCTCTGTGCTTAACTGAATTCCCCTAACTATTTGTAATTTAAAGGCTTTTATTTTATGGCTATAGATATTTATTTATTTTTTTTTTGAGAAAGTTTTGCATACTTTCGCCATATCTCAGTCGTTTTTTATTTCACTTTCGTTGTCAAGCTAAATTAATGTTTAAAATTGTTATTAAATTATGGGCGATTTGTTAAAATGCGTTGCATACTTTTGAGCTGCCAAAAAAAAAAAAAAAACGAAAAACCCAAACTTTCAGATAAAACCTTTGTGGTTATTCATTTGTTTTATGTTTAACCAAAAAAAAAATAAAAATCAAATAAAAACTGAATGAAAACATTGGACCAACCGCATTATGCCTTTTGGCCTACGCTCAATTCCCACGGGCGTATTTTATTCTAATTGTTTCGTTTATTTGTTGTTGGCATTTGGGCAAGTTGTGGTTCCCCCGAAAACGAGAAAAACCAAAATAAAAATGAAAACAAAAATACAAAAAAAAAAAAAAATGAATCCAAACGTAAAACAAATAGAGCAAAAAAAAATAATAATGTTTAAATATAGACGAACATGCAATTCATTACACAAACAACGCATCAAGCAAGTTCACTTTTAGCGGATGTGAGTTCGAGATTCGTCTGGGACTCGCTGTGGGATGTGGCAAATATGGCGCCTTTTCCGTTTCCGCTGCGCAGTTCTTCTGCAGGGCGCTAAACGCATGTGTCTGTCTTCTTGTTGTTGTTGTTGTGTGTTGTTGGTGTGTGTTGTGTACATTTGGTTTATTTCTATTTATATTGCTATGCTTTATTTTCGTGGTCGATAGACACCACAAGAGACGCCAACGACAAGGACAACGCCAACGCAAGCGAGTTCTACACTGAGAGAAAAGCTCAAGCACATTCAATTCAAACTGCGGAGATCAAGTCAGGATAAATACAGTCGAACTTTCTTAAGAATACTTTATTTCAAAGCTTAGTGGAGCTGAATTCTAATCTTGAAGATTCTGCTCCTACAGTTGAGACAGTAAAATGTTGTGTGTCACTCTTTAAGCGAGGCCGAACTTAATGAAGGATGTAGCTGCAGGTGGCGCTTTTATCGCCTTGTTGTTGTTGCAGCGTATTCGCGGTATAAAACATATGTGGATTGTCGGGGTTATGGAAAGAAAGAGTAGGAGAAAGTAAGAAACGATGGCAGAACGTTAAAGGAAACCCTGTATAGTTTCAGGCAGCGAGCCGCCTCAACTAAATTTGTCCAAACGGCTGAAGGTGTAAGCCCAGTTCGGTTTGCAGGGCATCTAAAGAGATGAATTGTATTGCGTGGGCTGCAGTAGCAGTGTGCTTGTCCACCTCAACAATCTCAGGGTAATTCTCGTCGGGTAGATATTAATTAGCGTTGAGCATCCTAAGTAGGAGTTGGTACAAGGAAGTTCTTTGCTGCCTTGAGAGAGACGTTTTAGATGGGTCGATGGGAAGACTGGGTTCGATCTAGAGTTTAAAATGAAATTATGTTGATAATTTGAGAGGTCCTTTATAGGTATGGATGATTGAACTACATTAGAAATGGCAGGAAGCTCGCTGCGGATATAGAGTCGGACAGGTCTAGGTCTCTCTGATAGAGGCCACAAGAAGGAAGTATGGCTAAGATGGGTTTCGAGGGTTGAATGCCAATGGAATCACCTGGTCTACATGATGGTCCCACACAGGAAGTATACCCACTTCTTGATGTAGATGGTCGCCTTGTGTGATTGCATGGCAGCCAGTGGCAACACGTAGTGTTGTTTTGAACAGCCTGTAGGTTTCTCCAATGCTCCTGGCTGTTATTACCGCTGCCATTAGTCTGTTTGAATGCCCTCATAATTGATTTTTCTTTACAATATGGACAGCACTTGCTCTCTTTGCTTTGAAACCTATGAATAGTTGAACAATAGCGATTATCAAAACCACGGCAGAGCAAGAACGTTCGGTTTTCACAAGGTCTCCCGAGCAGACTGGAAAAGATAGATTCCAAAGCTAATGTCCGAACGGCTGCGGCTAGGGTGGTGATAGGATCTGTAAGCCTAATGCCGAAGAGGATAAAGAAGAGCGAATAGATGGTCTCTGTTAAGGATCACCCGCTATTCCACCCAACAACTTCATCCAAGTCCCTACCTTCCCATCATACTTTTTTTTCTTTTCTTTATTCGTAGTCACAATGGAACACATGGTCATGAGGTTGGAGTCCAGTAGCCTATTTAACGTCAGCTAACCTCTAGCTAAGACGATCTATCCAGACGAACTAAAGACTGAATCTACGCGACAGGTCTTCCCCAAGATGCAAATACTATTAATGATTTTTTAGTATTTAGCATCTTTGTTTTTCAGCACAAGTTTTCTCGCTGTGTACGTCTAAGAGCAGGAGTAATGAAAAGAAACTAGAGCTCTCGCTTTGTAGATTGCTCGAGGTCATGTTTAGCTTTTTCACCCCTTTCAATTGAGCTGTGGCAGCCGACCCTTGAGGGTAGTAGCAATAGTAGCACTACCCGCTTCTGTTCTTCTCATGTTGTTGGTGTTGTTGTTTGTTTGTTTGTGTCTCATTGAGTGCATGAATTGTGCGAACGGAGCAAGCACCACAGGAACTTCGACATCGGGACTTATGTACTGACTTACGTACGGACCACAGTACGTACGTACTGACTCACTGGCTGCTTGCCTTTGATATGGCGTTCAAGCATTTTAGACGGATTTATTTGCCAACTCCGAGAGCAAGTAACTATAGTAAAAAAGTTTTTTACTGTGGCACGCGGTAACTGTAATTGTCATTATGCCCGCGGGCAGTCCTTCTCATCTAACCCATCCCCCTCTCGACAGCTCAATGTTTGTCTTTAGCTTTGCAAAAGGCTTTTACCCCCTTTGGACCAAGCTGTTAAAGTGCTTTTCATGTTTAGCCATAGAAATACTATGTGCGCGCTTTGCTACTACTTAATGTCAGTGGCCTCACTCCTCTAAGCTTGCGTCCCTCCCTTAACCTACGCTCCACCAACCTAAGTAGTTCATCCAACAGCATGCAATTTCTGAAGCAGTTCTATTCCAGCTCATCATCATCATCAGCTTCATCACCGTCTCATTTTGTGCCTTGGCGCGCTCGCATTCTGAAAGTATGTATCAATATTTGCATTTATAAGTTCTTTGCCTTTTGGCGTATTTGTTGAGTTATTAACTGAAATTAAGAAAATTGAAATGCGTTGAGTTCGTAATACCGAGGAAGTACTGCTTCCTACAAGTTTCGTTTATTCGTTCTGTGCCAGAGCGTGAAATTGAGGCACTTGCGGCATGTTGAGTTCTGCCTCTTGGGGTTGGCTTTTGATATGGATTGAGCGTGCTGTGATACATTAAAGTATTTATAATACTGTTTATAATGTTTCCAATTTTGACCATTTGCCAACAAAGCATTTTATAGCTCAACGGTCCCAAAAACAATAAAAAAACAAGTGGGATCGCTGTGGCTGCGTCAGCCCGACTAGGTTATACCCTGCTTCATTGGTGTCGCAAATTATGTGTTGCTAAAAACGAGCGAAACCATCAATGAAGCTCTCCATCGAACCTAATGAGTTTTTTTTGGAGGGAGATCTTTTGGTCCATTGAATGCCTACCGTGTAGCTGGAAACGTCTGTCGGGCTTGAATATTGTGGATATTGTCACATGAAAAGTATGGACATTAACCAACAAATTTTATGGAGAGAGGTTTGGTTAGGCTTATGTGCAGTTGCTCTTTAAAGACCGAGATTACTCGAAAGACGTTTAGTTCATTGTAGTGCCTAGTGGGTGGTTGGAAAGGTTTGTTGGGTTTTGAAACATGGATTGGAAAATATACCAAGACTTTGCACCCAAAATTCTATGGGGAAAAGTTAAATTAAGTTCAGTGGGGCAGCAGCTCGGTAAAGACGGGGAAAAGGAAAGGTCTGTCGGGTTTTAAGATTAGAACATAGAAGATATGGCTGCTAACAGCAAAATTGAACATGGGGAGACAATAGTTCAGAAGTGAAGTTGCTCCATAAAGACCGAGATTACTCGTAAGACTTACGGCGCAATGATGCTAGTTAATTTTTGAAAAGGTCTGTTGATTTTCAAGATTAACACGTGGAAAATATTTACGTTAATCGCAAAATTCTATGTGGAGGGCTTAAGCTAGGTTCAGTAGTGCATCCTCTTAGAACAGACGGAGATCTCCTGGAGTACTTCCTGTCCACTGGAGGAAAGGTCTATCGTATTTAAAGATTGCCACATTTAAAATATGGGCACTTATAGCAAAATTCTTGAGTAGTTTCATTGTAATGCCTAGTGTGTTATTGGAAGGAATTCGACATGGCATGGACTTACTCGCTGTCTTTTTGTCCATTGATATACACAGCTCTCCTAAAGGCAGCTCTGCATTTCTTAGACAGAGCATGAAAGTTTTTATTTTATTTATTTCCGCTGCTAAGAAATATCTCATGGTGAACTCCCTTACCAAAATTTCCAAATGGCCTAGACAAGTTGGATTAAGCGATTGGATTAGATTTAGTAAGATTTCAGGATGATGCAGATTAGCCTACTTTTGGTGGCGTTCGGCGGAAGATCCTTGGTAGTCACTTAGCTGTAGACAAGAATTGATGTCCTCCTTGCAATTTCATCAATAATGTTAATAAATTGTTGCTGAGATCTCTGACTGAGAGTTGCGCATTTTCCGTCATTAAACCATCAGCATAGATTGTATGCTCAGTTTCCTTGACAAAAGTTTCTCGCTTCCGATCCTTCCACCACATCGGACACATTCCAATGCTGTGATTTTATTTCTCTGCTGTACAATATATATCCCCCTTATTTCCACAACCCAATTGCTTATTCTCATCTCTAGTAGGATGCTGCAGTCTTCAGAAATAGATACCTTGAAAGGTTGCACATTCCCAAGTCTAAGTGCGCTTCCAGCTGTTACACACTTCAGGCAACTGTCTTTTCTTATAATGATAATTTCTAGGATTTTACTTCTTTTGCACCAACTTAACATACCTCTTAATCTTCAGCTTATAGTGTATAAAAATAAAATAGACCAAAGGGGACTTTTGCGTCAACTTTTGTAATTATGCGACAAGATAATTAAGTCAATTTCCATGGCGGTTGAGTAGGCAAAGCAACAAAAAATCACCAAAAAACAAAAAAAAAAGGACGGCAACGACAATAATTCGAAATGGCCGCTATGGAATACAAAAGGTTCAAGTATTCCACTGAATGCAATGACCAAAAATATTTGGCAAGCTCAAGCCACCAAAAAGTGGTGCCATGGTCACGACTTTTACAATAAAATCCAATGAGAGTGGTAAGAAGAAGAACAAGAACAAGTTTTTAAATGCCTGGAACCGGAGAATGCCGGGATAGAGCTGCCAGACAATAACAATTTTTAGAACATAAACATTGTGTCGAGCAGAGTCGAGTAAGGAAAAGGACAATTCATTAAGCTAGCTCAGTTATGGGCTTGCAATGGGAATTTGAACTTTAAACTGGGCATTTCCGACCCTTTATTATATACATACATGTGTATACCCGTCACTTTTGTGCGTTTTTTGCGGCGGGATTTGTCTGTGCAAATGAAAATTGTGTTTTCAGAGATGTATGAATGATGAAGATTTTAAAGTTAAAGCTAAATAAATTAGCTGAGCATAATTTTGCAAAATAATGTATTGGGGAACATGTTCTTGGAGTGCTTGGGTTTGTATACAAATTGAAAATATGACGTTTATAGACTTTTTTCAGGCTGCACAGCAAATATTACTACGTGCCATATATTGCGTTTAGCTCCACTCCGGGTTTCCACAACAACCTCTGGAGCTTCTTCCTTTATACGAACAGCATCAATGAGCGAGCGGAGATGCTGGATGTCGTCGTAGACAGTTCCCCATTCCTGTAGTCGTCACCAAAGGTTCACAGATCTTACGAGTACTTTCCGGTCAATCACTGCAAGTATATTTGCATCAGGGAGGGTCGTCAACCAATGAATTAAAAGATTCCTTACTGCCAAACTACCTGCAGTAAATTCCGCCCTTTTTAAGGGGTAGAAGCATAACTTACAGGGCGTTACTTGAACATTGAACTATTCGCACAAACCTTATAAAATATGGTTTCAAGACCTACTCAATGACATAAATAACACGCTTGTGACGTCATTAAAATACCAAGCTGGCTTTATATGAAATAAGTGAGATTATGCCATGACTCGCAGAGGGCGTTTAAAACCCAAGTTTTTTATAAACATTTTCTTTATAAAAAGGAAAAACGTTCAACCCAGTGGGGTACCTGTAAACATGCCAGATGTGCAACACCCAAATAGCTATATATTATAGCTAACTGATAATCCGGCCTGATTAAAGATAAGGAATACACGCCCCCCGCTGACAGCAGCTAAGCTGGAATACTTGAACGCGTGCTTTTGGTGGTTGATGTGATGATGACTTTACCACCATTGTTTCGTCGGAGCGTGCAACATTTGCATGTGCTGTGTAAAGATGGTGTTGGTGTGCTTTGAGCTCGTCATCATAATCATCAAAATAATTGCAGTCACACTCCGCACTTTTTCAAATTATGTCATTGAAGCGTGCTCTGAATTTATTTTTTACAATTTCTTTCATTTTTTTAAGGGCTTAGCTTTTGTCTGTGTTATGGGTTTATGAATTTGGGGTGGGCTTGGGATAGGGCAGTGTTTGTATGCTTGCGTGACTTTGCTAATTTAAGATTAGAAGCTGGAAATTACAGGCGACACTTGACTTGCGGTGAAGGTAACCTACACCCCAAAACATGTTTACCAACACTTGAAATACCTAACATAACATGCATAACTTGCCGCCTGGAAACTGCTGTGTGCGTTGTTAACACTTTAAGAGATTTTCAGCCAAGTTGCTAGCCATTAGCTAGATGTCAGTTGTTTTTAGTGGAAATTCTATGCTTAAGTCTAAGACAGAAAAGGGTGTTACTGGCAGCAGGCTTGGCATGCCATGCGAGCTGACAGTTGCTCTTCCCAGGCCAAAGAAGAAATGTTAATTATGCGGTGCACTTAAAGTTAAAGCCAGGCGGATTACTTTAAACTAGGACTCAAAAATATCAGCGCACAATGGCAGCAGCGCTTCTTGGGTTTCTGTCTGGGTGTGTGCCACAACCACTACTCAAACCCTCCACACACAGGAATACTCTTGCCACCAAAGAAGCTGTCAAGCGTTGAATGTAAATGCCAGGCAGGCAGCAGATAAGCCCCCGCCAAGCTCTGCCAAGTCGAGCCAAGACAACAGCAAAAGAGAGCTGAAAAGAGAAGAGCTGGGGCTGCAAACAAGCCGGAGAAGTGTCGTGTTTGTTGGCAGGGCCATTGATGTTGTCTTTGTTGTTGTAGTTGGTGAGGCAAAGAAAAGAAACGCGCGACAAAAATTAAAAAGGAAAATGATAAGAAATCGGCGCTGCCAACTTGACACAATGAACTTAATATTAATATGAAGTAAATAAAGCAGGCGCTGCAAACTCTTAAGGGAGCTGAAACTGAAGTCAAGTGTATTATGCGTGTAAGTGTATGAATGTGTGTGTGTGTGTTCAAGACGCCCGTTGAAAAGATTTACGAGCATCAAAAAAACAATAAAAAAAAGTAGGAAACAGTCAGAAAGATGTCCGATATTGGGATACACTGCAGCCACTTGTTTCAAAAAAATGTTTTTTTAAGATTTATAAGAGCATTCAAGGGGAATACCTGTTTCTATATATTCCACCTGAGCCTTTTTTTTGTGGGCCGACATGAATCTACACATCTGTGGCTTTCAGACATAACACATTAAGTAAGTTTTCTTCAAATGGATCTTAGTTCTCTAAATCGATCATAATTGAACAGTGCTTCATAAGTTAGCAGCCAATGTTCCAACCAGTAACTATATGTCAATTCTATCTGACACAAGAATGTTTTAACCCGTGATTTTTTGAAAAGTGCACTTAACTGGCTATGACGGAAAGACGTAGACATTAGTGAACGAAATAGGTATAATGTTGCGTCTTTCGCAGAAGAAGCCTGAAATTTTATTTGTTTTCCTTCCATCTTATGTTAAAATCTAAACACCGGTCCCTACTTTTTCGGTGGTGACTATTAACGGTATCTACTTCTCTTTTGACGCCCTGATCACTGATTTGGTGATTATCAACGGTCTCTACTTCACATTATTTCACCCCAGGCAAATTTCGTAGCCCACACTACAAAAATTATCGGGTCGTAGCTCGCAAAAAAAGTCATTTTATTTGATGCGCAACATAGCGTCACTCTAGAAGACACTATGTTAAATTTTATATGACGTCACATTGCCTATAACCAGCGGACGATCAAGACGCTTCCAACGATTCCTAATTTGTACCAATATGGTAAGCAGGTTAGAAGTTATGACGAAACAGATGAACATTTTTAGCATCCAAAATCATTACTCTTCTTTTTAGCTTCGTATTGGTGTCGAAAATGTCATTTGATCTAAGCATTCAAAAGTGAGACTTTTTTTTTAACTTGCGGCCAAGTCCAAAATAAAAATATGTATTAATATTAAATCTAAAGGATCGCTTACAGAAAGAACTTCAGGCTCTGCAGCTTTCGGTCAGAATGTGATATAACAATATGAATTGAAAAACTTAAGTTACTCACGTGCCTCTAAGATTCAGGTTTTCTTAAATATATCTTTCCAAGGTGATTCCAAGCATTTGGGTAAAAACAAATGCAACAATCTAAAATACCCTTGATTCCAGGATTACAGTGTATATATATACAAAAAAAAATAAAATAACTTTAAGTCAGCGCTTCAAGCGTTACATAACAACCATAAATATTAGAACTTTTGGTCAGTACTACTTAGTACAAAATGTAGTACGTACTATAAGCACAGGCAGAGCTGTCGCCTATTTCAACACTACCCAGCCAGCCGCCCATTGTAGCCCACTGTGTGACACTTTGTATGCGCTTTGTCAACACTGTTTTGTCTGCTATGCTTTTTTTTGTCTGACAAAACTCCTTTTTGTTCTGCGGCTTTATCCTTTATTGTCATATTGTATGTAATTCGCGCCGTTTTGTGGTTTTGTTACCTTTACCCGAACCCCTTTTTATAAGGCTGCCTACCGTTATCCGAGCGGTCGCTGGGCCCGTTGTCACTTATTGTTATTGATGTTGTTATCAGTTGCAATTACTTTTTTGATTTACACATTTCGGGCGCCTCTCCGGATTTTTATGTACATTTTTTTTTTTTTGGCTTCACGGTGGTGACAATTTTCTCGCGTCGTTTGCGGTTTTGCAAGTTGGGCGGAGTACTGGTTCTGGTTGTGATGTCGTGTCGTACTCGAGAGTTTGGTATAAACAGTTTGCATTATTGACAGTTGTTGTGGAATAATCAGATTTAAAAAAAATGTTTAAATGTCGACGGTTTTCGCTCTTTGGTCCTTGATACTTGCTCGCTGGTCTTGGCATATTTTTTTTGTCGGCTTTGTTTGATCTCTTTTTTTAATCTCTTTGCTTTGCCTAGCAAAAAATCGCAGCAGATTGGCTTTGAATTTAAGTAGCAATTTCCCTTTGTTGGGTTTTTTTTCTAAGTAAATAGCATAAAGTAAATAGAGAGTCGACAAAACAACAAAAACCAAACAGATATTACCTTAAGAAGTTTTTTTTACATACGTTTTAGTTGCGCTTAAAGTTAGTTTCGAAACTGCTTAGTACTTGATAACATATTTTAAATTCTACAAAATAGAAAATCACGACAAAACTCATTTTTATAAAAAATATAATATGAGCAAGGAGTCTAGCCGATTATCGCGCACTTTCTAACAAAGCGAATCATCTATATTGCATGCGTACCAATGCAAGCAAATCCTCCCCAAGCACTATTCTTAAGATCTCTAGATATTTTCTTTGACAGAATGAGAAGCAGGACGCGGGCTGTTTGAAGAAGACGTTAATTGATTTTCCTGAAATTATCGCGGAAAACACTGAGAAAGGGTATAAGCAGCACTTCTCTTTTAAAACATACATTTTCTTAAAGGAGACATATACATATGCCCAAAATGAAAAGGTATTGATTACTTACATGCACTGGTTGATATACATACCAAAGGAGCCTTCATATTCTTCGCACTTCTTGCGCACTGCTTTTTTAAACCCACTCCGTACCAACAATTGTTTTAACCAGTTTCTTAAAGATTTGCACTCTTGGCATCAACAGCAGCTATAATTACAATATAAAATATTTAAAACATTTTTAATATAATAACTTTAAACTTTTTGCGGAGCGCAAATAAACTAACAATTTTTCCATGTTGTTTAAATTTATTTATTATGCTTCTTTTTTAGCATTGCCAAGCAAGAGCATTGCTTATTAGGTCATAGAGCAAAATCATTGCGCCTATTTGAAACTGAGCATCTGGCAATACTGTCACTGCAGGCTAAAAAGGAAAGAAAGACAAAGGCGTCGTTAGGGGGGTACATTAGCAAGCAACACGTTACCCATGCGCATTTGCTGATTTTTTGCGTTTCTAGTTTTTATGTTTGGCCAGACGGGCGAACTAAAGGACAGAGAGAGGAGCATAGCAAATAGCTAGCCAAGGTCATGAAAAGCATTTTGATATAAAGAGTGCTGCTATGCCTCCATCTGCCTATTACATTCTTTGCATAACCCTAAACCCTTGATTCTATGGATACAGCGATTAATAAACAAACGAAAATATATTTTGTTCATGTAAAAAATATATGTTATAAAATAAAAATTTTTTAAAAATATTTAATTTAACCCCTTGTGCTGAAAAGTTGACTAAGCCCTTGACGAAAGAGAAATCAAAGAAAGAAGCTGAGTTTTATGGACTGAGCGGTCGTGCGGTCACACGCTGCAGTTTTATTAAAAGTTAATAAGCTTACGCGTTGCTAAAAAGTGTTGAAATGTGTTAAATCAGTTGCTGGAATAATTAGCAATAATTAAAAGTATTTGGCAAATACGTGCAATTGTTTTAACAGTTGAATTATAGAAAAATGATAAAGTGCGATTTAAAGTTGTCATCGAAAAGTGCGACAAGATGAGAAAATCGAAATTGCCCATATTGTGTATTGTGTGTGGGTGCGAAGAGCTGCGAGCATAGATGTATGCAATTATTTTTTTTTTTTTTTTTTTTGTGCCGAGAGAGTAAAAGTGCAAGTGTGTGTGAGAGCATTTAAGAGGAGCAAAGATTGATTGCTCTCCTTTTTTCTTTTTTTATATAAAAACCAATAAGTGCGAACGGCTCGACTGATCTGCGCATAGATGTATAACAATTTTTTGGTTTTTTACGTGCGGCGAGAGTAGAAAGTGCAAGTGTGTGTGACAGCGTGTTAGAGAAGTTGACATTGCTCTGTTTAGTTTCTTTTGTTTAATTTTTTTTTGGCTATAAAATCAAATAAGTGCAAGCAACTGATCTGCCCTTTGATGTATGCAAGTTGTTTTGTTTTTGTTTATTAAGTGCAGTGAATTAAAAGTGCAAGTGTGTATGAGAGCATGTGAGAGGAGAAGCGATGGCTTTTGTATTGTATACAGTGAATTTCATAACTATAGGACAGTCGCAAATTTTAGTTTCAAGTGCAAATATAACGGTTTATAAGTAGGATCCAGCAAAGCTTCCTTTTACAAAAAAAACTACCTAGTATTGGAGCTTTTAATTTACCGTAACGTTATTGCACTGTTGCTTCACACGGTGTTTCGCAATAGCTTATGCATGGATATGCCTTTTTTGCTGCAGTTTTAAGCGTTTCATAACTATAGGACAGTAGTCTTTTATAAGGAAATTAAGTGTAAGGATGGCAGAAATACATTTTATTTTAATTTTAAATCACTTTTTGATCGTTTTATGATAAAACGCCGCAAGGTATGACTTTTAGTTTAGAGGAGAGAGACCGTATTATAGCCAAAAACGACTTGGGGCTCAAAATGGTCAAAATTGATAAAAAGTCATATAAAAAGATAACAAAACTATATTTGGAACTTCTTTAAAAACATTGAAAAATATATAAAAACGTAAGTAAAAAATTATTAGTAAGGTTTCGGAGCGCTAAAAACGAAAAATCTTAGAAAATTCATCATATTCTTCCGTTCCTTGATCAGAGTTGGTACCATTAGTGGACCATAAAATGTCCAAAACTACAATTTGGCAAATCCTCAAGAAGTGCCCACTCAAGATACATGTCTGGATGTCGGAATCTTGGACCATTACAAAAATGCTCGCTATGGCTTCGTTGTTGTAGCTCATGTTTTATAGGCGTGATTTTGCGAATTTTTTTTGTGCATGTTTTTTCAAAGATTTTCCTTATAGGGTTGATTGTTCTTATATTTTCCAATAAGAAAACATTGAGTTCGAGTAGTCCTGTTGGATATAATTACTATTGGAGGGATTTGCCAAAGGATTCACAAAATTTTTTCTTGCGAAATTTAAGAAGCGGCTTGGTTTTTGTGCGGGGCGCATATAAAGCCTGTTACACCCTCGACCTTCCATTAAACTCATCTTAAATGGGTAGCGGAGAATACTAACATGTCTTTTCGAGCAGTTTGATACCATTCCATTATAAAAATACGGCGAAACCCTAACATTTTCATAGGACAACGCCTCAATTCAAGTAGATAAAAACGCGAAAAAATTCTTGAGGGCGACTTTTACAGTCAGAAAGCCTGTGAATTTTCATTTACTTTATTTTTTACTTATTTCTCAATGTTTTTAAAGAAGTTCAAAATATACTTATGTTGTCTTTTTATATGACTTTTTATCAATTTTTACCATTCTAAGCCCCATGTCGTTTTTGGCTATAATACGGTCTCTCTCCTCTAAACTAAAAGTCATACCTTGCGGCGTTTTATCATAAAACGATCAAAAAGTGATTCAAAATTAAAATAAAATATATTCCTGCCATCCTTGCACTTAATTTCCTTATAAAAGACTACTGTCCTATAGTTATGAAACGCTTAAAACTGCAGCAAAAAAGGCATATCCATGCATAAGCTATTGCGAAACACCGTGTGAAGCAACAGTGCAATAACGTTACGGTAAATTAAAAGCTTCAATACTAGGTAGTTTTTTTTGTAAAAGGAAGCTTTGCTGGATCCTACTTATAAACCGTTATATTTGCACTTGAAACTAAAATTTGCGACTGTCCTATAGTTATGAAATTCACTGTATAAGAACCAATAAGTGCAAACGGAACGAGTGATCTGCGGATAGATGTATGCAAGTTTTTCTTGTAATAGTTTATTTATTAAGTGCTGTGAGAGTATAAAATGCAGGTGTGTGTAAGTGTGTAATGAGCTAAGGTTGCCCTCTTTGTTTTTTGTGCCTTATTTTCAATTGTAAATGGAAACCAATAAGTGTAAACGGCGCGAACCATCCATGCTTTTACTGCTTGCAAATGCATAAACAAAGCAGTTTGGCCTGCAACATTAGTGTTGCTAAAGCAGTGCGAATATTGTTGATTTGCGTTGCGAGCAAAATTGAAACGAAAATAATAATTTAAAAAGTTTATTCAGGTAAGTGACTATTTTTGTAAATAAAATGCTATTATTATGTAAACAATAATGTTAACGAATATTTAATTAAATATTCAATTAAAGAATTGATTTTATCAAAAAAACGTTTTTTTACGAAAAGTTAATGCGGCGTTGTTTATAAGGCCTATAAAAGAGCACTTGCCAAATTAACGTAACTTAATAAATCTTACGAATAGCCGAATTTTTATGCATTTTATAAAACAAGTACCAATATTTTTTTGATTATAATTCGATTAAAATCAGTCCAAATTCTATTCACCTTAGTTTGATATTACAATATATGAGCCCCCAACGTTTATAATAACTTATTTATAATAACTTCACGTAAAGTGGAATTATCAGTCTTCTACGGAAAGTTAAAAAAGACTCAATAGTGTCTCACAATGTTTGCACGTTTAACGTAGCCATTTTAAACATTTTGTAAAATAAAAGTTTTTCAGAATAAATAACATAAAAAATTTTCTGGGATTGAAGATTCTTTCAAGAAGTCGGATATACGTTAAAACATTAATAGGTTTGTATATTTTTTTTAAAGAATATTTTATATGATGAAGTTATTCTAAGCATAATATATTTTGTAGCATTGATCAATTTGATAAATAATTAAGTTCTTAAAAATCGAAATCTAAGAAAATTTCTGTGTAATGCCTACTCTTAAAAATTGGTTTTAAAGTATCATAATAAATCAAAACAAAATATCTTTTCATTATTCGAATTTTTTGAACAAAATAACATTTTACATTTTATGAGATTTTTGGTTTGGAGTTGTGCTGAAGAAAACATCGATGTTACATCGATGCATCGATGTATCGAAGTTTAATACCTCTATATATCGATGTTGGCCAACAGAGATGTTTCTCCAGCACTACTAAACACCCATTTGATGAGTGCAGAAGTGCTGGAGAACCATCTCTGTTGGCCAACATCGATATAGAGAGATTTTAAACTTCGATACATCGATGCACCGATATAACATCGATATTTTCTCCAGCACTAATTTGGAGGAGAAAAAAAAAAAAACAAACTGAATCTGGTTAAAATTTAAGGCTAATTAAAAAGTTTGTAATTTTTCAGGCACATGCAAAAATTTCTGTCGTCACGCGCATATTGCGAATTTTTGCGCGATTTCATCCCAATCTTATCTCTAACGTTTATGCACTATTACGTAAAGTAACGTTAGTTCTACGCTAACGTAACCTTATGTCGTATATCTTCGTTGTTGTATCTCAAGGCCTTTTTTGAAAACATTGTCAAGTCCCTTACGTATGAATCTCTTAGCAACTTCTTTTATAAGACAACGTAACGTAATGTTATGTGACGTTACCGAATTTGAGGCCAAAGCTTGAGCCCCAAAATCTTTTGTCTAACCAATGACATGGCATTCATTTGGTAATGCATTTGCCATATTTGCGTAGTCACACGCAATGTCTTCTTTAAGTTGAGCACCCTTAATACTCTATGCAGTATATATGTACACACCAAGACTCGTTCACATTCTACATACATAGATGTAGGCATACCAACACTCGGGCATAATCAAATTCAATTGCTCATTCAAAACATTAAACTGTTTATTTTTGGTCGAGGGGTAGGTGGGTGCAGTTGGTACGGGTGCGGCAATGGCTCAAGTAGCACGGCACTTCATCATGCCGCCTAATCATTTGACCCACTTGAGAGTTCTGCAAATACTTTTTACGTTGTAGCAAACACCCAACACAAACCCATACACATTGACTAGACAGACATAGATACACACACAAGCGCACATGAGTTGGTCTAATCCTTTCAACAGCCGGAGCCCGGAGTCGACTCCGAGCAGCAGTTTTGCATGCAAGCAGCAATCATTTGGCAAGGGGAAAGACATTCAATGTTGATAGCAAAAAGGGCGCAATGCGGCGCGGTGCGGGGCTTTTACAGGTTCTCGAAGTGAAGACAAGGAATTTGGAAAATCTCAGCTCAGTGTCAGGTTGCACGTTGAAAATTTGTCGTCATCGTGTCTCGCACACAAAAATGGCGTTAAGCATAGAATTTGCATACCCTTTACATATATGTAGAGTCAAGGGTATTATGGATTTGTGCAGGTTCAAGTAGGCGTGTTAGACTATATCCAAATTCTTAACATTGTTATAGGTAGCGATTACGTAAAGTCCAACCATTCGTTTCTTTGTATGAACACCTATATCAAGTAGACTATTGGAGCCTGGACATTAAATTTGGTCAACATCTCCCTAAGATCGGATGAAGACTTTAAAAAATATACATTGACTAACATTTCTTAATTATAGATGTTCTCTCCTTTAAACGTTAACAATGTTCCACTTTCGCTTATTAATAGAAGAAGAGCCACCTTTATTGATACTTATATTTTTGGGAGCCTTCTAAGCAACCAAGCGTTGGCCTTAATTAAAACATTCACCCTATGCCTCTACCCTGTTGAAAAATCAATTTAAGATCATACCAAGTTTTGTATTAAGACGTATGTGAGCCTTATAAATAAATACAGTCATCATATCCATCTACCGCGACGAACTATCACGAATGTGTTAGTGTGTGCTTAGTAACCAACTTCCTTAATAAAACTACTCCATCTCTCTAGCTCCCCAAAATATTTTAGCTAAACTAAAAAAAAAATTCTTATCGAAAAAGAGGACATACGTGATGGAACTGATTTGTGCTTCGCAAAAAAACTGGTGAATATGGCATTTTCCCAGAGTTCCGAAAGTTGTGCTACAAAAAAATAGCACGTTGAAGGAAAACAATTACGGGTTGGTATTTAATTTTATACCAAAAGACCGTAACTGGAAGAATACTCTTAAAAATTTTCGGATGGGCTAATGAACTTTTGTTTCGTAAAGTCCATGATGGCATATGAGTTCCTTTTCCGTTTCTGTATCTACTACCTATCGATACAAAAATATGATAAGGATTTTATGCAGAGTATACCACTGTCGCTCACCGCCTCAATAGATTCACATTATTTGCAACGAGCAAAAAGACGTTCCTGATGACGATGACTACGAAAACGACGTACTATACGAAGATGATTATGGGATGGCAACGCTGGGCGTGAGCTCGTGGGTAGGGGTGGACGGGTCGGAGGCGCAACAAAGACAAACACGTCACTCGCCCAGGACATGGGCTGCTGGCTGTGGCTCAAGGATAAGACAAGAAATAATAAATTATATTTGCGTGATTTGTGTTAGTTGTTTTTTAGCTTCTTCTTAAAAATGTCTTTTTAAAAAATTTTAAGCAACAAAATTCGAAGACAGTTTTATCCTTTGCCTTCTTCCTTTGCTTTGCTTTACTTGTTCTTAGCTTGTTTGTTTGTTGCCATTTGTTTATATAGTGTGGCCAAAGTCGACTTTGCCGCAGCTTTGATTAGCCGGCCTTTTGTTTTTATGCGTGTGCTCTCTCTCTTTAAGCGCTGTCTGGAAGTGCGTCAGCTGACAGAGCTGCGCAGTGAGCGTGCAATTTAAGAGAGCGAGAGTAAGTAAGCGCCGTACAGCACGCTCTTAACTCGCCGCAGGGTTGCCAGGCTTTTTAGTTGAACCGCCTGATCCTAGCATTATATGACAAAATTTTAAATAAGCTCAAAACTAGCCTAACTTGTGTGCCACCCTAAAATACTATTTTTTCCCATACAAAAGCGTTACGCATGACTTGGCAATAAAAAATCAAAACAGCATTATTTGCAACTATTACCACCTTTATAAGTCGCAAAAGGGCGCATTTAAACTGACGGCGTGTCACACAATTTAACCCGGAGCAGGGTCATCAACTTAAAAGTACGTTAGTTTGTGCCTTGCACACCCCAAAAACACTTGAACAACAAATAACAAAAACAAATACAAACAAACACGGAGTGTGTGACGCGTGCACAGCCAGAAATTTAATTTCAATTGAGCGTCAGTTTTGTATCCCTAAGATAAATTTAGCAAAGTCATTGGCAAGGCGACCACAGCAAGCAGCTGGTTGGGGTGGCGGGTTGAGGGATATACTTATATAACTATAAGCGCGTGTTGCAGCTTCTTAAGCTTGCCAAGTGCATTCACTCATAATGAAAACTCAACTGAAAAGCAAATCCTGCTTGCAAATTGCGCCATGTCATGGTGTTGCAATGCTACAGTCTCCACAACCCACACACACACGCAGCCCAGCTTAACCCCATAAAGACTGACACATGGCAACGACTTTGGCGACAGTCTTTGCTTGGGTGTGTGCATTATAGTTCCATTATTGGGTGGACGAGCAGAGCTGCTGGTTTAAAGGGTATTTCCAAATTAGTAGTAGAGCTGCATGCAGCTACAACTCATAGAAGACATCCCACAATAGTTCTTAACAAATAGAAGTTACTTCTGGATTTGCGACACCTTATGATACTGGCGATCCAACCACCTGTTTACAGATTGGGAAAAATAAATTTCCATACCACTAGAAAATCGATAAGCTCCATTCCAAGAGAGCTGAAATAAGTTCTCAACTGAATTAGTACTTATAATTGTTATGAGCCATCTAGATAGGAAGATGATGCGAATTTCTGGCATAATCTAGAATCTAGAATTTTGAAAGTTTATTGATGAACGAGTATTTATGTATGCACTTGGAAGCGGACACTCGAGAAGGAACTTAGGTCTACAGAAAATTCTTTTAAAGAGGTCAAGGTCATCGCGAAGGATCGTAGCCGATAGAAAAGTTTTGTACAGGCTCTATGTCCCACTAGGGATAACAGGAATTGAGAGAGAGATTTATGTATTTATGTCGAAATGTAAAGAAATTCGAAATGGAGATAATTCACAAAGTAAGTGAATATGAATCAGAAATAATTTAAATCAACCAAAAAATCTCTGATCTTAGGATAACCTATTAATTAAAGGGAATAAAATTAAGATCAATTTGCTTTAGCAGACTCACCCAAATTGTTGTTGGTTTTTTTTTTTATAAAAAATAAATAAATAATTTAATGCTTCGAAGCCAATTTCAGAAAACCCAGCCCATCCATTTAATCATTTTATCTGTACTTATATATTTATAGATAAAGACAATCCAAAATATAATTATTTTTTCTTGCCAAAATGTATCATGTTTTTAATTTTTTATCTCAAAATTTTGGTAATTTGAAGCATATAAGTCTATACAAATTTCGAAAAAATTCTTTGTTGCGTTAGGTATGCTTTCTCTTATTCTCAAAAGCGATCCAACTATGGCAAATCTATACACATATTTGGTTATTTGCTAATCATCAGCCCATTTACTAATTTCCCAATCAAATGATCTTTCATTAGATCATATTTCTTTCACCATCTTCTTTCATACCACATTGCATCATATTTTATTATCCTCGATAATTAAAAGCGTAAAGAGAGAATGTCAGCTTCGTTGCATTCATAAATCATTTGGTAAATATATTTTTATGCTTAAACTCTCTACCATTTAGCATTTCTTTCATTCGGTATTATCCATAAAAACGGTTCATAGATTTCAGCACCAAGATTAAAGTGTGCAAAAAATGAAATGAGGGGAGAAGCAAAAAAAAAAAAAAAATATATATAATGGTAACAATTGTTAAGTACAGGGAAGGACGAACGGATGAAAGGACGCGCGGCAACATTGCACATTGGTATTTTTATTTGGTGTGGCAGCCCCGCCACCCGAATGCAATGCAACCGCAACAACAACACCAACAACAATACCATTAAAGTGCGTGTATGTGTGTGTGTGTTTGCTGGCAATGACATTTGTCCCTTAACCCTCCGCGCCGTCGTTTTGCTGCGACTCACCCCACTCGAGTCATTTTTCACATATTTTGCAAACTGAAACTATTTTCAGGATTTACCCCGAAAACCCGTGCCATACATGCACACATACTACAGTGATTACAGAGGGTGCATGTTACTGTTGTTGTTGGTGTTGTTGTTGCACGCATTCCACATACTTGCCTCAATGCGTTTTGTTCCGTTTGTTTCGAAGTCATTCGACAGGACTTTGGTACCCGTTAATTGGTTTTATTTTTAATGATGTTTATGTGAGACAGTCAAAATCCTGGCAACAAACCCGCCTTACTTAAGGAATCGTAAAATGCGAGGTTAGGCTGAAAAGTTATGAGATGAGTAAAGAAGGCATAATTTTTTAGGGGGTTATATGCACTTGTATGTACTTACTTTCAAAACAAGGAAACGATAAATTTCGATACCAGCGCATTTCGCCCCTTACTCCGATAGGCCTTCCAAAATTTATTGTCAAGATCCTCAAAATATAATATGAATAATAAACAAAAAAGGGTTTAGTTGAGCTGAGTCTTCCATGATATTAGATGAAATGGACTCATGCTAAAAGTAATTCCATATTTTAACACTCGCATAGTGGGCTTATATAATAATAATAACATATAAACTTCTTAAAGAATACAGATATTTTAATAAAATTAATAATATTTGAAAGAAAATATTTAGATTTGTAGTGCTCATGCATAGTTATACTATATGCAGGAGTGACAAAGTATGGAAGTTGAAAATTGTTGCCGGTTGTAACTGGACAATATTTATTATAATGTGCGGGAGTATCGATTAGACTACAAATAATTGTTGCAAGGGTAGCTGAGGTGGATAACATCCCCAAAAAAAGTTGCATCTTTTGAGGCCAACTACGAATCGAGCCATTTTTTAACTTTTTCATAAAAGCGAAAATTCTGGTCAGCTAGACTGTGTGCCATGGATCGAATGCAATGGTAACCCAAAGGAGCAATATCTAAAGAGTTTGGTGGATGAGATAAAACATCCCATTTAAGCGTCTCTAGGTAGGCCATGACCGTTCCCAAACGGATGAATTTCATTCGATATCGATTCCCTGTAATTTTTCAATTGGTTTTAATAACTCATATACTACACCGAGCTGACAATAATTATACAGGCTTACAAATACCGGGGTCATGCCAGTTGTTTACATCCACTAGTTTCATCCATTAGACATGTGAGATTCAAAAAGGAATGAATAAGTAGTTAGTTAAGCAGATATTCTTTCCAAAGTCCATAATGATGCATATTTCATAAATACCGCATTTCAGGACCAAATATATAATCGTAAGTATTTTTTCAATAAATAACACAGACCAACATCGTTTAGTTGTTGGAAAGCTAAGGGTCATTTCCGAAGTAATTTGCTGCGTAGAGTCCGAAATCGGGGTCAGAATTGGCCCATCACGTCAGGATCTTGAGATATTTGAGGTTATGCACCCGAAAAACGGCGTTTTTTTCAAATGTCTCAAAATCCTGACGTGATGGGCCAATTCTGGCCCCGGATTCGGATTCTACGCAGCAAATTACTTCGAAAATGACCTATAGCTTTCCAACAACTAAACCATGTTGGTCTGTGTTATTTATTGAAAAAATACTTACGATTATATATTTGGTCCTGAAATGCGGTATTTATGAAATATGCATCCTTATGGACCTTGGAAAGAATATCTGCTTAACTAACTACTTATTCATTCCTTTTTGAATCTCACATGTCTAATGGATGAAACTAGTGGATGTAAATAGTCTAGCCATATGTTAAAAAGATCCTCGTTAACCCTTCTTTCTGATATTTTGCACATATTCACACTTCCATGTTTTTGTTATCCTTGTTTCGCGATTCCTGGTCTCCTTCTAACATAACCTATTTATCTGCTGATTCACGTCATTGATCCAAGTTTTACCACTGTTACGAACCGACGGTAAAATGTATCCTTATGCACAATTATGTTTGTTGTCGATTCCATCTGGTAAACCACCTCTCGTATCCAAATATCAGTGTTCAAAGTATGAGAGAAAATGCTTACAAAAAATAAAAGAAATGCTTGCAAATATTACTTTTCAGCCTACCCTCGTAGTAGCATTACTTTGAGTCTGAGACCCGTACCCGGTTCGAAACTCGGATGCCATTGCAATTATTTATGTAAATTCTTGGCGTTCACAGGGAACGCGTGATTTATGTTAGTTTCGTTGCCATCGGGTTGTTTCGGAAAACTCAAGTGAAATTTTCTTGGTGTGAAAAACAATTAAGCAGCTAATTGACTAAGTGCTTAGAAGGCGCGGGTTCATTTCTTCAAAGCCTACACTGTTCTTTGGAAATTTGCCATGCTTTAACATAGCTCCTGCCATAAGAGCTGAGCCGCGCTGACCATTGAGCATAGTAAGCGAGGACCTTTATGGGTTTTAAATTACCTACAGCATTTGGGAATTGGTTTTATACTCCAAGGATGCTTTGGTTATAACAATAACGAGCTTTTGTCTGCTGATTGGTTAGCTGAAGTAGTTTGCCTGGTTTTTGAGGAAAATAATAATTACTTTTAATTAATTTAGCAGGGTTCGCTGCGCCCATTGGGTGAATTTTAATGCTATAATCAATTCGACTACTTTCAGATAGAATATTGTATTTCAAACTGCATTTTAAAAGAAAATCTTGGTTGTGTTGAGCTGCGGTTTTGAATTTTTAAATAAAATTCACAGCTTTGCATACATTTTTATAATATGTAATATTAATAATATATTGTCCTTAATTCTTATTTTTTATATGTTTTTTATTTTGTAAGCTGTTCACAGGACATTCATCAAATTTTATAACATCTTACAAAAATATTCAGATGATTGGCTTTACTCCAATGAGCTAAAGAAAATTGTTATAAAAATGAATATAGAAAAAATGATATCAAACGTATTTGTTCATTAGGCTCACGTTAGGCTGTGTACTATAATTTCTTCAAAAAGTTGTTTGTAATTTATAGATGTTTATACCCTGTAGCTATAGGTACAAAGGGTATACTAAATTTGTGCAATGTATGAAACGGACAGAAGGAGGCGTGGCTGACCCCAAGTCATTTATACCAAAATGCTTATCATAACCTCAGGTAACGATTGAGCCATGTCCGACTGTGCGTCCGTCTGTATGAACACCTAGATCTCGGAGACTCCAAAAGCTAGAGATACGAAACTTTACCAGCTGAAGCGCATATTTCCTCAGAAGATCAATTTTGTTGAATCATGCCCATAGTAACAAATGGACTACGATCACCAACTCATGTGGCTCTAATGAACATATCCACATCCAAATTTTATCAATGCGGGCACCCCACCCGCCGCAATCGATTTACCGTGTTTTCTCCTACACCCCTCAACATATCCCCTTGAAATTTACCCCATATACTTTAAATAACTTCTTTGCTAAAATTTCGATTTTTATCAAAATCGGTTAAAATTTGCGGAATTTATATGTATAAATATCGTTTTGCACCAACAAAAAAAATGTTCCAATTGGAAAGTTCTAAGAAGGAATATGCAGGAATAAAACTTTTTTCAAGAAAAAAGGTACAGGGTATTGCACTGTCGGGCACCGCCTCGACTGTATTACATTTTTATGTTTGAATGCAAATGCTGTTTTTAAAAGGAACAGTCTACAAAAATCATATCCCTCTCTTTTGCTTTACCATAGTCGTATAAGAATAGATCGACAAAGATGAAATATTTATAAATAAATAAAACTTAAAAAATCAATTTGTCATTATATTCATTTGTTTCTTTACACTTTTGCCTTAAATATGGAATTGTCTTGGGGAGTTTGGATATCTTGAAAAATGATTTATGAGTTTTAATTTTGGGTTCGGCATAACGTGAAGTAATTGTGCATATTTATAGACAGGTCATGTACTGCTGGCTGTTTCTTCTAGACACAATATGAAAACGTGCCTCAAAACTTTCAGATGGTAGATGATTTGTGAAAATACTCCTAGTCTGATTTTTCAAAATAAATTTTATATCAACCAACATCAGAAAAATGGGCATAGGCCTAAAAACTAAAACTTTGAATAACTTATCTAATAAAAATAATTAATTACAAAGCATTTGCTCCAATTTGGCAACCACCCAAACTTTTCGTCTTAGCAAAGACTTTGTCAATTCTTATTTATTACATTGTTTTCCAATACATATGTACCTCTACTCGTATACCCCATTACATGCCTCATTCTAATAAAACACCCCGTAAACAATCTAGCAACACTTTTTCATAGATTTAACTGTTGATCTTTCAATGTATTTATTTCCGTTCTGCCCGTCTCTCGTACTCTATAACTAAGGATTTAATTGTAATTGCCGAGACATTATAGAGATTTATTGTGACGTAGTTGGACAACCAACCCCACCACAGTGCCACTTAATACAGCAAGTTCCGCTGCATTTGGCTCCAAGAGAACAACAGGTGTGTCTGTGACGTAGGGCGGCCGCTTTGCTTTCCATAGGTAGCCCGTGGCACCGTGTATCATAATGCCGGGCTTTTAATACGTTGGGCCAAGAGCGACGGACGGCGTCAAGAGTCACAGTCGTCACAAGAGCCAGAGCTGTCCGCACTTGCACACACACAAAGGCATGCTAAACCACGCGCACACACACACACACACACAGACATAATTTATTAGCCACCAAATCAAATGCCAAGCGAGATTAAGCCTTAAGAGAGCGGCAGAGAGAGTAATGGAGAGCCAGAGCGCACAAAAATGCCGACAAACAAAATAAGCCGGCAAGAGAGACAGAGAGCCGTGCGCGCTCTTATTGGAAGCCGAGCCAACTGTTATACAAGCAAGGCGAAATTTAGCGAGTGTAGCACAGTTTTTTGGGACTTTGAACATAGCACAGCATCGCGCTGCAACGGCATTATAAAGTGCGCCAAGTTTCAGTTTGCGAGCGTTTGTCGTGAGTGTCGGACGTGCGTTTTCGAAAGCGGCAGCTTAAAATTCGTGAGCATTAACGTCGTGCGTAGCGCGTGCAAAAATTTTTCTGCAAAAATTTCCAAGTGGCTTTCGTGTGTGTGCAATTTGCCGAGCTAAATAAGCAAAAAAAAAAAGTTGCGGGCAAAGCTAAAAATACGGCAAAAAAATTTGAAAAGTTTTAGTTATTGCAGCTAATTGCCGGGCGTTTGTTAAACCCGCAGGCACAACAAAAATTAAAAAGTTTTCTCAAAGTTAAAGCTGTAGACGTTGAAAACACATTAAAAATTGGCACAAAACTGCGTATTGTATACATTAACAATTAAGCAGCAAACGCAAACATGTTCAATGTGTTTACAAATGAAATATCATTAATTACTGCATAAAGTGTGTGTGCTGTGCTTGTTTTTTGCGTGAAATAAAAATCAAAATTAATTGCATTTCAAGCATTTTTAAATATACTTACATGTTGGCACAAACAACAGCTAACGACGACAACAAACGTTGAACGCTCAAGTGTTGGACAACGCCAACGCCAGCAACAACTCCCACTACAACACTGCACTCAATCGAGAGCTGCGTCGCGCGTTTCAACTGCGGTTTCAATTGTCAGCGGCAGCAACAATAATTTATGGTTAATACGCAGCAAGGCGCAAAATAAACCCGTAACACACTAGTTACGTACGGATTGTTGTTATTGTTATAACTGTTGTTGCTGCTGTTGCTTGTTGTGCGCGCAATTTCCGGTTTCCGTTTCCGTAACGCGGCAGCGTGTGGGCAGCACCATAAACGTTAATAGGCACGACATTAATTTGCCAGCCGAAAAAAAAAAAAAAAAAAAAGCCAACAAAAGAGTTGAGTTATTTTAGTCTTGTAAAGATACAAAAGTCTAGCATACTTTGCGGCAGCCATTAAAATTTAATAACAAACATAATCTGCTTAATTTCTGTTGAACTTCTAAACAAAAAGTTACCGAGAGTATACTTGTTAACAAGCAAAAAAAAAAAAAAAATAAGTCAAGACATAATAAAAACTTTGGCCGTCGTACGGAACAACAGCAGGTAGGTGTACCAACACTTATGGAACTCCTAACTCTCTAGTAGAGCTGAGCAGCACTTGGCATTTAATTTTGTTTTCTGATGCCAAGCCGCCGCCTGTCTGTCTATGCTATGCCAAACATATTTCAGGCGTGGCAGCTAACTGAAATACACAAGTTGCACGTATAATAAAAAAAAGCCAGATATATTAATACAGTAGAGACTGGAATTATTAGAAGTTGTATTGGGATAGCTAGAAATGACTATTAGTCCGAGTAGCTCTTCAGCGAAGAAATAATAGATATGTTGCTGATCAGAAATTAAGTTTTTTAACCAAAAAGCAACTAGCTAGATGTTTGAGCCTTATGCTCCAAAGAGACGTACCTGAACAGATGAGATTCTTCAGCGATTTCTTTACCTTAGTGAGCATACATTTAGTCAGAGATGGGACACTTTTAAGTAGCTAGTAAATCTTACATTTTTTCGTATGTCTAAAATTTTTGGAGCCTAAATAATATAGAATTTTGTGTTCTCAAAATTTAAAAAAAAAATTAAAGCGTTCAAGCAAGTTATATAAAAACGACTGCATTTTTGTAATTTTGAGCGCTAAAATTTCCTTGTGGCGTTTACAAAATTCTATGGGACATTTAAGACCATTAAAATTTTATTTAATTGGGTATTTAGGTGAATTTAAGCTTTTTAACTTAGGCTTTGCTGCTTGGTTATTATGTAAAAAATATTAAGCCAAGGCAAAACACGTATGCGCTTAAGCGAAACATTAGTGGAGAAAATTTTTTTTTTTTAATGTATATAATCTGCAATTATTGCTTCATATTATATTATAAAAAATATATAAAATATTTATGTTTTTAAATGTTTCTTATTTTAGAGACTAACTTAGCAAAATATCTCGAAGATATATAATTCGACAGATTGCCAATAAAAACGCGTTATACGAAATTAGCAAATATCTTGAAGATGCCTAGATAGACTATAAAATGTAATAGATTGCAAACAAAAAATGCATTATGTTAGTTAGTAAATTATCTCGAAGATATCTAGATAGACTATTAAAACTGACAGTTTTGTGAGTAAAATTGACGCCGAAAAACAGTTTTTTCAGTTTGGCAATGCCGCAGGTTTTAAATACAACTCTACTACGGTATTGTGTCAAAAATTGTATTTTGTAAAAGGTTTTTAGTTTAGCATAGAAGAATTATTTTAAACAAATGTGTATTCTTAAAGCGAAGATTTTTTAAATATATTGAGCATGGGAAATTTAAAAATCTGTATCTGTATATATTTTGTCAGGCTTTTTGTTTTATTTATTTACCATAGACTGAAAGTGAGAAGAATTTTATAAAAATTTATTTTCAAAACCTCTACGTAAGTTATAAAACTGAAAAACTAAGAGTTAAAAAAATTAAATGCAGCTGTAAGATTTTTATAGAAAAGCTAACTAAAGGCATTGCCAGCCTTGGCTTAGAAAAAAATAATTTAAGATTTCAAAAAATCCCAACAGGCTGGTTTGGCGATAATGAATAAGAAAACTAAATAAAAATAATAGATAATAAGACTATACTCGAAATAAACTAGAAATTGTTTTTATGTCTGGATTAGGAAATGTGAGAAAGCCAAATCTCTCTTACTTTTTTAAACCTGTGGCTTATTTTGAAAACTCTTATTAATGTAGTACAAAAAAAAAATAAACGCTGAGGTAGGAAGGTATTCCTCTTAAATATTCATTAGCATTAAATTTTAGCTGTATTCTTTAAGTCAAGTGTACTCGCATTTTTTAAGTACGTAAAAATAATGAATTTTTTAATTTTTCAGTTTTTAGATTACCATCGTAAATACCATTGTTAAAATTAAAAAAAAAAAAAGTGTGCATAGATGATTTATGGATTTTCCGAATTTTGTTTGTCAGAAATCTCAAGACGATTTTGCTATAATTTTCTTTATAAATCACCCAAAAAGCTCATCACTGTCAAAGATATAACTAATAATAAAAATCAATCGTAATGAAGTAGTTGAAAAGTGTTTTAAAGTTATAGATCTTCTTAGTAAGAAGCGCAAATACAGTGGAGTTGTGCCGTAAATCTCAAAATATTTTTGCCGTAATTTACTTTAGAAATCAAACGAAAAGTAGAACGCTCTCTAAGATATTTTTTAACAAACCAGCGGAATGACTTTGTATTAGAAATGGTTTAAGGTTATGGATTGGCTTAGTCTTGTTCGCGATACAATGGAGTGCGACCCGATGTCCCACTAGGGGAAATGAAATCTAAGAAAGAAGACAAAGATCTCTAGACGATTTTGGCTTAATTTTCTTTGGTCACTTGAAAATTGGGTTGCTCTCAAAAAATGTTCTTAACAAAAACCATCAGATTATTTATAAGAGTGAAAAAAATTAAAATCGAGAAAAGCGATGGTGATAATACATGTGTATTATTCACAATTATCAATATTTTTAGAAGCTTTTTAAAATTGATTTCTCTCAAAAGTTTATTCTCGCCAGCGAGTGTCTACTGTACAAGAAGACCAAGCACATATAAAGGCAGTGAAACAGCGTGCAGTAAGAAGGGCAATAAAATGCCAAGCAGGCGCTGCAAGAGGCACCAAGGCAGTTTTGCGCGCCAAAAAGCCTGCAACAAAGAGTAAAAAGGGCGAGCAATGTTTATGTGTTGAATAAAAACTAGCAAAGGGGAGACGACGAGTGTCTAAATCTACTATGGCCCCACTATCCCACTTCTAACTATGTTTGCAGCATTTTTATTTTATGAACTTTTATGATGATATTTGCTTTTACTTTTTCGCCTTTTTGCCGCTGTCTTGGTGGCGTTGCCTACAACATTCATAATAATCATAATCGCAATCACAGTTACTAGCATGGGGCAGCAGCAAGAGGCACAACAATAACTACAACAAGAACAACAATGGCTTGCAACCTTTTTGCTGCCTGGCTGGACTTTTGTAGCACGTTTTTAGGCACGTTTTTTTGCACGTTTCTTTCCTTGGAACCTAGTCAAGCGCCTGCCTCAGACGCACATACAGTCACACAATGAAGCAGCTCCTTTGTTGTGCACTGCGTGTAGGGTGTGCGTGTGTGTGTGCAGGTGTCACACTTAGCGCACTAAATTGCGCACAATTGAAAGCATACTTTCAGGTGCCTAAGCATTTAGTGACGTACTAAGCGCTTACTCGCCTTGTTTGCTGCACTCTCTCGTACTCTTGCTGCCTTTGCACTATTCTCTCTTTTGGCCTCCTTGTGTGTGCTAACAAAATTTTAATGCAAACTCTGACTGACTAAACCTTTTGCTTGTCTGACTTGTCTGCCTTATTTATCGCACTTTTTGTGCGTGCTCTTATCCGCGCGCGCTCTCTACTCATTCTCCTACTTTGTGTGTGCTTTTTTTTTGTAGCATTCTTTCAGGCGCCCTTTAGTTGTTTGTTGTTTGTTTTTGCTTTCGCTGGTGTTTTCCCATGCGCTTTTAAGTAAAAGCTTTTTTTATGATTAAATATTGCAGCGCATTAAATTTGTAGCTTAAAAGTTTGGTTTACTTGAATTTTTAAAAGCGAGGGTTGTCTTTTATAATACGCCAGAAGCAAAATCAAAGGGAAATAAAATAGGGTATGTTTTCAACAAAAATCCTTTGTTTTGCTTACATTTGATGGCTTCATATGTTCTCTTCAAGCTCATTTCTATATCTTATTTTTTGGAGCAAAACTTACTATTAAGTCAATAAACAGTGTCCATCTTCGAATTAAACACTATATCTTATGCGGAAAGATACATAGAACCTTGACTTCTAGAAAAACATCAATAGAATGCTTATTGTTCAGCTGGCAGACCCATCCTTTCCGAATAATTGGCAAGAAGGTCACCATAAAAAAATTCCCAAGCAAATCGGACTCTCTGTTCTCTATTAACGGAATTACAAACAATTACGCAACTGTGTTTTATAGATTATACCGACATTTGATTGAAACAGAAAACTGCAAAAAAAAAGACATACTATAAGTGCAATGCTCAATGATTTTTTTAATATCTGAAGAAGCTTTTCGGAATCATAACGCATGTTCTGGAGCTACTTTATACGAATTGTCGAATCGTCTTACCTAAAAAACTGTTTTTTCTTTGAAAACATGGTGTAAATGAGTACGTGTTTTAATCAATGGTACCTGGTCGTCTCATCAAAGCTTTTGTAAAAGAATTGCATTGGCTTTAAAGTTATTTTTGAACAAGTGTCTGCAATACTGGTTCGCTTAAAATTTGTTTGGGAGAGTTTCCTAGAACACTACTTAATAAAATTGTCTTTGGTAAAAAATGTCTTGGTTCTTACAACAAATAAATAATAAACGACACGCAGCTTCAACTACTACATTAAAATTTCTTGATTTCAAAATTTAACGTTTAAAATTTCTAATATTATTAGAGCTGCCAAATATTATTGCTCAAAGCTGTTTATTTGCAATCTTAGGATACGTTTTGATCAATTTCTAGAGATGCAACGAGGCATGATGGAGATGCAACAGCAGATCTTTAAATTACTGTCAACAGTAGTGGCTCAAAACATTAAAATTGTTGTCTGGAATGCGAATGGCGTTGCTAATAAAGCTGTAGAGCTAAAAAACTTTCTAACGACGAAAAATATCGACATCGCTTTGTTGTCAGAAACTCATTTCTGCAGCAGAACTTCATTTAAATTATAGACCGCGAAGACGCCTGAAACGTCTCCACCCATGTGACCTCAGAAGTCGTCATATAATCAAAAATGCCATAAAAGAATCTCGATGTAATGTGCTCTCTCAGATTAAAGGCATATGAATATTTAGTAAATTGAGTCGAATCTATTTGTAAATTTTGTTTTTGTAAATATTTTGTAAATATGAACTTGGTAATTTAAGCCCTATCACTCACTAAATTATATTTTTGTGTAGCGATTAATTTTTTTGCATCAATATTGAATCATAACCTAATCTGTATCGGTGATTGCCATTAAAAATATATATATAAAAAAAAAAGAAAAAAAATATTTCAAATATAAGTAAATATTTGATATCCCAGCATTATCGCGAATTCCGGCTGCCTAAAGTTCAGTCTCAGGGTGACCAGATAGAGCGATAGGATAAGATTTAATTTTTACAAATATACCTCTGATTATATTTAATATCCCATTGTCGCAAATTCCAGAAGTTTAAAGTTCTTAATCTCTATAAATTGTTGATGGAGTTGCCAGATATCGTGGAATTACTGTGTGCAGAGTGACCAGATAGAGCAATAGAATATGAGTAAATTTTTGCAAATATAGCTACGATTATATTAATCATTTCAATATTAAAGCAAATTCTGGTAGCCTTCAGTTCCTAAACTCATTCATTTTTCTAAAGAGTTGCCAGATATCTTGCATTTACAGTTTATAGAGTGACCAGATGAAACGTTAGAATAAAAAAACACACACCTAGACAGCCATCATATTGATTGTGGCTTTATTTTGAAGCTATATTTACGTCATTATGTATGTGCTTTAGCAGGACTTAGAAGAGGGCCAAAAGTCGACCTTGACCTGTCAAATATGGCTCTGGCTGCTAGGGCTGGATTAGCGATTTTATTTAATAAGTAAGTTGCTTATTTCTACAATAAAATAAAAAAAATGTATGTATGGAATAGCAAATTGTTCTGATGACTGCCTCGGCTTGGCTGGCGGTGCTCTTTGGTCAAAAGCTGGCTCTTGGACCAATGTTTCATGCGCCCAATAAGTGAGCCCACGGTGTTAACTATGTCTTATGTCAGCAAAAACTTAGGCAGATGTTGGAATAGGCCGGAATGACTCTTTGGTGCTGCCCAATTCAGTTCATCGACGCCGAATCGATTTGCTGGGTCTTCTTTAATGCTGACTGTGTCTATGTTTTCCTTACTTTTTTATTACCACTCTCTGTCTGGTTGGCTTATAAATGCCAAATAAATATTTCTACAATGTAATGTCTTAGATATTTCCTCTATTTCCTGAGGGTACGGACTACTGCACCCCACAGGAACACTTTATAACTACATTCGAGACCCATTTTCCTACCAGGGAACAATGAAATGTTGGCATACCGGGCCCAAGTGGCTCAACAAAAATCTGCACGGACGGTTCCAAGTTAGATGACCGCGTTGACGAAGGCGTTTACATTGAAGAACACAGCGTAAGAATATCTTTTAGGCTCCCAGATCACTGCAGAGTCTTCCAGGCTGAAGTCACGGCCATGCAGGAGGCCGTCTCGATAATAAAAAACTTACCAATTGGTAGCAACAATATCTGCATTTATTCAGATAGCCAGGCGGCTATTAATTCTCTCGCCTCCATGACATCATGCATGAAGTCAGTGAACAACTGTCGCTCATCTCTGGATAAGATGGCAGAATAGTTTTCGATCCACCTCATCTGGGTCCCGGGACACAGGTATATTGAGGGCAATTGCATTGCGGATGAACTGGCAATAAGAGAAACTACCAGCATCCTCCCTCAGGACAAGGAGCGTCTGGATATACCTATGGCCAGTTGTAAATTGAGCATTAAGAACCATTTTGCTCTAGCTGCTAATCAAGCGTGGAATCGGATATCGAACACGTGTAGAATCTCACGGCAGACGTGGCCAGTATACTACAAAAAGAGAACAAAGCAACTGCGATCTAAATAGAGCTCAGTGCTCGACAGTAATGCGGGCAATTACCGGACACTGGCTGGTGGATACCCAAGCATCAAGGCTCAACGCATCTCACAATGAATTCTGTAGAAGTTGTGGAGATGAGAAGGAGCTGGAGACGGTGGAGCACTTATTCTGTCACTGCCCTAGGCTGTGCAAGATACGGCTCCGATTCCTAAAATCATACTTCTTAAATGACCTATCCCAGCTCTCTAAAAAGAGTCCAAGAAGCCTCTCGAGGTTTATTAAGGTCCACCCAGCAGTATCACAACGGGCCAATTCTTTGGCCTAAGTGAGTTGGGACGTTAGGTCCCGACTACCGCCCTAACCTAACCTAACCTAATGTCTTGGCCAATTTTGATTGCTCCTGAATGCTGGAAATTGACAAAACTAGCATTGCCGACCTTTATAAACACTCAATATTCTTTAAGTAAACTATGTCCGAAATATTAAAGACAATCCTCGCACAACATTTTGTATTTGTTGTTGTTTTTGTGTTTAGTTAGTTGCTCTAATTCGATTTCATACAAAGATTGGCAAAAATTTCAGCAGTCAAAATTCCTGTAGCACTAATTGACCTTAATTCCTTTAATCAATAATATTTGAGTTGCATTCTAAGCGAGCACACACACAAAAACACAATTAAAGTGTCTATGTGTGTGTGTATCTGTGTGCATGTATTATATAAGCGCCTTTGTCTGAGTTTGTGTGCGTGGCATAATTTCATTACATGCTGCTGCTCTACGCAGCTTAATTAGGTTAATGAAAAATAGGATTAGGCCGAGTTGGATTAGTTCACGTCACAAGCGGCTTAAAACAATTGTGTCTCACCCAAGCTCTCACACTCACTCTGTCTCTCTGTATCTGTATCTGTTGTTTAGCGCTTAAGTGTAGGCTATAAATTTTGTGCTGCTTTAATATATGCTGCATCTTAAAGACTCATTTATGGCCAACTTTTGACTTTTGCTGCTGTTTTATTTTTTTCTGTTTCGTTTTTATATATATATTTTTTTTTGCTTGGCAACTTAAACAAACCGCAAAGTCTTAAAGTCTTCATTATTTTATGCTTAGCTGCCATTTGCCTCAAGAGCTCCCCAAAATAAAATAAAAATTTACGACACAAAAAAAAAAGCTTACCCCAAGTGCTGGTCACTGCGCGTGACATACATCAAACTCAGTGGCAGTTGGCATCAAACTTGCTCCTGGGTCTTGGCTGCCAGTTCGCGGCTCACAGCTTGCATTTTATGTTTTCAAATTAATTTTAAAATATTTTTTGTTCCTTCTACTGGCAAAGTTTTTCACTGCCCAGCATAATCTATTATAAGCGCTTATAATAATTTTTACATTTTTTATTTTTTTATTTTTTTTTTCCAAAATTCTCTCGTTTATTGTCAATTCTTTACTTATGGTTCCGGCACTGCAAACGATTTTAATTGTAGGCGTGTTTGGACTTAATGAGAACGCATGGGACTGTGTAAAAATTTAATGTGAGCTTGGGGAGTGATTCGAGCACAATGAATGCGCTTAATGTGCTTTATTTTTTGGTATGACTGCTCCCAAAAATTTAATTAATATTTATATATGTCAAAAAAATGCAGCAAACTATTGTAGAGTATTACTCTCAGAAAATTGGGTAAAATCTTGAAAATTTTTAGCCTGGGTGGGAAGCAAAGTGTTGAGCGAGTTAAGCAATCTACATTCGGATTAGCTTGCTAGATTGTTGTCTGGGATTTTGCCAATAAATCAAAAAAATACACAAAACTTGCCTTGAAAATGTAACGGCAAGGTTGTGGTCTTAACTCACATTTATACACATATTCATACACACAATCGTACTCACACTCACAAAAGGTAGGCTGCGTTTATGACAGTGACTTATTGTGCTGGTCTAAACATGGTTACAAGTGTGAGTGTGTTTGTTTGTGTGTGTACATAGCTCATGTGGAGCATCATAAATTTTCCAAAATACAAAAACTTAAGTAGCCCAGAATGTGGACCCAAGTTGTCGGTTTGCACAAAAGCATTGTCTTTTACTTTGCAGTTATTGTAGCATGCTTCGGGGCGCTGAGTGCAGTTCTACATATTTATATCAGTGTTATTTTTGCGAATTTTCACAAAGTATATTTATGATTTATCAAAATTCGTTGCCAGTTTTCTTTTCTTTAAAGATGATATAATGCTTATTTTAGCAACGTATCAAAAGTGGTTTTACTTAGACCTTTAAAGGCTTCTTAAAAGCAAGTATGAAAATCTAATCTCATCTTCTTCATCAACATAAATCTACCGTCTCATTTGCTGAGTCTTCCACACACACGTCTTTAAATAAAATGATATAGTAACTAAACATGTCGTCGATATTGAGCTAAACGGATAGATATAGATGGAATAAGAAAAAAAATTTTCTCAAAAGGATTATGCGCAAAGAACTACGAAAAATGTCACATATTGTCCAATCAATCTGCTTAAATTATTTTTCAAAGTATTTGAAAGAATACTTTTCAACAGAATGTGTGCTACAGTAAAGTAAGAAACATTTCTTTCCGACCATTAGTGTCGATTTTGCCTGAGACTCAGCAAGCCAGAAAAGACACACCAAGCAGATCGTCCTCAAAGTTTTTGAGCTGAAACAATACAACGTAGCAACTTCGTTGAAAGTAAAATAAGTTTTCATTCTAACACTAAGAGCTTTTATAGAAGTTTGATACAGCTGCTGATACCTGCTGCCCCCTTTCGGATCTCTTTTAAGAGATGACGTATTCAAAGAACATACAATAATTTGCGAAGAATCTCAAGCTACTCAGCACCAACGCACTTTTAATGAAGAGAAATCTACACTGCAGATATACTTTTTCTATTGCTTGCCATGACCGCATTAATAATCCTATTAATCCTATTAAATCTTCTCGGATATGATATTTCTTGAGTGAATTATCATCTTCTTTTAGGCAATTCTGCTGCCGATTCGGTTTTGTATCCTAAGTTTTACTTTACGACAAACTTGAAGCATGTTTTATGTTATCGAATATGTGCTTTTTCTAGCGTAGACTATCTTAATCTTTAAGCCACTTCTTGCCTGTTTTATGGAAAGTTTCACGATGTCAGGAAGACAAGAAACTTCGGGTATAATTTATTTTCTCCAATATGATATTTCTAGCATGGCTTACCATTATCTTTTAACCGTTTCTTGGCTATTTTATCCCAAGTTTCACGATTTCAGGAAACTTTAAGCATATTTTATTTTCTCGAATATGCTATTTCCAGCGTGGGTTATCATTATCTTTCAGCCACTTCTTGGCTAATTTGTTCTTATTCTGTTAGCATATTAATCTTATCGAATATGCTATTTCTAGCGTGGATTATAATCTTCTTAAGATGACTCATCGTTTTTATCCATAGTTTTGCTTTGAAGGCAAAATTTAGCCAATTTGTTAATAATATATATATGTTAATATACCGCAGATTTCGCTTTCTATTAATGTTAAAGTAGAGTAAGTTTTTCTTGTTTTTAATGAGAGAAGCTTAAGCTCAGCAGTTCTTTTTATGAATGCATTAATAATCTTGACAAATTCAAGAAGATCAAAGAGATGATAAGACTAAAGGTATGTTTGATCATCTTGAACATGTTACTTCTAGTTTCTGACGGAAAAGTGTACTATCATATTCACTTAGTAACTCCTGCTGACGACTCAGCGTTTTATCCAAAGTTTTTAACTTACAAGAAGGTTTAGATACAGTTTTCACTACATCTAATGATAAAAGTTCATCATCATTTCATTTCATACCCACGTAGGTAATCTTCATGATTTTGAGATGACTATGACAACGAGATGAAGAAACTTTCAGCATATATTATCATCTCCACCATTCTTCTTTCATCTCAGTTCTAACGTTTAAGATCTCTCTATCTTGCAAGAGTTCGAATAATCTTTTTACTTTATTATGATCTTCCAATGTAGCCACATCTTTATATAGGCGTACATATAGGTATAGCGTTTCCTTTTTCAATAGGAGCAGTTGAAGTTAACATAGGGCATCGACAATCTCTTTCCATCTGCCTCTGTTTCTGGCTAGAGTTTTCGCTGGGTTCCACGAAATGTGGGCCAGATTTATTTCATGTTTTGTGCACCGAATACAGGTAGTTCTTGGGCGAGCACGACTTCGCTGCTGTTCTGTTTTTAGCTCCACATAGTCCTTCGAAAGGAAACTCCCACAAGACAGAACTTCTGTCATCTTCCTTCTGTTATCGTATCATTCCATTAAAAGTTAACACTTTTGTTAAATATTCAATACTTTAAGAAGAAGATACTTCGCTTTAATTGGAGAGGTTTTTTTTTTTAATTTTTAACCTTAAAATCATCTGCCATTTTTACATAAATTTATATGCCAAAATTGGTATAAGAGTAGCTCCGCTTAGTTAAAGTTGGACTTCATTGTCATTTTATTTTATACTTGGTCGTTACCATCAACGTATAAGCAACGTATTGTATATTGAATAATTTATAAAAAATATTTCATAAGAAATTGAGAGAGCACTTCTAAAAATCAAAGTGAACATTTATTCTTGATAAGTTTTTGCTTCAGACTTGAATTGAATTGACTGAAACCTGCAAAATAATTTGAACAAAAATTTGTGTAAAAATCTTACTATACTGAAATGTATGAAAAGATCTAAAAAATAAAAATAAATAATGCAATTTATTTAGGAAATGGATGAAAAGACTTTTGTACTATAGTATCAATGTATGTTTGTTTAGTCATTTAATCCTGAGTAATACTAACAAAAATGTTGACGCAAGCTGGGCTTTGTGGCAAAATCGAATTTCATGTGTCTTTGCAAGATGCAATCTGTAAAGGGTCTTTAAATTTCTATATTCGAACTTTGAGAGCAGATAAGGTTGTCCCTGTTGAACGCTTGTGCTTTGAGATAAAATGAAACAGTCTTTAATTAACTACGATAGAAAGATCTTCAGTGATGAGCCTTTCTCTACATAAAAAAAACAACAATTTACAAGGCAATAAAATAATTAAAATAAAGTAAAATTTTTATGAGAAACGTTTGATGTGAAGCAGTAGAAAGTGAATCCAAGTTTTTATCAGAAGATCCACTTGTAATTTGGCATAAGAGTTGACCAAAGAAATATAAAAAGTCTCCATTACATGATGAGAAACTTACTGTTTGTTATAGATTTGGATCATTCGGTCATACATCTTTTGCAGGAGAAAAGACCAGATGATGACTGTTAATGGTGCACAGTATTGATTTGATGTTGCCTCATTTGGGTGACATTGTCCAGGGCGACATGTGACTTCAACAAAACGGCTCGAAGAGTCAAACAGCCGCCTATATGTAGAAGTTGCTGCGAGACCATTTTCAACAGGGCGTTGCTTCCCAAAGAGGCATCCAGACTTTGGTCATTCGGTCAAACGTCTTTCAGATGATGACTGTCTACCTCATTTTGATGACACAATCCAGGATGACATGTGCTGTCAACAAGACGGCTCAAAGAGTCTAATAGCCCACTGTACATAGGAGCATAGAGCACAGGGCATGTTCCCGGAAGAGTCATCCGCAGAAAATAACAGTTTGTTGTATATTTTGGTTATTCGGTCACACATCTTTCAGATGATGACTGTGTGCCTCATATTGGTGACATGAACCAGGTTGACATGAGCTTTTAACAAGGCTCACATAGTCGGCACTACATAGGAGCTGCTGCAAGAAGAGTTTCCAGAAGGCTTCCTGAAGAGGCAGGCGGAGAAAATATTTGTTTGATGTAGACTTTCATCATCCGGTCAAACATCATCCTTATGGAGAACGCCAGATTGTGATTGCCTTTGCCTCATTTGTAACATACAGAAACAAAATTTACTAGATAGCGTTGCGTCCTGAAGAGGCAATGAGGTATAGCGGGCAAAATGGCGCGATCTAGCTTTATCTCTTATTAATTATCCTTTTTATTACATTATCTCAGCTTTTTGATAGTAAGCCAACAGCTACTGGATATCTGGAAAAGAATATCTTTCAATTCATGCGTAGAAAACTTATATAAAAGAGTCATGCAAAATTAAACCTCTTAGATCAAAGCAGAAGAGACCATTTAATACAGATTTTTGTGTTTACTTTGCTATATTCTATATAGTCAAACATAACTGTTCCAATTAATATTTAAAGTTCAGTCAGACTTAAGTTAACCACCCTGTATAAATTTATCTTTGGCTTTAGAAAATGTGTCACTCTTCTTTTGAGCCATTTAACAATTATATGTGCCTCAATTTTCTTTATATACTAGGCATTTTACAAATAATTTCAACTTTAACTGCCAACATTTTCGATTTGAAAAATGCTTGATTGCTCTACCATCCGCATCAGTCTCTCTAAAATTTGAGAGAGCAAATTTTCGCCAGTGCCAAAAAATGCAAATTTAAAATGCGTTGGCATGTCAAAAATTCAAACAGTAGTATCAGGGTGCAATTGCTCTGTGTATATGTGTGTTTTGTGTGTGTGTGTGTGCACAGACATGGGTGTTACCGGGTGCATGGTACCCAGGATCCGGGGCCCGATGGGGCGTGCAAAGGCGCCCAACTAAGCGACAAAAATCGATAAACGAGAGTCAGTCATATGTGTGTGTGCGTGTGGGTGTGTGTATCTATGTGCGGGGTAAGCTTTTAGTATCTTTTGCTATGCAACTGCCATACATGAATTTGGCAAGAGTACAATACCCCGAGCCATATAGAACTGAGAGGGTATAAAAAGTCAGAGAGATAGGAAAAAAATAGCTTAATAGGAAATAGCGTAAAAGCGTTGAAAGATTTGCTAGCGAGACCCAGGCCCCCTACTACCATTCAACTAGTACATATAAAATTGTTGGGGAGTTTGAGATCTGGGGTTGCTACTGGGCTGCTGCTTTACTTTTTCTTCGCAGCATCCTTGCACGTCTCCAGCTAGAGAAATCGGCAAACGCATTGGCATGCCGCACACACACACACACACAAAAGTTTATGCTTTTTATGCGCTTCCTTCAAGGGGTTATGGCCCGGATTGAAGTTTAAATCGCGTTTTGTAGCTTAGATGGATGCTTTAATTCGGGAACAACCTCCTCCAACACATTCTTCACGATTCTGCTCCCGCTTTAGCATTAGTCAAATGCAAATTTTTATAGCAACATTTTAAGCACCACAACCCGCTGTCTGTTTAGTTGAAGCGCTGATAAGCTTGACATAAGCGCACACAAATGGATTTTGTGAAGCGTAAGGATGTTGCGCCACCATGCTTGCCACCATGTTATTTTTCGCCATGCTTTGCGTATCTTTTTTGTTTTTTTCTCTTTTTTTTAGAAACATTAAAGCATGCTTTACGGCGTACTTTAATAAAGCGACAACAACAATAACAAGATGGCCGGATAGCGGAAGCAGCTTCAAATGAAAACATGCGTGCCACAAATGTTTGTTTGTATGCGTGTGTGAGTGCGCCTAAAAGTAGGCAATAAGCGCCGTGTTTATGTAGCTGCTACAAACGTTCCAGCGTATTTTTATACACTAACCTATAGAGCCAAAGAGTCCATTAAGTTTATATGCATATATGTAGAGTTAAGAACAGCTAAAAGTGTTCTTTGAGCGAGAAAAGCAGAGTAAGATTTTGGTAAAACTTTTTTTACCTAGGAGTTACCTGCTGCCCAAAACTTCCGAAGATGTAGTACTCAGCCAGCGCAGCTCTCTCTCTCTCTACTATGCAATAGGAAAATTAAGAGCATGATGGTACCTCCAACATGGAGGTACGCCATCCAGGCCTTGGGTATAGCGGATTGAGAGTGGTACCCGAAGAATTCATTCTTGCACCGAGACCTACTCCTGGAGATCATTGGCTTCAAGATCAATTGTGCCACCAGTCACTAGCATGAAATAAAGCAGAGACATCAAAGAATGCTGGGGTTAGGTCTTCTCCTTCCCTAACCTTAAAATAGTCATAGATATTTTTAAAAGTGATTTCTGCTTACGATTAGAACTACATCAAAATCGTTTAAGCCTTCGGAAGTTAGAGGCATAAGTAATATTTTTCATCGTTAAATGCCAAATTTTTTTGGGGAGGATGGTATAGAGTATTGCTTTGTCGGGAATCTGGGTTTACGGGTATGCCAATGTCGATCATCCACGGATAAGCATCCAATCGAAATATTCAAAAATTAAAGCTTCAAAAACCTTTTTAATCCTGCGAAGAAGATCAAAACAGAAAACGGCTACAACACGACCTTGTGACGGGTCCCTAACAGGGAGACATCCGTCAATATGCTTAGCCAAACACGCTGGAACGGCGTTACTTACTGAGAAACTTCCAAGACAAAAGAAAAAATAACTTCCTAAAAAATTAAAATTCGAAACATTTTTTTCTACGTAAAATTTTGTGTCTAAATTTTTCTAAATTCTCCTAAACAATGCACTTTTGTCCAGGTTCCAGTTCTTAAAGAATACCAATAATTTGTTCTCCGTAATAGCCTTCAAAGCGCTCAGCGATTCACGTCAAATCTTAGCAATAGATTAATAGCGTTGTTATTGGAGCTGTATTTTTAAAATCGCCAGATGCTATACCGAGCTAAGTCTGAAGAATAAAGCGGCAGCAGAACGACATGACTGCAATTTTTGGAAATATCACGCGCTTTTTTGAAAAATTTCTTTTCCATTGCTTACTAAAAATATAAGTTCAGTTCCTTTGTTTCAAAATGTTTTTAAAAATGATGTAGAGCATTTCTTTGTCGGAAATGCGCTGAGTTTACGGGTATATCAAAGTTGGTCATGCCCGGCTTTATGTACAAAATTTTTATTACGGAATTCGCACAGCTGGCCGTGAATGCACAAGTGTGTGTGCGTGTTTGTATGTAGCAGTGTTTATATGTATATGTGTCTGCCAACAAGCTCATTGCCAAATTTATGAAAATTTCTACCGTCTGATATAAAGAGGCGACTTAAGCGACGTTACGGGGGCAGCTAAAAGCGGATGCGCCAAAAAACATTAGCACCCAATACAGTTTAATGTCTGCGTATGTGGCTTTGCCTCTCTCACAGTCTCTCGCTATCGTTGTCTCCCTGTCAGTCTGACTGTCTGTCAGAGAGCGTCTGCCCGAGTTCGAGCATAACCCTCAGCGGATGTGTTTCCTGTCTGCGTGCACCAAAAACACGGCCGTCTCCTGTCTTCTGTCTCCGGAGTCCCTTGTGGTCGTGTTGCCGCGGGGCCACAGCTGTGGGCTCATCACTAACGCTCTCCATTGCCAACGCCAATTTGCGGCTTAACATCTTTGAATTATTGAGGCGCCCGCACTTACATTTGCTTTGGTTTAAGCTTGTTTTTTTGGGCCAAGTTCCAAGTTCGTGGCCCAGTCGCGACCTGCACTCCGCACTTTATTTTGACTGGTCTATAGTCGTGGGGTCTTGGCCAAATTAAAATTTTATCAAAATGAAATTTGAGGTTTTTGTGTGTTTAGTTTTCCAAAAATTTTTGAAGTGATTTTTCCTTGTCGTCAGCTATTTTGTTGTTGTTGTTGTTCTGTATGTAGTAAAAGTTGTGGCTGGTTGTTGTTGTGGTGGTATTCCCTGTTGCGTGTGTTTAGGGATTAAGCTGAAAAGTATGGAATATTTGAGTTAAACTGGCAGTTTGCATATTATGTGTTCCAAAAAAAAGTAATGAAGTGCTGGTATATATATAATAGACGAGCCAACAAGTTTGAAAAATAAGTTTTAAACAAAAAGCTAGACTAAAATAAATTTGTGAACAGATTGCTAAAAGTTAAAGTGGTTTTCAAGTCTCAAGTGTTAATAATTTTTGGCATTAAAGGAATTTTTGCTAAGCCTTAAGCTCAGTATGGCGAGTGGCTTTTTCAAGATTAAAAAGTTAGTTTGGGAATAAAAAAAGAAGCGACTCGTTAGAATTACTCCAAAGCAAATTGGATTGAATCGATATATGACAATCGGCTATGAACGATACGATGCACCTTCCGTTACGGTGATTTTTAACTAAAAGCCACTTTACTTAACAATAATAAATATCATCTCTACCAAGTACAATAATTCAGTAATTCTGTCAAATACACTTCTCCAATTGAAGTTTCAATTCTTCTTAAAGCAGACAATGAAATATACACACTTTCCGCTGGCTGTGTTGATACATAGATAATAGAAAGATGATAGATAGATGATAGATAGATGATAGATAGATGATAGATAGATGATAGATAGATGATAGATATATGATAGATAGATAATAGATAGATGATAGATAGATGATAGATAGATGATAGAAAGATGATAGATAAATAATATTTAGATGATATTAAGATGATAGATAGATGATAGATAGATGATAGGTAGATGATAGATAGATGATAGATAGATGATAGATAGATGATAGATAGATAATAGATAGATGATAGATAGATGATAGAAAGATGATAGATAAATAATATTTAGATGATATTAAGATGATAGATAGATGATAGATAGACGATATATAGATGATAGATAGATGATTAAAAGATTATAGATAGATGATAGGCTGATGAAAGATTGATGATAGATAGATAATAGAGTGATGATATATAGATGATAGATAGACGATACCAGATAGATGAATAATTTATTAAAAATCTATACCTAAAGTTTAAAAAAAATATGTTTTTTACTTAATTAAAAAAAAGCCCAACTTAGAAATTTCTTTTAGGGTGATCTGGCTATACGTAATAGTAGTATTTTTAGGCACGTTTGACGAATTTTTCTTTTTTGAAGCCTAATTAATTGAAGTTTGTAGAATTTCGTAGTTGCCCTAGCAGCTCAAAGACAATCTGCTTCTTTGTAACATTCCAGCGCGTAATCTGTATACCAAGGAATACCATAACAAGCATTAATGTAACTAACTTTAGCTTTATGCGGCTTAAAAGCTTACAAAACTCTAAAGCGGTGCAAATACTGAAGCGAGTTTTTACCATTCCGCAGTACTTGCAAATGCAAAGGATTTACTTATTAAAACAATAAGTATAGTGGATAGATCAAGTTAAGAGGATTTCTTGGAATTGCAAGAACTTTAGCAGCATTATTGCCACAATAATAGAACATTGCAGCAGTGGGAAGCACCTATAAAATGAGTCTAAAGAGCGTTGGCGGCGAACCCTCGACTCCTCGGCTCTACTGACACAATTTTCTCATCAACTACTATGTTTTTATTTGGTTTTTTTTTTTTGTTTTGATGGCTGTCTTTCAGTCTCTCTTTCGCGTTCTCTCACTCAGGCTCTGGACTGCTTTTGATACCGTTACCCTGGCACACTTGTTTACAATACACTTTACCTAAGCTGCCTAAAATTATGCAATAAACTTTACTTTTACGCAGACCCCAAACGCAAACCCCCCGCACACACTTTGACAGTATGCCGCTTTTTATTTTGTTATTTATTTATTTTGTTCGCTCTTCGTTGCTTTTCTTTTACGCTGCTTTTATGTCTCGTGCTCATTCTCATTCTCTTTTTTGCTACTTTTCCATTTTGTATGCCGCCGCACTTATCCTTTGCGATTTTTGATGTTCGCACGTTGTAGCTCGTTAGGCGTTGGCCAGAGCGCGCCTAGTGGGCGGGTATGTATGGGGTGGGCAGTGGCGTTGTGCGTTGGGGTTCGGTGGGGTGCGCATTGCAAATCTTATTTGATGATGCCACGGCAAATACTTTAATTTATGCAGTAATCCTATTACAAAAACAACAACGCTGGAAGAGCACAGAATGGCAGCCATAAAACAACAAAAACGGCCACAAAAACAATGCATTTATGTTGTGCTTTCGTTTTGTTTGGTTTCGTATATTCTTTTTTTTTTTGGATACCCTGTAATCAAAAGGGTAAGGTGTATGTATAGTAGGTTACTCGAAAAAAAAACACCATGGGTTCAACGCTATAAAAGCAAAAAAGATGATATAGATGATCAGTAGAATAACAAAGCAAAACGGCTAAGATCGTTTTCTTATGTAACTTTATTTTTATAATCCGCATGGATTTCCCCAATTTGATTTTCACAACTTGTTGGATTTGATCTCTATGTAGTTCATAACTATTGATTTGAAATCCAATCTACATTGATTGCGTCAATTTAATTTTCTTGCTGGATGATAAATCAATGAAGTTCATCTTCATTGATTTTAAATCCATGAACTTGTATAAACAGCTGCT